>CM063313.1:1925804-2357252 GCA_032173965.1 Sitta carolinensis | reverse complement strand
AGGGGGAGAGGAAAATCCTGCAGGATGGAAGGGTGGAGAGAGTACAAGAACTTTGAGAGGCATCAAACAGCCTTCTTTTCCTCCCCCCCCCCGCCCCGGAGAGAGAGAGAGGCTGAGAAACCGTGTCTGTGATCTCCGTCACCTTGAATTTTGATATCAACAACTAGACAGCACGGCCAAAGGAGTATGGGGGGGGTGGTGCGAGAAGAGTGCCCAACAGCAAAGATACCGTGAGAGTTCTGGGGAAACAAAGCCCAAGATTTTAACCCTTTTCGTAAATGATGGAAAATTTATAAATGCTAATCCTCCTGAATTTGAAGAAGAAAGATAGAAAGAACTAAGCAGAGATGATGAAAGTTTGTGCAAGTGGAAGATTGTCAGAGAATGCTGAAAAGAATCCTAGGTGGGAGGAAATGATGGAGTGGCCTTTGGCTGGACTTTTTTGCATAGCCTGAATGGACTCATTTCTTTTCTATAACATAGAGACTGCATCTGGGGAGAGGCATTGGCTTGGAGCCAAGAGTGGACAGTAGTGTGAACAGAGATGAGAGGAAGAGCTCTGTTCTCAAGGCCCCTTGGCCCCAGGGGGTAATATTGGAGGGGACTGGTGTCCCAAAATTTGAGAAGCTGTCGTCTCCCGGAACTAACCAAAGCATCTTTAAAAAAAGAAACCCTAGAAGCAGCTCTGGTCCATGCACAGTGGTGAGAGCACTGGACATGGAAGAAGAGGCCACGATGTGGTGTGAGGAAGACTCCTATCTCTCCTCAATGAACTGAGTACTGATTATCGGAAGGGTGGTAATAGACTAAAGATTAATTATCTAAAAGGTGGTAATGTGATGGGGAATTTTCAGTTTGTTTTGTTGTGTTGAGAACTGGTGGGGGGGAGGAGGAAGAGTGTTTTTTAAAGTTTCCATGTTCTTCTGTATGTGTCTTCTTTGCATATTATAAGTAATAAAGTTCTTTTTTTTTCTTTTCCTTTCTAAATTAGAAACTGTTTTGCTCTGTTTTTGGTCACATCTCACAACAGATACCAGGTACAGTATATCGTCATAGGGACACTGGCCTTGTGCAAACGTCAAACCTATGACAGGGCTCTTCTCGCAGCGAACAAGAAAAAGGAGGAAACTGCTGAGAGTTGCACCTGCGAAGGCTTAGGTGTCTGTTTGGGAAGCTTTCTTCAGCGAAAAGTGTTATCGAACATTGGCACAGATTGCCAGGGCTGTGGAGGTGTCACCATTCCTGGAGGGATTTAAGGAGGGGGTAAATTCGGCACTTGAGACGGGGCTCCCGGGGACACGAGCCCCATTTGTGAGAGGCGCGTTGGGAGCAGAGCCCTGCCGGGCTCGTGGGGGACCCCGGGGCCGCGGCATACGGATACTCAGGGACAACGAAGGACACCTATGGACAGCCAGGGACACGCAGGGACGGGACACGCACACCCTCATGAGCTTGCCCGGCCTTTATTGTTATGGCCCGGCCCGCGTCACGGCCGCGCTCTGCACGCTCCTCGGGGCCGTGTGAGCTCGAGCCCCGCGCTCGGCTCAGCGCCTGCGGCGGCGTCCACGGCCGACGGTGCTGCGGCGGAGGACCCGAGAGCGGCGGGACACGCGGAGGAGCCTCCTGCGCACGCCCTGGCGGCAGGAGCGGCGGCGCTGGCCGCGGCTGCGGCTGCGGCTGAGGCTCCTCTGGGAGCGGCGGCGGGCGCGGGCCATGGTGTCACGGGCACTGGACGTGAGCGGCGCGACCGCTTTTATAGTGGAGCGGGGCAGCGAGGCACCAGCATCAGCTGTGAGGTCACAATGCTCCGAGGGGAGTCCCTTGTTACACCAGAACGGGGCAGATCCAGTGTCGCCAGCGAGGTCACAGTGGGTCCAGTGTAACCCTTCCTGATGCCGGAGCTTTGCCCGGCTGCCATCACCAGTGAGAGCACAGCTGGCCTTTGTGATGCTCACAGCCAGTGGACAAACTGCTGTGCAAAGAAATAGCAAAGGGAATTCCTTCCTGGGTTTGGAGCCCCACTTCTGCTGGACAGCACCAAGGGGAACCGTTTCACTGGGAAAGGCAAAAGAACAGTGACACAGACCCAAAAACTGCTGCAAAGTGCCCTTGAGCCCTGGATGCAGGGGGGCTGCAGAGAGGGCAAACACTCTGAGTTTAAAAGCAAAGAGGAGGGATCCTGTGCAAAACCTGGCCTGCGCTGCCTGCGTGGGACGGCCTCTGCCAGAGAGGCAGAGCAGAAGCGCCGTGAATAGGGCCCAGGGACGGTCACCTGAGGAGGTGTTCCTGGGCAGAGCCATGTGGGGGATGCACGAAGCACCCTGCAGGCAGGCTTCACAGGCTCACAGGGTTCACAGGGCTCACAGGGTTCGGGGGCTGACTGCAGGCGACCAGAGAGTGCTCTTCCCACGGGAAAGGAAGTGCCTGAAGGGCTAATGACTCCAAAGGATGGCAACAGCCCGAGGCTGTTGTGATGTTGGCACGCTGGGGCCGACTGTGGTGATGGATCCTGCCTTCTCCAGAGAAAAGGATCGTTGTAGCCCACATTGGAGAGTCAGCAACTCGGGCTCCTTCCTGCAGCTGTGGCGCCAGGCTCCATCACTGGTGCCTTTGAGGAGCACCGATGCACTGGTTTCCAGTGTTAGAAAGAAAAAAAGTGTTAAGAGTTATTGTTAACCATATTTGTAGTTGCAAGATTAATGTTTGTAGTAACAACTTTTGTAACTGTTGAATAGTGTTAAAAAAATCACCTCCCTCGTGTCTGTATTGTAGCCCTATCCCAAGTTCCTGTATCCTGTTTCCTGTATCCTGTTCCTTGCTCCTGTGTCTGTCGGGCCCCGCCTCCACTGCTCCCTACTCTTCCCCATGACAACCAGTGGCTCCACCCAGTATGTAAACCATGTGAACTTCCAGACCCCCGAGGGACCATGGGAGTGAGAGCGCCGCATACAAACTGCTGAAGTTTAGAAACTAATAAACAGATACTTCGCCAAACCACCCTAGAAGATTGGGAAGAACAGCAGCTATCTGGAGAACAGTTTTTAATCATCTCAGATCTCACTGTAACAAGAATAAGACTTGCTCGGAGTCACCCCCCTGGACTTTAAACGAGCCAAGTAGTCTCCTATGGGACTCCTGCGAGGGCGGAGACTCCAGCTCTGTCGTTAAGGCAAAGCTGCTTGCACCTCCTCCTCTTCGTTGTCCACAGGGAGCAGTGGTGGTGAGCGCGACCCCTCGAGCCCCCTCCCCCAGGCTGATCTCACAATAAAGGCTTTAGAAAGGAGCAGAAGAGCTCCTGGCCCATTTATTCATACCACCAGGAACAGGGAGACTTGGGCAGCAGAAACAAACCTGGCACTGTGGGCAAATGGCAGCGGGAGCGGCTGGGGTTGGAGCAAACCCTTCTTTTCTGCTTTTTCCCTGCAGCAGGGGCACAAGCCATAGCGGTGGGAGAATCTCCACCAGGGCTGGCCACTCATCCCCCAGGTCCGCCAAATGCCAGCACTGCTCAGGCCAGGGCAGTGAGGGGCAGAGGGGTCATCCAGCTGCAGGCAGCCCATGCTGACTGCTGCCAGGCACTCCTGCTCCCAGGAGACCTGGGCAATACATTGTGAGGAGGAACGAGACACAGGGCCACGGATATGTGACGAAGGTGACCAAGGGAGAGCAACACGGACATGCAGAGTTTTCCAACAAGAAAAGGTAGGATTGGGAAAGCTTGCACTCTAAAGGAATGCCATCGCATCCCAAGGGGAACATGGTGAGAGGAGGGTGCTGAACGAGACTGTGATTCCTGCTGATCACCCTGGCTTAAGGCGCTTCTGCCAGGGAAAAAGCAGCAGTACGAGAGAGGAGCGCCTGGAGTTAGTTGCACCGGTGAAGGTGTAAGTCAGCTATGACAAATGGTTTCTTCACGAAAAAGTGTTGTCACATTGGAGCGGGCTGCCCAGAATGGTGTCACAATTCCTGGAGGGACTTCCAAAATGACTAAAAATGTCCTGCCTGCCTTTGGCATGGCCTCTGTTTGCCTAAGTTACATCCTTTATCTGTTTCTCCAAGACTGTGCTCTTGTGTTCTACTGTCCTTATCAAAATTTGTAACTCTCATGGACTGCCCAGAAGAGAGACCCGAAGTGCTGGGGACAGCACCTGCCAAGGATGGGCCTCTCCAGTGCAGCAGACAGAAAGCTGTCGCCACCTGGCAGCGGGCTCTTCTCGCAGCGAACAAGAAAAAGGAGGAAACTGCTGAGAGTTGCACCTGCGAAGGCTTAGGTGTCTGTTTGGGAAGCTTTCTTCAGCGAAAAGTGTTATCGAACATTGGCACAGATTGCCAGGGCTGTGGAGGTGTCACCATTCCTGGAGGGATTTAAGGAGGGGGTAAATTCGGCACTTGAGACGGGGCTCCCGGGGACACGAGCCCCATTTGTGAGAGGCGCGTTGGGAGCAGAGCCCTGCCGGGCTCGCGGGGGACCCCGGGGCCGCGGCATACGGATACTCAGGGACAACGAAGGACACCTATGGACAGCCAGGGACACGCAGGGATGGGACACGCACACCCTCATGAGCTTGCCCGGCCTTTATTGTTATGGCCCGGCCCGCGTCACGGCCGCGCTCTGCACGCTCCTCGGGGCCGTGTGAGCTCGAGCCCCGCGCTCGGCTCAGCGCCTGCGGCGGCGTCCACGGCCGACGGTGCTGCGGCGGAGGACCCGAGAGCGGCGGGACACGCGGAGGAGCCTCCTGCGCACGCCCTGGCGGCGGGAGCGGCGGCGCTGGCCGCGGCTGCGGCTGCGGCTGCGGCTGCGGCTGAGGCTCCTCTGGGAGCGGCGGCGGGCGCGGGCCATGGTGTCACGGGCACTGGACGTGGGCGGCGCGACCGCTTTTATAGTGGAGCGGGGCAGCGAGGCACCGGCATCAGCCGTGAGGTCACAATGCTCCGAGGGGAGTCCCTTGTTACACCAGAACGGGGCAGATCCAGTGTCGCCAGCGAGGTCACAGTGGGTCCAGTGTAACCCTTCCTGATGCCGGAGCTTTGCCCGGCTGCCATCACCAGTGAGAGCACAGCTGGCCTTTGTGATGCTCACAGCCAGTGGACAAACTGCTGTGGAAAGAAATAGCAAAGGGAATTCCTTCCTGGGTTTGGAGCCCCACTTCTGCTGGACAGCACCAAGGGGAACCGTTTCACTGGGAAAGGCAAAAGAACAGTGACACAGACCCAAAAACTGCTGCAAAGTGCCCTTGAGCCCTGGATGCAGGGGGGCTGCAGAGAGGGCAAACACTCTGAGTTTAAAAGCAAAGAGGAGGGATCCTGTGCAAAACCTGGCCTGCGCTGCCTGCGTGGGACGGCCTCTGCCAGAGAGGCAGAGCAGAAGCGCCGTGAATAGGGCCCAGGGACGGTCACCTGAGGAGGTGTTCCTGGGCAGAGCCATGTGGGGGATGCACGAAGCACCCTGCAGGCAGGCTTCACAGGCTCACAGGGTTCACAGGGCTCACAGGGTTTGGGGGCTGACTGCAGGCGACCAGAGAGTGCTATTCCCACGGGAAAGGAAGTGCCTGAAGGGCTAATGACTCCAAAGGATGGCAACAGCCCGAGGCTGTTGTGATGTTGGCACGCTGGGGCCGACTGTGGTGATGGATCCTGCCTTCTCCAGAGAAAAGGATCGTTGTAGCCCACATTGGAGAGTCAGCAACTCGGGCTCCTTCCTGCAGCTGTGGCGCCAGGCTCCATCACTGGTGCCTTTGAGGAGCACCGATGCACTGGTTTCCAGTGTTAGAAAGAAAAAAAGTGTTAAGAGTTATTGTTAACCATATTTGTAGTTGCAAGATTAATGTTTGTAGTAACAACTTTTGTAACTGTTGAATAGTGTTAAAAAAATCACCTCCCTCGTGTCTGTATTGTAGCCCTATCCCAAGTTCCTGTATCCTGTTTCCTGTATCCTGTTCCTTGCTCCTGTGTCTGTCGGGCCCCGCCTCCACTGCTCCCCTACTCTTCCCCATGACAACCAGTGGCTCCACCCAGTATGTAAACCATGTGAACTTCCAGACCCCCGAGGGACCATGGGAGTGAGAGCGCCGCATACAAACTGCTGAAGTTTAGAAACTAATAAACAGATACTTCGCCAAACCACCCTAGAAGATTGGGAAGAACAGCAGCTATCTGGAGAACAGTTTTTAATCATCTCAGATCTCACTGTAACAAGAATAAGACTTGCTCGGAGTCACCCCCCTGGACTTTAAACGAGCCAAGTAGTCTCCTATGGGACTCCTGCGAGGGCGGAGACTCCAGCTCTGTCGTTAAGGCAAAGCTGCTTGCACCTCCTCCTCTTCGTTGTCCACAGGGAGCAGTGGTGGTGAGCGCGACCCCTCGAGCCCCCTCCCCAGGCTGATCTCACAATAAAGGCTTTAGAAAGGAGCAGAAGAGCTCCTGGCCCATTTATTCATACCACCAGGAACAGGGAGACTTGGGCAGGAGAAACAAACCTGGCACTGTGGGCAAATGGCAGCGGGAGCGGCTGGGGTTGGAGCAAACGCTTCTTTTCTGCTTTTTCCCTGCAGCAGGGGCACAAGCCATAGCGGTGGGAGAATCTCCACCAGGGCTGGCCACTCATCCCCCAGGTCCGCCAAATGCCAGCACTGCTCAGGCCAGGGCAGTGAGGGGCAGAGGGGTCATCCAGCTGCAGGCAGCCCATGCTGACTGCTGCCAGGCACTCCTGCTCCCAGGAGACCTGGGCAATACATTGTGAGGAGGAACGAGACACAGGGCCACGGATATGTGACGAAGGTGACCAAGGGAGAGCAACACGGACATGCAGAGTTTTCCAACAAGAAAAGGTAGGATTGGGAAAACTTGCACTCTAAAGGAATGCCATCGCATCCCAAGGGGAACATGGTGAGAGGAGGGTGCTGAACGAGACTGTGATTCCTGCTGATCACCCTGGCTTAAGGCGCTTCTGCCAGGGAAAAAGCAGCAGTACGAGAGAGGAGCGCCTGGAGTTAGTTGCACCGGTGAAGGTGTAAGTCAGCTATGACAAATGGTTTCTTCACGAAAAAGTGTTGTCACATTGGAGCGGGCTGCCCAGAATGGTGTCACAATTCCTGGAGGGACTTCCAAAATGACTAAAAATGTCCTGCCTGCCTTTGGCATGGCCTCTGTTTGCCTAAGTTACATCCTTTATCTGTTTCTCCAAGACTGTGCTCTTGTGTTCTACTGTCCTTATCAAAATTTGTAACTCTCATGGACTGCCCAGAAGAGAGACCCGAAGTGCTGGGGACAGCACCTGCCAAGGATGGGCCTCTCCAGTGCAGCAGACAGAAAGCTGTCGCCACCTGGCAGCGGGCTCTTCTCGCAGCGAACAAGAAAAAGGAGGAAACTGCTGAGAGTTGCACCTGCGAAGGCTTAGGTGTCTGTTTGGGAAGCTTTCTTCAGCGAAAAGTGTTATCGAACATTGGCACAGATTGCCAGGGCTGTGGAGGTGTCACCATTCCTGGAGGGATTTAAGGAGGGGGTAAATTCGGCACTTGAGACGGGGCTCCCGGGGACACGAGCCCATTTGTGAGAGGCGCGTTGGGAGCAGAGCCCTGCCGGGCTCGCGGGGGACCCCGGGGCCGCGGCATACGGATACTCAGGGACAACGAAGGACACCTATGGACAGCCAGGGACACGCAGGGATGGGACACGCACACCCTCATGAGCTTGCCCGGCCTTTATTGTTATGGCCCGGCCCGCGTCACGGCCGCGCTCTGCACGCTCCTCGGGGCCGTGTGAGCTCGAGCCCCGCGCTCGGCTCAGCGCCTGCGGCGGCGTCCACGGCCGACGGTGCTGCGGCGGAGGACCCGAGAGCGGCGGGACACGCGGAGGAGCCTCCTGCGCACGCCCTGGCGGCGGGAGCGGCGGCGCTGGCCGCGGCTGCGGCTGCGGCTGCGGCTGCGGCTGAGGCTCCTCTGGGAGCGGCGGCGGGCGCGGGCCATGGTGTCACGGGCACTGGACGTGGGCGGCGCGACCGCTTTTATAGTGGAGCGGGGCAGCGAGGCACCGGCATCAGCCGTGAGGTCACAATGCTCCGAGGGGAGTCCCTTGTTACACCAGAACGGGGCAGATCCAGTGTCGCCAGCGAGGTCACAGTGGGTCCAGTGTAACCCTTCCTGATGCCGGAGCTTTGCCCGGCTGCCATCACCAGTGAGAGCACAGCTGGCCTTTGTGATGCTCACAGCCAGTGGACAAACTGCTGTGGAAAGAAATAGCAAAGGGAATTCCTTCCTGGGTTTGGAGCCCCACTTCTGCTGGACAGCACCAAGGGGAACCGTTTCACTGGGAAAGGCAAAAGAACAGTGACACAGACCCAAAAACTGCTGCAAAGTGCCCTTGAGCCCTGGATGCAGGGGGGCTGCAGAGAGGGCAAACACTCTGAGTTTAAAAGCAAAGAGGAGGGATCCTGTGCAAAACCTGGCCTGCGCTGCCTGCGTGGGACGGCCTCTGCCAGAGAGGCAGAGCAGAAGCGCCGTGAATAGGGCCCAGGGACGGTCACCTGAGGAGGTGTTCCTGGGCAGAGCCATGTGGGGGATGCACGAAGCACCCTGCAGGCAGGCTTCACAGGCTCACAGGGTTCACAGGGCTCACAGGGTTTGGGGGCTGACTGCAGGCGACCAGAGAGTGCTATTCCCACGGGAAAGGAAGTGCCTGAAGGGCTAATGACTCCAAAGGATGGCAACAGCCCGAGGCTGTTGTGATGTTGGCACGCTGGGGCCGACTGTGGTGATGGATCCTGCCTTCTCCAGAGAAAAGGATCGTTGTAGCCCACATTGGAGAGTCAGCAACTCGGGCTCCTTCCTGCAGCTGTGGCGCCAGGCTCCATCACTGGTGCCTTTGAGGAGCACCGATGCACTGGTTTCCAGTGTTAGAAAGAAAAAAAGTGTTAAGAGTTATTGTTAACCATATTTGTAGTTGCAAGATTAATGTTTGTAGTAACAACTTTTGTAACTGTTGAATAGTGTTAAAAAAATCACCTCCCTCGTGTCTGTATTGTAGCCCTATCCCAAGTTCCTGTATCCTGTTTCCTGTATCCTGTTCCTTGCTCCTGTGTCTGTCGGGCCCCGCCTCCACTGCTCCCCTACTCTTCCCCATGACAACCAGTGGCTCCACCCAGTATGTAAACCATGTGAACTTCCAGACCCCCGAGGGACCATGGGAGTGAGAGCGCCGCATACAAACTGCTGAAGTTTAGAAACTAATAAACAGATACTTCGCCAAACCACCCTAGAAGATTGGGAAGAACAGCAGCTATCTGGAGAACAGTTTTTAATCATCTCAGATCTCACTGTAACAAGAATAAGACTTGCTCGGAGTCACCCCCCTGGACTTTAAACGAGCCAAGTAGTCTCCTATGGGACTCCTGCGAGGGCGGAGACTCCAGCTCTGTCGTTAAGGCAAAGCTGCTTGCACCTCCTCCTCTTCGTTGTCCACAGGGAGCAGTGGTGGTGAGCGCGACCCCTCGAGCCCCCTCCCCAGGCTGATCTCACAATAAAGGCTTTAGAAAGGAGCAGAAGAGCTCCTGGCCCATTTATTCATACCACCAGGAACAGGGAGACTTGGGCAGCAGAAACAAACCTGGCACTGTGGGCAAATGGCAGCGGGAGCGGCTGGGGTTGGAGCAAACGCTTCTTTTCTGCTTTTTCCCTGCAGCAGGGGCACAAGCCATAGCGGTGGGAGAATCTCCACCAGGGCTGGCCACTCATCCCCAGGTCCGCCAAATGCCAGCACTGCTCAGGCCAGGGCAGTGAGGGGCAGAGGGGTCATCCAGCTGCAGGCAGCCCATGCTGACTGCTGCCAGGCACTCCTGCTCCCAGGAGACCTGGGCAATACATTGTGAGGAGGAACGAGACACAGGGCCACGGATATGTGACGAAGGTGACCAAGGGAGAGCAAC
The DNA here is from genome assembly GCA_032173965.1 of Sitta carolinensis. Classification (NCBI taxonomy): domain Eukaryota; kingdom Metazoa; phylum Chordata; class Aves; order Passeriformes; family Sittidae; genus Sitta; species Sitta carolinensis. The sequence goes on along the minus strand of CM063313.1, from coordinate 2,347,333 downwards.
ACGGACATGCAGAGTTTTCCAACAAGAAAAGGTAGGATTGGGAAAGCTTGCACTCTAAAGGAATGCCATCGCATCCCAAGGGGAACATGGTGAGAGGAGGGTGCTGAACGAGACTGTGATTCCTGCTGATCACCCTGGCTTAAGGCGCTTCTGCCAGGGAAAAAGCAGCAGTACGAGAGAGGAGCGCCTGGAGTTAGTTGCACCGGTGAAGGTGTAAGTCAGCTATGACAAATGGTTTCTTCACGAAAAAGTGTTGTCACATTGGAGCGGGCTGCCCAGAATGGTGTCACAATTCCTGGAGGGACTTCCAAAATGACTAAAAATGTCCTGCCTGCCTTTGGCATGGCCTCTGTTTGCCTAAGTTACATCCTTTATCTGTTTCTCCAAGACTGTGCTCTTGTGTTCTACTGTCCTTATCAAAATTTGTAACTCTCATGGACTGCCCAGAAGAGAGACCCGAAGTGCTGGGGACAGCACCTGCCAAGGATGGGCCTCTCCAGTGCAGCAGACAGAAAGCTGTCGCCACCTGGCAGCGGGCTCTTCTCGCAGCGAACAAGAAAAAGGAGGAAACTGCTGAGAGTTGCACCTGCGAAGGCTTAGGTGTCTGTTTGGGAAGCTTTCTTCAGCGAAAAGTGTTATCGAACATTGGCACAGATTGCCAGGGCTGTGGAGGTGTCACCATTCCTGGAGGGATTTAAGGAGGGGGTAAATTCGGCACTTGAGACGGGGCTCCCGGGGACACGAGCCCCATTTGTGAGAGGCGCGTTGGGAGCAGAGCCCTGCCGGGCTCGCGGGGGACCCCGGGGCCGCGGCATACGGATACTCAGGGACAACGAAGGACACCTATGGACAGCCAGGGACACGCAGGGATGGGACACGCACACCCTCATGAGCTTGCCCGGCCTTTATTGTTATGGCCCGGCCCGCGTCACGGCCGCGCTCTGCACGCTCCTCGGGGCCGTGTGAGCTCGAGCCCCGCGCTCGGCTCAGCGCCTGCGGCGGCGTCCACGGCCGACGGTGCTGCGGCGGAGGACCCGAGAGCGGCGGGACACGCGGAGGAGCCTCCTGCGCACGCCCTGGCGGCGGGAGCGGCGGCGCTGGCCGCGGCTGCGGCTGCGGCTGCGGCTGCGGCTGAGGCTCCTCTGGGAGCGGCGGCGGGCGCGGGCCATGGTGTCACGGGCACTGGACGTGGGCGGCGCGACCGCTTTTATAGTGGAGCGGGGCAGCGAGGCACCGGCATCAGCCGTGAGGTCACAATGCTCCGAGGGGAGTCCCTTGTTACACCAGAACGGGGCAGATCCAGTGTCGCCAGCGAGGTCACAGTGGGTCCAGTGTAACCCTTCCTGATGCCGGAGCTTTGCCCGGCTGCCATCACCAGTGAGAGCACAGCTGGCCTTTGTGATGCTCACAGCCAGTGGACAAACTGCTGTGGAAAGAAATAGCAAAGGGAATTCCTTCCTGGGTTTGGAGCCCCACTTCTGCTGGACAGCACCAAGGGGAACCGTTTCACTGGGAAAGGCAAAAGAACAGTGACACAGACCCAAAAACTGCTGCAAAGTGCCCTTGAGCCCTGGATGCAGGGGGGCTGCAGAGGGCAAACACTCTGAGTTTAAAAGCAAAGAGGAGGGATCCTGTGCAAAACCTGGCCTGCGCTGCCTGCGTGGGACGGCCTCTGCCAGAGAGGCAGAGCAGAAGCGCCGTGAATAGGGCCCAGGGACGGTCACCTGAGGAGGTGTTCCTGGGCAGAGCCATGTGGGGGATGCACGAAGCACCCTGCAGGCAGGCTTCACAGGCTCACAGGGTTCACAGGGCTCACAGGGTTTGGGGGCTGACTGCAGGCGACCAGAGAGTGCTATTCCCACGGGAAAGGAAGTGCCTGAAGGGCTAATGACTCCAAAGGATGGCAACAGCCCGAGGCTGTTGTGATGTTGGCACGCTGGGGCCGACTGTGGTGATGGATCCTGCCTTCTCCAGAGAAAAGGATCGTTGTAGCCCACATTGGAGAGTCAGCAACTCGGGCTCCTTCCTGCAGCTGTGGCGCCAGGCTCCATCACTGGTGCCTTTGAGGAGCACCGATGCACTGGTTTCCAGTGTTAGAAAGAAAAAAAGTGTTAAGAGTTATTGTTAACCATATTTGTAGTTGCAAGATTAATGTTTGTAGTAACAACTTTTGTAACTGTTGAATAGTGTTAAAAAAATCACCTCCCTCGTGTCTGTATTGTAGCCCTATCCCAAGTTCCTGTATCCTGTTTCCTGTATCCTGTTCCTTGCTCCTGTGTCTGTCGGGCCCCGCCTCCACTGCTCCCCTACTCTTCCCCATGACAACCAGTGGCTCCACCCAGTATGTAAACCATGTGAACTTCCAGACCCCCGAGGGACCATGGGAGTGAGAGCGCCGCATACAAACTGCTGAAGTTTAGAAACTAATAAACAGATACTTCGCCAAACCACCCTAGAAGATTGGGAAGAAACAGCAGCTATCTGGAGAACAGTTTTTAATCATCTCAGATCTCACTGTAACAAGAATAAGACTTGCTCGGAGTCACCCCCTGGACTTTAAACGAGCCAAGTAGTCTCCTATGGGACTCCTGCGAGGGCGGAGACTCCAGCTCTGTCGTTAAGGCAAAGCTGCTTGCACCTCCTCCTCTTCGTTGTCCACAGGGAGCAGTGGTGGTGAGCGCGACCCCTCGAGCCCCCTCCCCAGGCTGATCTCACAATAAAGGCTTTAGAAAGGAGCAGAAGAGCTCCTGGCCCATTTATTCATACCACCAGGAACAGGGAGACTTGGGCAGCAGAAACAAACCTGGCACTGTGGGCAAATGGCAGCGGGAGCGGCTGGGGTTGGAGCAAACGCTTCTTTTCTGCTTTTTCCCTGCGGCAGGGGCACAAGCCATAGCGGTGGGAGAATCTCCACCAGGGCTGGCCACTCATCCCCAGGTCCGCCAAATGCCAGCACTGCTCAGGCCAGGGCAGTGAGGGGCAGAGGGGTCATCCAGCTGCAGGCAGCCCATGCTGACTGCTGCCAGGCACTCCTGCTCCCAGGAGACCTGGGCAATACATTGTGAGGAGGAACGAGACACAGGGCCACGGATATGTGACGAAGGTGACCAAGGGAGAGCAACACGGACATGCAGAGTTTTCCAACAAGAAAAGGTAGGATTGGGAAAGCTTGCACTCTAAAGGAATGCCATCGCATCCCAAGGGGAACATGGTGAGAGGAGGGTGCTGAACGAGACTGTGATTCCTGCTGATCACCCTGGCTTAAGGCGCTTCTGCCAGGGAAAAAGCAGCAGTACGAGAGAGGAGCGCCTGGAGTTAGTTGCACCGGTGAAGGTGTAAGTCAGCTATGACAAATGGTTTCTTCACGAAAAAGTGTTGTCACATTGGAGCGGGCTGCCCAGAATGGTGTCACAATTCCTGGAGGGACTTCCAAAATGACTAAAAATGTCCTGCCTGCCTTTGGCATGGCCTCTGTTTGCCTAAGTTACATCCTTTATCTGTTTCTCCAAGACTGTGCTCTTGTGTTCTACTGTCCTTATCAAAATTTGTAACTCTCATGGACTGCCCAGAAGAGAGACCCGAAGTGCTGGGGACAGCACCTGCCAAGGATGGGCCTCTCCAGTGCAGCAGACAGAAAGCTGTCGCCACCTGGCAGCGGGCTCTTCTCGCAGCGAACAAGAAAAAGGAGGAAACTGCTGAGAGTTGCACCTGCGAAGGCTTAGGTGTCTGTTTGGGAAGCTTTCTTCAGCGAAAAGTGTTATCGAACATTGGCACAGATTGCCAGGGCTGTGGAGGTGTCACCATTCCTGGAGGGATTTAAGGAGGGGGTAAATTCGGCACTTGAGACGGGGCTCCCGGGGACACGAGCCCCATTTGTGAGAGGCGCGTTGGGAGCAGAGCCCTGCCGGGCTCGCGGGGGACCCGGGGCCGCGGCATACGGATACTCAGGGACAACGAAGGACACCTATGGACAGCCAGGGACACGCAGGGATGGGACACGCACACCCTCATGAGCTTGCCCGGCCTTTATTGTTATGGCCCGGCCCGCGTCACGGCCGCGCTCTGCACGCTCCTCGGGGCCGTGTGAGCTCGAGCCCCGCGCTCGGCTCAGCGCCTGCGGCGGCGTCCACGGCCGACGGTGCTGCGGCGGAGGACCCGAGAGCGGCGGGACACGCGGAGGAGCCTCCTGCGCACGCCCTGGCGGCGGGAGCGGCGGCGCTGGCCGCGGCTGCTGGGCTGCGGCTGCGGCTGAGGCTCCTCTGGGAGCGGCGGCGGGCGCGGGCCATGGTGTCACGGGCACTGGACGTGGGCGGCGCGACCGCTTTTATAGTGGAGCGGGGCAGCGAGGCACCGGCATCAGCCGTGAGGTCACAATGCTCCGAGGGGAGTCCCTTGTTACACCAGAACGGGGCAGATCCAGTGTCGCCAGCGAGGTCACAGTGGGTCCAGTGTAACCCTTCCTGATGCCGGAGCTTTGCCCGGCTGCCATCACCAGTGAGAGCACAGCTGGCCTTTGTGATGCTCACAGCCAGTGGACAAACTGCTGTGGAAAGAAATAGCAAAGGGAATTCCTTCCTGGGTTTGGAGCCCCACTTCTGCTGGACAGCACCAAGGGGAACCGTTTCACTGGGAAAGGCAAAAGAACAGTGACACAGACCCAAAAACTGCTGCAAAGTGCCCTTGAGCCCTGGATGCAGGGGGGCTGCAGAGAGGGCAAACACTCTGAGTTTAAAAGCAAAGAGGAGGGATCCTGTGCAAAACCTGGCCTGCGCTGCCTGCGTGGGACGGCCTCTGCCAGAGAGGCAGAGCAGAAGCGCCGTGAATAGGGCCCAGGGACGGTCACCTGAGGAGGTGTTCCTGGGCAGAGCCATGTGGGGGATGCACGAAGCACCCTGCAGGCAGGCTTCACAGGCTCACAGGGTTCACAGGGCTCACAGGGTTCGGGGGCTGACTGCAGGCGACCAGAGAGTGCTCTTCCCACGGGAAAGGAAGTGCCTGAAGGGCTAATGACTCCAAAGGATGGCAACAGCCCGAGGCTGTTGTGATGTTGGCACGCTGGGGCCGACTGTGGTGATGGATCCTGCCTTCTCCAGAGAAAAGGATCGTTGTAGCCCACATTGGAGAGTCAGCAACTCGGGCTCCTTCCTGCAGCTGTGGCACAGGCTCCATCACTGGTGCCTTTGAGGAGCACCGATGCACTGGTTTCCAGTGTTAGAAAGAAAAAAAGTGTTAAGAGTTATTGTTAACCATATTTGTAGTTGCAAGATTAATGTTTGTAGTAACAACTTTTGTAACTGTTGAATAGTGTTAAAAAAATCACCTCCCTCGTGTCTGTATTGTAGCCCTATCCCAAGTTCCTGTATCCTGTTTCCTGTATCCTGTTCCTTGCTCCTGTGTCTGTCGGGCCCCGCCTCCACTGCTCCCCTACTCTTCCCCATGACAACCAGTGGCTCCACCCAGTATGTAAACCATGTGAACTTCCAGACCCCCGAGGGACCATGGGAGTGAGAGCGCCGCATACAAACTGCTGAAGTTTAGAAACTAATAAACAGATACTTCGCCAAACCACCCTAGAAGATTGGGAAGAACAGCAGCTATCTGGAGAACAGTTTTTAATCATCTCAGATCTCACTGTAACAAGAATAAGACTTGCTCGGAGTCACCCCCCTGGACTTTAAACGAGCCAAGTAGTCTCCTATGGGACTCCTGCGAGGGGAGACTCCAGCTCTGTCGTTAAGGCAAAGCTGCTTGCACCTCCTCCTCTTCGTTGTCCACAGGGAGCAGTGGCGGTGAGCGCGACCCCTCGAGCCCCCTCCCCAGGCTGATCTCACAATAAAGGCTTTAGAAAGGAGCAGAAGAGCTCCTGGCCCATTTATTCATACCACCAGGAACAGGGAGACTTGGGCAGCAGAAACAAACCTGGCACTGTGGGCAAATGGCAGCGGGAGCGGCTGGGGTTGGAGCAAACCTTCTTTTCTGCTTTTTCCCTGCGGCAGGGGCACAAGCCATAGCGGTGGGAGAATCTCCACCAGGGCTGGCCACTCATCCCCCAGGTCCGCCAAATGCCAGCACTGCTCAGGCCAGGGCAGTGAGGGGCAGAGGGGTCATCCAGCTGCAGGCAGCCCATGCTGACTGCTGCCAGGCACTCCTGCTCCCAGGAGACCTGGGCAATACATTGTGAGGAGGAACGAGACACAGGGCCACGGATATGTGACGAAGGTGACCAAGGGAGAGCAACACGGACATGCAGAGTTTTCCAACAAGAAAAGGTAGGATTGGGAAAGCTTGCACTCTAAAGGAATGCCATCGCATCCCAAGGGGAACATGGTGAGAGGAGGGTGCTGAACGAGACTGTGATTCCTGCTGATCACCCTGGCTTAAGGGCTTCTGCCAGGGAAAAAGCAGCAGTACGAGAGAGGAGCGCCTGGAGTTAGTTGCACGGTGAAGGTGTAAGTCAGCTATGACAAATGGTTTCTTCACGAAAAAGTGTTGTCACATTGGAGCGGGCTGCCCAGAATGGTGTCACAATTCCTGGAGGGACTTCCAAAATGACTAAAAATGTCCTGCCTGCCTTTGGCATGGCCTCTGTTTGCCTAAGTTACATCCTTTATCTGTTTCTCCAAGACTGTGCTCTTGTGTTCTACTGTCCTTATCAAAATTTGTAACTCTCATGGACTGCCCAGAAGAGAGACCCGAAGTGCTGGGGACAGCACCTGCCAAGGATGGGCCTCTCCAGTGCAGCAGACAGAAAGCTGTCGCCACCTGGCAGCGGGCTCTTCTCGCAGCGAACAAGAAAAAGGAGGAAACTGCTGAGAGTTGCACCTGCGAAGGCTTAGGTGTCTGTTTGGGAAGCTTTCTTCAGCGAAAAGTGTTATCGAACATTGGCACAGATTGCCAGGGCTGTGGAGGTGTCACCATTCCTGGAGGGATTTAAGGAGGGGGTAAATTCGGCACTTGAGACGGGGCTCCCGGGGACACGAGCCCCATTTGTGAGAGGCGCGTTGGGAGCAGAGCCCTGCCGGGCTCGCGGGGGACCCCGGGGCCGCGGCATACGGATACTCAGGGACAACGAAGGACACCTATGGACAGCCAGGGACACGCAGGGACGGGACACGCACACCCTCATGAGCTTGCCCGGCCTTTATTGTTATGGCCCGGCCCGCGTCACGGCCGCGCTCTGCACGCTCCTCGGGGCCGTGTGAGCTCGAGCCCCGCGCTCGGCTCAGCGCCTGCGGCGGCGTCCACGGCCGACGGTGCTGCGGCGGAGGACCCGAGAGCGGCGGGACACGTCGGAGGAGCCTCCTGCGCACGCCCTGGCGGCGGGAGCGGCGGCGCTGGCCGCGGCTGCGGCTGCGGCTGCGGCTGCGGCTGAGGCTCCTCTGGGAGCGGCGGCGGGCGCGGGCCATGGTGTCACGGGCACTGGACGTGGGCGGCGCGACCGCTTTTATAGTGGAGCGGGGCAGCGAGGCACCGGCATCAGCTGTGAGGTCACAATGCTCCGAGGGGAGTCCCTTGTTACACCAGAACGGGGCAGATCCAGTGTCGCCAGCGAGGTCACAGTGGGTCCAGTGTAACCCTTCCTGATGCCGGAGCTTTGCCCGGCTGCCATCACCAGTGAGAGCACAGCTGGCCTTTGTGATGCTCACAGCCAGTGGACAAACTGCTGTGCAAAGAAATAGCAAAGGGAATTCCTTCCTGGGTTTGGAGCCCCACTTCTGCTGGACAGCACCAAGGGGAACCGTTTCACTGGGAAAGGCAAAAGAACAGTGACACAGACCCAAAAACTGCTGCAAAGTGCCTTGAGCCCTGGATGCAGGGGGGCTGCAGAGAGGGCAAACACTCTGAGTTTAAAAGCAAAGAGGAGGGATCCTGTGCAAAACCTGGCCTGCGCTGCCTGCGTGGGACGGCCTCTGCCAGAGGGCAGAGCAGAAGCGCCGTGAATAGGGCCCAGGGACGGTCACCTGAGGAGGTGTTCCTGGGCAGAGCCATGTGGGGGATGCACGAAGCACCCTGCAGGCAGGCTTCACAGGCTCACAGGGTTCACAGGGCTCACAGGGTTCGGGGGCTGACTGCAGGCGACCAGAGAGTGCTCTTCCCACGGGAAAGGAAGTGCCTGAAGGGCTAATGACTCCAAAGGATGGCAACAGCCCGAGGCTGTTGTGATGTTGGCACGCTGGGGCCGACTGTGGTGATGGATCCTGCCTTCTCCAGAGAAAAGGATCGTTGTAGCCCACATTGGAGAGTCAGCAACTCGGGCTCCTTCCTGCAGCTGTGGCGCCAGGCTCCATCACTGGTGCCTTTGAGGAGCACCGATGCACTGGTTTCCAGTGTTAGAAAGAAAAAAAGTGTTAAGAGTTATTGTTAACCATATTTGTAGTTGCAAGATTAATGTTTGTAGTAACAACTTTTGTAACTGTTGAATAGTGTTAAAAAAATCACCTCCCTCGTGTCTGTATTGTAGCCCTATCCCAAGTTCCTGTATCCTGTTTCCTGTATCCTGTTCCTTGCTCCTGTGTCTGTCGGGCCCCGCCTCCACTGCTCCCCTACTCTTCCCATGACAACCAGTGGCTCCACCCAGTATGTAAACCATGTGAACTTCCAGACCCCCGAGGGACCATGGGAGTGAGAGCGCCGCATACAAACTGCTGAAGTTTAGAAACTAATAAACAGATACTTCGCCAAACCACCCTAGAAGATTGGGAAGAACAGCAGCTATCTGGAGAACAGTTTTTAATCATCTCAGATCTCACTGTAACAAGAATAAGACTTGCTCGGAGTCACCCCCTGGACTTTAAACGAGCCAAGTAGTCTCCTATGGGACTCCTGCGAGGGCGGAGACTCCAGCTCTGTCGTTAAGGCAAAGCTGCTTGCACCTCCTCCTCTTCGTTGTCCACAGGGAGCAGTGGCGGTGAGCGCGACCCCTCGAGCCCCCTCCCCCAGGCTGATCTCACAATAAAGGCTTTAGAAAGGAGCAGAAGAGCTCCTGGCCCATTTATTCATACCACCAGGAACAGGGAGACTTGGGCAGCAGAAACAAACCTGGCACTGTGGGCAAATGGCAGCGGGAGCGGCTGGGGTTGGAGCAAACCCTTCTTTTCTGCTTTTTCCCTGCGGCAGGGGCACAAGCCATAGCGGTGGGAGAATCTCCACCAGCGCTGGCCACTCATCCCCCAGGTCCGCCAAATGCCAGCACTGCTCAGGCCAGGGCAGTGAGGGGCAGAGGGGTCATCCAGCTGCAGGCAGCCCATGCTGACTGCTGCCAGGCACTCCTGCTCCCAGGAGACCTGGGCAATACATTGTGAGGAGGAACAGACACAGGGCCACGGATATGTGACGAAGGTGACCAAGGGAGAGCAACACGGACATGCAGAGTTTTCCAACAAGAAAAGGTAGGATTGGGAAAGCTTGCACCCTAAAGGAATGCCATCGCATCCAAGGGGAACATGGCGAGAGGAGGGTGCTGAACGAGACTGTGATTCCTGCTGATCACCCTGGCTTAAGGCGCTTCTGCCAGGGAAAAAGCAGCAGTACGAGAGAGGAGCGCCTGGAGTTAGTTGCACCGGTGAAGGTGTAAGTCGGCTATGACAAATGGTTTCTTCACGAAAAAGTGTTGTCACATTGGAGCGGGCTGCCCAGAATGGTGTCACAATTCCTGGAGGGACTTCCAAAATGACTAAAAATGTCCTGCCTGCCTTTGGCATGGCCTCTGTTTGCCTAAGTTACATCCTTTATCTGTTTCTCCAAGACTGTGCTCTTGTGTTCTACTGTCCTTATCAAAATTTGTAACTCTCATGGACTGCCCAGAAGAGAGACCCGAAGTGCTGGGGACAGCACCTGCCAAGGATGGGCCTCTCCAGTGCAGCAGACAGAAAGCTGTCGCCACCTGGCAGCGGGCTCTTCTCGCAGCGAACAAGAAAAAGGAGGAAACTGCTGAGAGTTGCACCTGCGAAGGCTTAGGTGTCTGTTTGGGAAGCTTTCTTCAGCGAAAAGTGTTATCGAACATTGGCACAGATTGCCAGGGCTGTGGAGGTGTCACCATTCCTGGAGGGATTTAAGGAGGGGGTAAATTCGGCACTTGAGACGGGGCTCCCGGGGACACGAGCCCATTTGTGAGAGGCGCGTTGGGAGCAGAGCCCTGCCGGGCTCGCGGGGGACCCCGGGGCCGCGGCATACGGATACTCAGGGACAACGAAGGACACCTATGGACAGCCAGGGACAGCAGGGACGGGACACGCACACCCTCATGAGCTTGCCCGGCCTTTATTGTTATGGCCCGGCCCGCGTCACGGCCGCGCTCTGCACGCTCCTCGGGGCCGTGTGAGCTCGAGCCCCGCGCTCGGCTCAGCGCCTGCGGCGGCGTCCACGGCCGACGGTGCTGCGGCGGAGGACCCGAGAGCGGCGGGACACGCGGAGGAGCCTCCTGCGCACGCCCTGGCGGCGGGTGAGCGGCGGCGCTGGCCGCTGCGGCGCTGCGGCTGCGGCTGAGGCTCCTCTGGGAGCGGCGGCGGGCGCGGGCCATGGTGTCACGGGCACTGGACGTGGGCGGCGCGACCGCTTTTATAGTGGAGCGGGGCAGCGATGGCACCGGCATCAGCTGTGAGGTCACAATGCTCCGAGGGGAGTCCCTTGTTACACCAGAACGGGGCAGATCCAGTGTCGCCAGCGAGGTCACAGTGGGTCCAGTGTAACCCTTCCTGATGCCGGAGCTTTGCCCGGCTGCCATCACCAGTGAGAGCACAGCTGGCCTTTGTGATGCTCACAGCCAGTGGACAAACTGCTGTGCAAAGAAATAGCAAAGGGAATTCCTTCCTGGGTTTGGAGCCCCACTTCTGCTGGACAGCACCAAGGGGAACCGTTTCACTGGGAAAGGCAAAAGAACAGTGACACAGACCCAAAAACTGCTGCAAAGTGCCCTTGAGCCCTGGATGCAGGGGGGCTGCAGAGAGGGCAAACACTCTGAGTTTAAAAGCAAAGAGGAGGGATCCTGTGCAAAACCTGGCCTGCGCTGCCTGCGTGGGACGGCCTCTGCCAGAGAGGCAGAGCAGAAGCGCCGTGAATAGGGCCCAGGGACGGTCACCTGAGGAGGTGTTCCTGGGCAGAGCCATGTGGGGGATGCACGAAGCACCCTGCAGGCAGGCTTCACAGGCTCACAGGGTTCACAGGGCTCACAGGGTTCGGGGGCTGACTGCAGGCGACCAGAGAGTGCTCTTCCCACGGGAAAGGAAGTGCCTGAAGGGCTAATGACTCCAAAGGATGGCAACAGCCCGAGGCTGTTGTGATGTTGGCACGCTGGGGCCGACTGTGGTGATGGATCCTGCCTTCTCCAGAGAAAAGGATCGTTGTAGCCCACATTGGAGAGTCAGCAACTCGGGCTCCTTCCTGCAGCTGTGGCGCCAGGCTCCATCACTGGTGCCTTTGAGGAGCACCGATGCACTGGTTTCCAGTGTTAGAAAGAAAAAAAGTGTTAAGAGTTATTGTTAACCATATTTGTAGTTGCAAGATTAATGTTTGTAGTAACAACTTTTGTAACTGTTGAATAGTGTTAAAAAAATCACCTCCCTCGTGTCTGTATTGTAGCCCTATCCCAAGTTCCTGTATCCTGTTTCCTGTATCCTGTTCCTTGCTCCTGTGTCTGTCGGGCCCCGCCTCCACTGCTCCCCTACTCTTCCCCATGACAACCAGTGGCTCCACCCAGTATGTAAACCATGTGAACTTCCAGACCCCCGAGGGACCATGGGAGTGAGAGCGCCGCATACAAACTGCTGAAGTTTAGAAACTAATAAACAGATACTTCGCCAAACCACCCTAGAAGATTGGGAAGAACAGCAGCTATCTGGAGAACAGTTTTTAATCATCTCACATCTCACTGTAACAAGAATAACACTTGCTCGGAGTCACCCCCCTGGACTTTAAACGAGCCAAGTAGTCTCCTATGGGACTCCTGCGAGGGCGGAGACTCCAGCTCTGTCGTTAAGGCAAAGCTGCTTGCACCTCCTCCTCTTCGTTGTCCACAGGGAGCAGTGGCGGTGAGCGCGACCCCTCGAGCCCCCTCCCCAGGCTGATCTCACAATAAAGGCTTTAGAAAGGAGCAGAAGAGCTCCTGGCCCATTTATTCATACCACCAGGAACAGGGAGACTTGGGCAGAGAAACAAACCTGGCACTGTGGGCAAATGGCAGCGGGAGCGGCTGGGGTTGGAGCAAACCTTCTTTTCTGCTTTTTCCCTGCGGCAGGGGCACAAGCCATAGCGGTGGGAGAATCTCCACCAGCGCTGGCCACTCATCCCCCAGGTCCGCCAAATGCCAGCACTGCTCAGGCCAGGGCAGTGAGGGGCAGAGGGGTCATCCAGCTGCAGGCAGCCCATGCTGACTGCTGCCAGGCACTCCTGCTCCCAGGAGACCTGGGCAATACATTGTGAGGAGGAACGAGACACAGGGCCACGGATATGTGACGAAGGTGACCAAGGGAGAGCAACACGGACATGCAGAGTTTTCCAACAAGAAAGGTAGGATTGGGAAAGCTTGCACTCTAAAGGAATGCCATCGCATCCCAAGGGAACATGGTGAGAGGAGGGTGCTGAACGAGACTGTGATTCCTGCTGATCACCCTGGCTTAAGGCGCTTCTGCCAGGGAAAAAGCAGCAGTACGAGAGAGGAGCGCCTGGAGTTAGTTGCACCGGTGAAGGTGTAAGTCGCTATGACAAATGGTTTCTTCACGAAAAAGTGTTGTCACATTGGAGCGGGCTGCCCAGAATGGTGTCACAATTCCTGGAGGGACTTCCAAAATGACTAAAAATGTCCTGCCTGCCTTTGGCATGGCCTCTGTTTGCCTAAGTTACATCCTTTATCTGTTTCTCCAAGACTGTGCTCTTGTGTTCTACTGTCCTTATCAAAATTTGTAACTCTCATGGACTGCCCAGAAGAGAGACCCGAAGTGCTGGGGACAGCACCTGCCAAGGATGGGCCTCTCCAGTGCAGCAGACAGAAAGCTGTCGCCACCTGGCAGCGGGCTCTTCTCGCAGCGAACAAGAAAAAGGAGGAAACTGCTGAGAGTTGCACCTGCGAAGGCTTAGGTGTCTGTTTGGGAAGCTTTCTTCAGCGAAAAGTGTTATCGAACATTGGCACAGATTGCCAGGGCTGTGGAGGTGTCACCATTCCTGGAGGGATTTAAGGAGGGGGTAAATTCGGCACTTGAGACGGGGCTCCCGGGGACACGAGCCCCATTTGTGAGAGGCGCGTTGGGAGCAGAGCCCTGCCGGGCTCGCGGGGGACCCCGGGGCCGCGGCATACGGATACTCAGGGACAACGAAGGACACCTATGGACAGCCAGGGACACGCAGGGACGGGACACGCACACCCTCATGAGCTTGCCCGGCCTTTATTGTTATGGCCCGGCCCGCGTCACGGCCGCGCTCTGCACGCTCCTCGGGGCCGTGTGAGCTCGAGCCCCGCGCTCGGCTCAGCGCCTGCGGCGGCGTCCACGGCCGACGGTGCTGCGGCGGAGGACCCGAGAGCGGCGGGACACGCGGAGGAGCCTCCTGCGCACGCCCTGGCGGCGGGAGCGGCGGCGCTGGCGCGCGCGGCTGCGGCTGCGGCTGCGGCTGAGGCTCCTCTGGGAGCGGCGGCGGGCGCGGGCCATGGTGTCACGGGCACTGGACGTGGGCGGCGCGACCGCTTTTATAGTGGAGCGGGGCAGCGAGGCACCGGCATCAGCGTGAGGTCACAATGCTCCGAGGGGAGTCCCTTGTTACACCAGAACGGGGCAGATCCAGTGTCGCCAGCGAGGTCACAGTGGGTCCAGTGTAACCCTTCCTGATGCCGGAGCTTTGCCCGGCTGCCATCACCAGTGAGAGCACAGCTGGCCTTTGTGATGCTCACAGCCAGTGGACAAACTGCTGTGAAAGAAATAGCAAAGGGAATTCCTTCCTGGGTTTGGAGCCCCACTTCTGCTGGACAGCACCAAGGGGAACCGTTTCACTGGGAAAGGCAAAAGAACAGTGACACAGACCCAAAAACTGCTGCAAAGTGCCCTTGAGCCCTGGATGCAGGGGGGCTGCAGAGAGGGCAAACACTCTGAGTTTAAAAGCAAAGAGGAGGGATCCTGTGCAAAACCTGGCCTGCGCTGCCTGCGTGGGACGGCCTCTGCCAGAGAGGCAGAGCAGAAGCGCCGTGAATAGGGCCCAGGGACGGTCACCTGAGGAGGTGTTCCTGGGCAGAGCCATGTGGGGGATGCACGAAGCACCCTGCAGGCAGGCTTCACAGGCTCACAGGGTTCACAGGGCTCACAGGGTTCGGGGGCTGACTGCAGGCGACCAGAGAGTGCTCTTCCCACGGGAAAGGAAGTGCCTGAAGGGCTAATGACTCCAAAGGATGGCAACAGCCCGAGGCTGTTGTGATGTTGGCACGCTGGGGCCGACTGTGGTGATGGATCCTGCCTTCTCCAGAGAAAAGGATCGTTGTAGCCCACATTGGAGAGTCAGCAACTCGGGCTCCTTCCTGCAGCTGTGGCGCCAGGCTCCATCACTGGTGCCTTTGAGGAGCACCGATGCACTGGTTTCCAGTGTTAGAAAGAAAAAAAGTGTTAAGAGTTATTGTTAACCATATTTGTAGTTGCAAGATTAATGTTTGTAGTAACAACTTTTGTAACTGTTGAATAGTGTTAAAAAAATCACCTCCCTCGTGTCTGTATTGTAGCCCTATCCCAAGTTCCTGTATCCTGTTTCCTGTATCCTGTTCCTTGTTCCTGTGTCTGTCGGGCCCCGCCTCCACTGCTCCCCTACTCTTCCCCATGACAACCAGTGGCTCCACCCAGTATGTAAACCATGTGAACTTCCAGACCCCGAGGGACCATGGGAGTGAGAGCGCCGCATACAAACTGCTGAAGTTTAGAAACTAATAAACAGATACTTCGCCAAACCACCCTAGAAGATTGGGAAGAACAGCAGCTATCTGGAGAACAGTTTTTAATCATCTCACATCTCACTGTAACAAGAATAAGACTTGCTCGGAGTCACCCCCCTGGACTTTAAACGAGCCAAGTAGTCTCCTATGGGACTCCTGCGAGGGCGGAGACTCCAGCTCTGTCGTTAAGGCAAAGCTGCTTGCACCTCCTCCTCTTCGTTGTCCACAGGGAGCAGTGGCGGTGAGCGCGACCCCTCGAGCCCCCTCCCCCAGGCTGATCTCACAATAAAGGCTTTAGAAAGGAGCAGAAGAGCTCCTGGCCCATTTATTCATACCACCAGGAACAGGGAGACTTGGGCAGCAGAAACAAACCTGGCACTGTGGGCAAATGGCAGCGGGAGCGGCTGGGGTTGGAGCAAACCCTTCTTTTCTGCTTTTTCCCTGCGGCAGGGGCACAAGCCATAGCGGTGGGAGAATCTCCACCAGCACTGGCCACTCATCCCCCAGGTCCGCCAAATGCCAGCACTGCTCAGGCCAGGGCAGTGAGGGGCAGAGGGGTCATCCAGCTGCAGGCAGCCCATGCTGACTGCTGCCAGGCACTCCTGCTCCCAGGAGACCTGGGCAATACATTGTGAGGAGGAACGAGACACAGGGCCACGGATATGTGACGAAGGTGACCAAGGGAGAGCAACACGGACATGCAGAGTTTTCCAACAAGAAAGGTAGGATTGGGAAAGCTTGCACTCTAAAGGAATGCCATCGCATCCCAAGGGGAACATGGTGAGAGGAGGGTGCTGAACGAGACTGTGATTCCTGCTGATCACCCTGGCTTAAGGCGCTTCTGCCAGGGAAAAAGCAGCAGTACGAGAGAGGAGCGCCTGGAGTTAGTTGCACCGGTGAAGGTGTAAGTCAGCTATGACAAATGGTTTCTTCACGAAAAAGTGTTGTCACATTGGAGCGGGCTGCCCAGAATGGTGTCACAATTCCTGGAGGGACTTCCAAAATGACTAAAAATGTCCTGCCTGCCTTTGGCATGGCCTCTGTTTGCCTAAGTTACATCCTTTATCTGTTTCTCCAAGACTGTGCTCTTGTGTTCTACTGTCCTTATCAAAATTTGTAACTCTCATGGACTGCCCAGAAGAGAGACCCGAAGTGCTGGGGACAGCACCTGCCAAGGATGGGCCTCTCCAGTGCAGCAGACAGAAAGCTGTCGCCACCTGGCAGCGGGCTCTTCTCGCAGCGAACAAGAAAAAGGAGGAAACTGCTGAGAGTTGCACCTGCGAAGGCTTAGGTGTCTGTTTGGGAAGCTTTCTTCAGCGAAAAGTGTTATCGAACATTGGCACAGATTGCCAGGGCTGTGGAGGTGTCACCATTCCTGGAGGGATTTAAGGAGGGGGTAAATTCGGCACTTGAGACGGGGCTCCGGGGACACGAGCACCATTTGTGAGAGGCGCGTTGGGAGCAGAGCCCTGCCGGGCTCGCGGGGGACCCCGGGGCCGCGGCATACGGATACTCAGGGACAACGAAGGACACCTATGGACAGCCAGGGACAGCAGGGACGGGACACGCACACCCTCATGAGCTTGCCCGGCCTTTATTGTTATGGCCCGGCCCGCGTCACGGCCGCGCTCTGCACGCTCCTCGGGGCCGTGTGAGCTCGAGCCCCGCGCTCGGCTCAGCGCCTGCGGCGGCGTCCACGGCCGACGGTGCTGCGGCGGAGGACCCGAGAGCGGCGGGACACGCGGAGGAGCCTCCTGCGCACGCCCTGGCGGCGGGAGGGCGGCGCTGGCCGCGTGCGGCTGCGGCTGCGGCTGCGGCTGAGGCTCCTCTGGGAGCGGCGGCGGGCGCGGGCCATGGTGTCACGGGCACTGGACGTGGGCGGCGCGACCGCTTTTATAGTGGAGCGGGGCAGCGAGGCACCGGCATCAGCTGTGAGGTCACAATGCTCCGAGGGGAGTCCCTTGTTACACCAGAACGGGGCAGATCCAGTGTCGCCAGCGAGGTCACAGTGGGTCCAGTGTAACCCTTCCTGATGCCGGAGCTTTGCCCGGCTGCCATCACCAGTGAGAGCACAGCTGGCCTTTGTGATGCTCACAGCCAGTGGACAAACTGCTGTGGAAAGAAATAGCAAAGGGAATTCCTTCCTGGGTTTGGAGCCCCACTTCTGCTGGACAGCACCAAGGGGAACCGTTTCACTGGGAAAGGCAAAAGAACAGTGACACAGACCCAAAAACTGCTGCAAAGTGCCCTTGAGCCCTGGATGCAGGGGGGCTGCAGAGAGGGCAAACACTCTGAGTTTAAAAGCAAAGAGGAGGGATCCTGTGCAAAACCTGGCCTGCGCTGCCTGCGTGGGACGGCCTCTGCCAGAGAGGCAGAGCAGAAGCGCCGTGAATAGGGCCCAGGGACGGTCACCTGAGGAGGTGTTCCTGGGCAGAGCCATGTGGGGGATGCACGAAGCACCCTGCAGGCAGGCTTCACAGGCTCACAGGGTTCACAGGGCTCACAGGGTTCGGGGGCTGACTGCAGGCGACCAGAGAGTGCTCTTCCCACGGGAAAGGAAGTGCCTGAAGGGCTAATGACTCCAAAGGATGGCAACAGCCCGAGGCTGTTGTGATGTTGGCACGCTGGGGCCGACTGTGGTGATGGATCCTGCCTTCTCCAGAGAAAAGGATCGTTGTAGCCCACATTGGAGAGTCAGCAACTCGGGCTCCTTCCTGCAGCTGTGGCGCCAGGCTCCATCACTGGTGCCTTTGAGGAGCACCGATGCACTGGTTTCCAGTGTTAGAAAGAAAAAAAGTGTTAAGAGTTATTGTTAACCATATTTGTAGTTGCAAGATTAATGTTTGTAGTAACAACTTTTGTAACTGTTGAATAGTGTTAAAAAAATCACCTCCCTCGTGTCTGTATTGTAGCCCTATCCCAAGTTCCTGTATCCTGTTTCCTGTATCCTGTTCCTTGTTCCTGTGTCTGTCGGGCCCGCCTCCACTGCTCCCTTACTCTTCCCCATGACAACCAGTGGCTCCACCCAGTATGTAAACCATGTGAACTTCCAGACCCCGAGGGACCATGGGAGTGAGAGCGCCGCATACAAACTGCTGAAGTTTAGAAACTAATAAACAGATACTTCGCCAAACCACCCTAGAAGATTGGGAAGAACAGCAGCTATCTGGAGAACAGTTTTTAATCATCTCACATCTCACTGTAACAAGAATAACACTTGCTCGGAGTCACCCCCCTGGACTTTAAACGAGCCAAGTAGTCTCCTATGGGACTCCTGCGAGGGCGGAGACTCCAGCTCTGTCGTTAAGGCAAAGCTGCTTGCACCTCCTCCTCTTCGTTGTCCACAGGGAGCAGTGGCGGTGAGCGCGACCCCTCGAGCCCCCTCCCCCAGGCTGATCTCACAATAAAGGCTTTAGAAAGGAGCAGAAGAGCTCCTGGCCCATTTATTCATACCACCAGGAACAGGGAGACTTGGGCAGCAGAAACAAACCTGGCACTGTGGGCAAATGGCAGCGGGAGCGGCTGGGGTTGGAGCAAACCCTTCTTTTCTGCTTTTTCCCTGCGGCAGGGGCACAAGCCATAGCGGTGGGAGAATCTCCACCAGCGCTGGCCACTCATCCCCCAGGTCCGCCAAATGCCAGCACTGCTCAGGCCAGGGCAGTGAGGGGCAGAGGGGTCATCCAGCTGCAGGCAGCCCATGCTGACTGCTGCCAGGCACTCCTGCTCCCAGGAGACCTGGGCAATACATTGTGAGGAGGAACGAGACACAGGGCCACGGATATGTGACAAAGGTGACCAAGGGAGAGCAACACGGACATGCAGAGTTTTCCAACAAGAAAAGGTAGGATTGGGAAAGCTTGCACCCTAAAGGAATGCCATCGCATCCCAAGGGGAACATGGTGAGAGGAGGGTGCTGAACGAGACTGTGATTCCTGCTGATCACCCTGGCTTAAGGCGCTTCTGCCAGGGAAAAAGCAGCAGTACGAGAGAGGAGCGCCTGGAGTTAGTTGCACCGGTGAAGGTGTAAGTCGGCTATGACAAATGGTTTCTTCACGAAAAAGTGTTGTCACATTGGAGCGGGCTGCCAGAATGGTGTCACAATTCCTGGAGGGACTTCCAAAATGACTAAAAATGTCCTGCCTGCCTTTGGCATGGCCTCTGTTTGCCTAAGTTACATCCTTTATCTGTTTCTCCAAGACTGTGCTCTTGTGTTCTACTGTCCTTATCAAAATTTGTAACTCTCAT
Organism: Sitta carolinensis; assembly: GCA_032173965.1. Classification (NCBI taxonomy): domain Eukaryota; kingdom Metazoa; phylum Chordata; class Aves; order Passeriformes; family Sittidae; genus Sitta; species Sitta carolinensis. The sequence goes on along the minus strand of CM063313.1, from coordinate 2,328,189 downwards.
GGACTGCCAGAAGAGAGACCCGAAGTGCTGGGGACAGCACCTGCCAAGGATGGGCCTCTCCAGTGCAGCAGACAGAAAGCTGTCGCCACCTGGCAGCGGGCTCTTCTCGCAGCGAACAAGAAAAAGGAGGAAACTGCTGAGAGTTGCACCTGCGAAGGCTTAGGTGTCTGTTTGGGAAGCTTTCTTAAGCGAAAAGTGTTATCGAACATTGGCACAGATTGCCAGGGCTGTGGAGGTGTCACCTTTCCCTGGAGGGATTTAAGGAGGGGGTAAATTCGGCACTTGAGACGGGGCTCCCGGGGACACGAGCCCATTTGTGAGAGGCGCGTTGGGAGCAGAGCCCTGCCGGGCTCGCGGGGGACCCCGGGGCCGCGGCATACGGATACTCAGGGACAACGAAGGACACCTATGGACAGCCAGGGACACGCAGGGACGGGACACGCACACCCTCATGAGCTTGCCCGGCCTTTATTGTTATGGCCCGGCCCGCGTCACGGCCGCGCTCTGCACGCTCCTCGGGGCCGTGTGAGCTCGAGCCCCGCGCTCGGCTCAGCGCCTGCGGCGGCGTCCACGGCCGACGGTGCTGCGGCGGAGGACCCGAGAGCGGCGGGACACGCGGAGGAGCCTCCTGCGCACGCCCTGGCGGCGGGAGCGGCGGCGTCGGCTGCGCGGCTGCGGCTGCGGCTGAGGCTCCTCTGGGAGCGGCGGCGGGCGCGGGCCATGGTGTCACGGGCACTGGACGTGGGCGGCGCGACCGCTTTTATAGTGGAGCGGGGCAGCGAGGCACCGGCATCAGCTGTGAGGTCACAATGCTCCGAGGGGAGTCCCTTGTTACACCAGAACGGGGCAGATCCAGTGTCGCCAGCGAGGTCACAGTGGGTCCAGTGTAACCCTTCCTGATGCCGGAGCTTTGCCCGGCTGCCATCACCAGTGAGAGCACAGCTGGCCTTTGTGATGCTCACAGCCAGTGGACAAACTGCTGTGCAAAGAAATAGCAAAGGGAATTCCTTCCTGGGTTTGGAGCCCCACTTCTGCTGGACAGCACCAAGGGGAACCGTTTCACTGGGAAAGGCAAAAGAACAGTGACACAGACCCAAAAACTGCTGCAAAGTGCCTTGAGCCCTGGATGCAGGGGGGCTGCAGAGAGGGCAAACACTCTGAGTTTAAAAGCAAAGAGGAGGGATCCTGTGCAAAACCTGGCCTGCGCTGCCTGCGTGGGACGGCCTCTGCCAGAGAGGCAGAGCAGAAGCGCCGTGAATAGGGCCCAGGGACGGTCACCTGAGGAGGTGTTCCTGGGCAGAGCCATGTGGGGGATGCACGAAGCACCCTGCAGGCAGGCTTCACAGGCTCACAGGGTTCACAGGGCTCACAGGGTTCGGGGGCTGACTGCAGGCGACCAGAGAGTGCTCTTCCCACGGGAAAGGAAGTGCCTGAAGGGCTAATGACTCCAAAGGATGGCAACAGCCCGAGGCTGTTGTGATGTTGGCACGCTGGGGCCGACTGTGGTGATGGATCCTGCCTTCTCCAGAGAAAAGGATCGTTGTAGCCCACATTGGAGAGTCAGCAACTCGGGCTCCTTCCTGCAGCTGTGGCGCCAGGCTCCATCACTGGTGCCTTTGAGGAGCACCGATGCACTGGTTTCCAGTGTTAGAAAGAAAAAAAGTGTTAAGAGTTATTGTTAACCATATTTGTAGTTGCAAGATTAATGTTTTGTAGTAACAACTTTTGTAACTGTTGAATAGTGTTAAAAAAATCACCTCCCTCGTGTCTGTATTGTAGCCCTATCCCAAGTTCCTGTATCCTGTTTCCTGTATCCTGTTCCTTGTTCCTGTGTCTGTCGGGCCCCGCCTCCACTGCTCCCTACTCTTCCCCATGACAACCAGTGGCTCCACCCAGTATGTAAACCATGTGAACTTCCAGACCCCCGAGGGACCATGGGAGTGAGAGCGCCGCATACAAACTGCTGAAGTTTAGAAACTAATAAACAGATACTTCGCCAAACCACCCTAGAAGATTGGGAAGAACAGCAGCTATCTGGAGAACAGTTTTTAATCATCTCACATCTCACTGTAACAAGAATAACACTTGCTCGGAGTCACCCCCCTGGACTTTAAACGAGCCAAGTAGTCTCCTATGGGACTCCTGCGAGGGCGGAGACTCCAGCTCTGTCGTTAAGGCAAAGCTGCTTGCACCTCCTCCTCTTCGTTGTCCACAGGGAGCAGTGGCGGTGAGCGCGACCCCTCGAGCCCCCTCCCCCAGGCTGATCTCACAATAAAGGCTTTAGAAAGGAGCAGAAGAGCTCCTGGCCCATTTATTCATACCACCAGGAACAGGGAGACTTGGGCAGCAGAAACAAACCTGGCACTGTGGGCAAATGGCAGCGGGAGCGGCTGGGGTTGGAGCAAACCCTTCTTTTCTGCTTTTTCCCTGCGGCAGGGGCACAAGCCATAGCGGTGGGAGAATCTCCACCAGCGCTGGCCACTCATCCCCCAGGTCCGCCAAATGCCAGCACTGCTCAGGCCAGGGCAGTGAGGGGCAGAGGGGTCATCCAGCTGCAGGCAGCCCATGCTGACTGCTGCCAGGCACTCCTGCTCCCAGGAGACCTGGGCAATACATTGTGAGGAGGAACGAGACACAGGGCCACGGATATGTGACAAAGGTGACCAAGGGAGAGCAACACGGACATGCAGAGTTTTCCAACAAGAAAAGGTAGGATTGGGAAAGCTTGCACCCTAAAGGAATGCCATCGCATCCCAAGTGGACATGGTGAGAGGAGGGTGCTGAACGAGACTGTGATTCCTGCTGATCACCCTGGCTTAAGGCGCTTCTGCCAGGGAAAAAGCAGCAGTACGAGAGAGGAGCGCCTGGAGTTAGTTGCACCGGTGAAGGTGTAAGTCGGCTATGACAAATGGTTTCTTCACGAAAAAGTGTTGTCACATTGGAGCGGGCTGCCCAGAATGGTGTCACAATTCCTGGAGGGACTTCCAAAATGACTAAAAATGTCCTGCCTGCCTTTGGCATGGCCTCTGTTTGCCTAAGTTACATCCTTTATCTGTTTCTCCAAGACTGTGCTCTTGTGTTCTACTGTCCTTATCAAAATTTGTAACTCTCATGGACTGCCCAGAAGAGAGACCCGAAGTGCTGGGGACAGCACCTGCCAAGGATGGGCCTCTCCAGTGCAGCAGACAGAAAGCTGTCGCCACCTGGCAGCGGGCTCTTCTCGCAGCGAACAAGAAAAAGGAGGAAACTGCTGAGAGTTGCACCTGCGAAGGCTTAGGTGTCTGTTTGGGAAGCTTTCTTCAGCGAAAAGTGTTATCGAACATTGGCACAGATTGCCAGGGCTGTGGAGGTGTCACCATTCCTGGAGGGATTTAAGGAGGGGTAAATTCGGCACTTGAGACGGGGCTCCCGGGGAACACGAGCCCCATTTGTGAGAGGCGCGTTGGGAGCAGAGCCCTGCCGGGCTCGCGGGGGACCCCGGGGCCGCGGCATACGGATACTCAGGGACAACGAAGGACACCTATGGACAGCCAGGGACACGCAGGGACGGGACACGCACACCCTCATGAGCTTGCCCGGCCTTTATTGTTATGGCCCGGCCCGCGTCACGGCCGCGCTCTGCACGCTCCTCGGGGCCGTGTGAGCTCGAGCCCCGCGCTCGGCTCAGCGCCTGCGGCGGCGTCCACGGCCGACGGTGCTGCGGCGGAGGACCCGAGAGCGGCGGGACCCGCGGAGGAGCCTCCTGCGCACGCCCTGGCGGCGGGAGCGGCGGCGCTGGCCGCGGCTGCGGCTGCGGCTGAGGCTCCTCTGGGAGCGGCGGCGGGCGCGGGCCATGGTGTCACGGGCACTGGACGTGGGCGGCGCGACCGCTTTTATAGTGGAGCGGGGCAGCGAGGCACCGGCATCAGCTGTGAGGTCACAATGCTCCGAGGGGAGTCCCTTGTTACACCAGAACGGGGCAGATCCAGTGTCGCCAGCGAGGTCACAGTGGGTCCAGTGTAACCCTTCCTGATGCCGGAGCTTTGCCCGGCTGCCATCACCAGTGAGAGCACAGCTGGCCTTTGTGATGCTCACAGCCAGTGGACAAACCGCTGTGCAAAGAAATAGCAAAGGGAATTCCTTCCTGGGTTTGGAGCCCTACTTCTGCTGGACAGCACCAAGGGGAACCGTTTCACTGGGAAAGGCAAAAGAACAGTGACACAGACCCAAAAACTGCTGCAAAGTGCCCTTGAGCCCTGGATGCAGGGGGGCTGCAGAGAGGGCAAACACTCTGAGTTTAAAAGCAAAGAGGAGGGATCCTGTGCAAAACCTGGCCTGCGCTGCCTGCGTGGGACGGCCTCTGCCAGAGAGGCAGAGCAGAAGCGCCGTGAATAGGGCCCAGGGACGGTCACCTGAGGAGGTGTTCCTGGGCAGAGCCATGTGGGGGATGCACGAAGCACCCTGCAGGCAGGCTTCACAGGCTCACAGGGTTCACAGGGCTCACAGGGTTCGGGGGCTGACTGCAGGCGACCAGAGAGTGCTCTTCCCACGGGAAAGGAAGTGCCTGAAGGGCTAATGACTCCAAAGGATGGCAACAGCCCAGGCTGTTGTGATGTTGGCACGCTGGGGCCGACTGTGGTGATGGATCCTGCCTTCTCCAGAGAAAAGGATCGTTGTAGCCCACATTGGAGAGTCAGCAACTCGGGCTCCTTCCTGCAGCTGTGGCGCCAGGCTCCATCACTGGTGCCTTTGAGGAGCACCGATGCACTGGTTTCCAGTGTTAGAAAGAAAAAAAGTGTTAAGAGTTATTGTTAACCATATTTGTAGTTGCAAGATTAATGTTTGTAGTAACAACTTTTGTAACTGTTGAATAGTGTTAAAAAAATCACCTCCCTCGTGTCTGTATTGTAGCCCTATCCCAAGTTCCTGTATCCTGTTTCCTGTATCCTGTTCCTTGTTCCTGTGTCTGTCGGGCCCCGCCTCCACTGCTCCCCTACTCTTCCCCATGACAACCAGTGGCTCCACCCAGTATGTAAACCATGTGAACTTCCAGACCCCCGAGGGACCATGGGAGTGAGAGCGCCGCATACAAACTGCTGAAGTTTAGAAACTAATAAACAGATACTTCGCCAAACCACCCTAGAAGATTGGGAAGAACAGCAGCTATCTGGAGAACAGTTTTTAATCATCTCACATCTCACTGTAACAAGAATAAGACTTGCTCGGAGTCACCCCCCTGGACTTTAAACGAGCCAAGTAGTCTCCTATGGGACTCCTGCGAGGGCGGAGACTCCAGCTCTGTCGTTAAGGCAAAGCTGCTTGCACCTCCTCCTCTTCGTTGTCCACAGGGAGCAGTGGCGGTGAGCGCGACCCCTCGAGCCCCCTCCCCCAGGCTGATCTCACAATAAAGGCTTTAGAAAGGAGCAGAAGAGCTCCTGGCCCATTTATTCATACCACCAGGAACAGGGAGACTTGGGCAGCAGAAACAAACCTGGCACTGTGGGCAAATGGCAGCGGGAGCGGCTGGGGTTGGAGCAAACCCATCTTTTCTGCTTTTTCCCTGCGGCAGGGGCACAAGCCACAGCGGTGGGAGAATCTCCACCAGCACTGGCCACTCATCCCCCAGGTCCGCCAAATGCCAGCACTGCTCAGGCCAGGGCAGTGAGGGGCAGAGGGGTCATCCAGCTGCAGGCAGCCCATGCTGACTGCTGCCAGGCACTCCTGCTCCCAGGAGACCTGGGCAATACATTGTGAGGAGGAACGAGACACAGGGCCACGGATATGTGACAAAGGTGACCAAGGGAGAGCAACACGGACATGCAGAGTTTTCCAACAAGAGAAGGTAGGATTGGGAAAGCTTGCACCCTAAAGGAATGCCATCGCATCCCAAGGGGAACATGGCGAGAGGAGGGTGCTGAACGAGACTGTGATTCCTGCTGATCACCCTGGCATAAGGCGCTTCTGCCAGGGAAAGAGCAGCAGTACGAGAGAGGAGCGCCTGGAGTTAGTTGCACCGGTGAAGGTGTAAGTCGGCTATGACAAATGGTTTCTTCACGAAAAAGTGTTGTCACATTGGAGCGGGCTGCCCAGAATGGTGTCACAATTCCTGGAGGGACTTCCAAAATGACTAAAAATGTCCTGCCTGCCTTTGGCATGGCCTCTGTTTGCCTAAGTTACATCCTTTATCTGTTTCTCCAAGACTGTGCTCTTGTGTTCTACTGTCCTTATCAAAATTTGTAACTCTCATGGACTGCCCAGAAGAGAGACCCGAAGTGCTGGGGACAGCACCTGCCAAGGATGGGCCTCTCCAGTGCAGCAGACAGAAAGCTGTCGCCACCTGGCAGCGGGCTCTTCTCGCAGCGAACAAGAAAAAGGAGGAAACTGCTGAGAGTTGCACCTGCGAAGGCTTAGGTGTCTGTTTGGGAAGCTTTCTTAAGCGAAAAGTGTTATCGAACATTGGCACAGATTGCCAGGGCTGTGGAGGTGTCACCATTCCTGGAGGGATTTAAGGAGGGGGTAAATTCGGCACTTGAGACGGGGCTCCCGGGGACACGAGCACCATTTGTGAGAGGCGCGTTGGGAGCAGAGCCCTGCCGGGCTCGCGGGGGACCCCGGGGCCGGGCATACGGATACTCAGGGACAACGAAGGACACCTATGGACAGCCAGGGACAGGCAGGGACGGGACACGCACACCCTCTTGAGCTTGCCCGGCCTTTATTGTTATGGCCCGGCCCGCGTCATGGCCGCGCTCTGCACGCTCCTCGGGGCCGTGTGAGCTCGAGCCCCGCGCTCGGCTCAGCGCCTGCGGCGGCGTCCACGGCCGACGGTGCTGTGGCGGAGGACCGAGAGCGGCGGGACCCGCGGAGGAGCCTCCTGCGCACGCCCTGGCGGCGGGAGCGGCGGCGCTGGCCGCGGCTGCGGCTGCGGCTGAGGCTCCTCTGGGAGCAGCGGCGGGCGCGGGCCATGGTGTCACGGGCACTGGACGTGGGCGGCGCGACCGCTTTTATAGTGGAGCGGGGCAGCGAGGCACCGGCATCAGCTGTGAGGTCACAATGCTCCGAGGGGAGTCCCTTGTTACACCAGAAACGGGGCAGATCCAGTGTCGCCAGCGAGGTCACAGTGGGTCCAGTGTAACCCTTCCTGATGCCGGAGCTTTGCCCGGCTGCCATCACCAGTGAGAGCACAGCTGGCCTTTGTGATGCTCACAGCCAGTGGACAAACTGCTGTGCAAAGAAATAGCAAAGGGAATTCCTTCCTGGGTTTGGAGCCCCACTTCTGCTGGACAGCACCAAGGGGAACCGTTTCACTGGGAAAGGCAAAAGAACAGTGACACAGACCCAAAAACTGCTGCAAAGTGCCTTGAGCCCTGGATGCAGGGGGGCTGCAGAGAGGGCAAACACTCTGAGTTTAAAAGCAAAGAGGAGGGATCCTGTGCAAAACCTGGCCTGCGCTGCCTGCGTGGGACGGCCTCTGCCAGAGAGGCAGAGCAGAAGCGCCGTGAATAGGGCCCAGGGACGGTCACCTGAGGAGGTGTTCCTGGGCAGAGCCATGTGGGGGATGCACGAAGCACCCTGCAGGCAGGCTTCACAGGCTCACAGGGTTCACAGGGCTCACAGGGTTCGGGGGCTGACTGCAGGCGACCAGAGAGTGCTCTTCCCACGGGAAAGGAAGTGCCTGAAGGGCTAATGACTCCAAAGGATGGCAACAGCCCGAGGCTGTTGTGATGTTGGCACGCTGGGGCCGACTGTGGTGATGGATCCTGCCTTCTCCAGAGAAAAGGATCGTTGTAGCCCACATTGGAGAGTCAGCAACTCGGGCTCCTTCCTGCAGCTGTGGCGCCAGGCTCCATCACTGGTGCCTTTGAGGAGCACCGATGCACTGGTTTCCAGTGTTAGAAAGAAAAAAAGTGTTAAGAGTTATTGTTAACCATATTTGTAGTTGCAAGATTAATGTTTGTAGTAACAACTTTTGTAACTGTTGAATAGTGTTAAAAAAATCACCTCCCTCGTGTCTGTATTGTAGCCCTATCCCAAGTTCCTGTATCCTGTTTCCTGTATCCTGTTCCTTGTTCCTGTGTCTGTCGGGCCCCGCCTCCACTGCTCCTCTACTCTTCCCATGACAACCAGTGGCTCCACCCAGTATGTAAACCATGTGAACTTCCAGACCCCCGAGGGACCATGGGAGTGAGAGTGCCGCATACAAACTGCTGAAGTTTAGAAACTAATAAACAGATACTTCGCCAAACCACCCTAGAAGATTGGGAAGAACAGCAGCTATCTGGAGAACAGTTTTTAATCATCTCACATCTCACTGTAACAAGAATAAACTTGCTCGGAGTCACCCCCCTGGACTTTAAACGAGCCAAGTAGTCTCCTATGGGACTCCTGCGAGGGCGGAGACTCCAGCTCTGTCGTTAAGGCAAAGCTGCTTGCACCTCCTCCTCTTCGTTGTCCACAGGGAGCAGTGGCGGTGAGCGCGACCCCTCGAGCCCCCTCCCCAGGCTGATCTCACAATAAAGGCTTTAGAAAGGAGCAGAAGAGCTCCTGGCCCATTTATTCATACCACCAGGAACAGGGAGACTTGGGCAGCAGAAACAAACCTGGCACTGTGGGCAAATGGCAGCGGGAGCGGCTGGGGTTGGAGCAAACCCTTCTTTTCTGCTTTTTCCCTGCGGCAGGGGCACAAGCCATAGCGGTGGGAGAATCTCCACCAGCGCTGGCCACTCATCCCCCAGGTCCGCCAAATGCCAGCACTGCTCAGGCCAGGGCAGTGAGGGGCAGAGGGGTCATCCAGCTGCAGGCAGCCCATGCTGACTGCTGCCAGGCACTCCTGCTCCTAGGAGACCTGGGCAATACATTGTGAGGAGGAACGAGACACAGGGCCACGGATATGTGACAAAGGTGACCAAGGGAGAGCAACACGGACATGCAGAGTTTTCCAACAAGAAAAGGTAGGATTGGGAAAGCTTGCACCCTAAAGGAATGCCATCGCATCCCAAGTGGATCATGGTGAGAGGAGGGTGCTGAACAAGACTGTGATTCCTGCTGATCACCCTGGCTTAAGGCGCTTCTGCCAGGGAAAAAGCAGCAGTACGAGAGAGGAGCGCCTGGAGTTAGTTGCACCGGTGAAGGTGTAAGTCGGCTATGACAAATGGTTTCTTCACGAAAAAGTGTTGTCACATTGGAGCGGGCTGCCCAGAATGGTGTCACAATTCCTGGAGGGACTTCCAAAATGACTAAAAATGTCCTGCCTGCCTTTGGCATGGCCTCTGTTTGCCTAAGTTACATCCTTTATCTGTTTCTCCAAGACTGTGCTCTTGTGTTCTACTGTCCTTATCAAAATTTGTAACTCTCATGGACTGCCCAGAAGAGAGACCCGAAGTGCTGGGGACAGCACCTGCCAAGGATGGGCCTCTCCAGTGCAGCAGACAGAAAGCTGTCGCCACCTGGCAGCGGGCTCTTCTCGCAGCGAACAAGAAAAAGGAGGAAACTGCTGAGAGTTGCACCTGCGAAGGCTTAGGTGTCTGTTTGGGAAGCTTTCTTAAGCGAAAAGTGTTATCGAACATTGGCACAGATTGCCAGGGCTGTGGAGGTGTCACCATTCCTGGAGGGATTTAAGGAGGGGGTAAATTCGGCACTTGAGACGGGGCTCCCGGGAACACGAGCCCATTTGTGAGAGGCGCGTTGGGAGCAGAGCCCTGCCGGGCTCGCGGGGGACCCCGGGGCCGCGGCATACGGATACTCAGGGACAACGAAGGACACCTATGGACAGCCAGGGACACGCAGGGACGGGACACGCACACCCTCATGAGCTTGCCCGGCCTTTATTGTTATGGCCCGGCCCGCGTCACGGCCGCGCTCTGCACGCTCCTCGGGGCCGTGTGAGCTCGAGCCCCGCGCTCGGCTCAGCGCCTGCGGCGGCGTCCACGGCCGACGGTGCTGCGGCGGAGGACCCGAGAGCGGCGGGACACGCGGAGGAGCCTCCTGCGCACGCCCTGGCGGCGGGAGCGGCGGCGCTGGCCGCGGCTGCGGCTGCGGCTGAGGCTCCTCTGGGAGCGGCGGCGGGCGCGGGCCATGGTGTCACGGGCACTGGACGTGGGGGTGCGACCGCTTTTATAGTGGAGCGGGGCAGCGAGGCACCGGCATCAGCTGTGAGGTCACAATGCTCCGAGGGGAGTCCCTTGTTACACCAGAACGGGGCAGATCCAGTGTCGCCAGCGAGGTCACAGTGGGTCCAGTGTAACCCTTCCTGATGCCGGAGCTTTGCCCGGCTGCCATCACCAGTGAGAGCACAGCTGGCCTTTGTGATGCTCACAGCCAGTGGACAAACCGCTGTGCAAAGAAATAGCAAAGGGAATTCCTTCCTGGGTTTGGAGCCCTACTTCTGCTGGACAGCACCAAGGGGAACCGTTTCACTGGGAAAGGCAAAAGAACAGTGACACAGACCCAAAAACTGCTGCAAAGTGCCCTTGAGCCCTGGATGCAGGGGGGCTGCAGAGAGGGCAAACACTCTGAGTTTAAAAGCAAAGAGGAGGGATCCTGTGCAAAACCTGGCCTGCGCTGCCTGCGTGGGACGGCCTCTGCCAGAGAGGCAGAGCAGAAGCGCCGTGAATAGGGCCCAGGGACGGTCACCTGAGGAGGTGTTCCTGGGCAGAGCCATGTGGGGGATGCACGAAGCACCCTGCAGGCAGGCTTCACAGGCTCACAGGGTTCACAGGGCTCACAGGGTTCGGGGGCTGACTGCAGGCGACCAGAGAGTGCTCTTCCCACGGGAAAGGAAGTGCCTGAAGGGCTAATGACTCCAAAGGATGGCAACAGCCCAGGCTGTTGTGATGTTGGCACGCTGGGGCCGACTGTGGTGATGGATCCTGCCTTCTCCAGAGAAAAGGATCGTTGTAGCCCACATTGGAGAGTCAGCAACTCGGGCTCCTTCCTGCAGCTGTGGCGCCAGGCTCCATCACTGGTGCCTTTGAGGAGCACCGATGCACTGGTTTCCAGTGTTAGAAAGAAAAAAAGTGTTAAGAGTTATTGTTAACCATATTTGTAGTTGCAAGATTAATGTTTGTAGTAACAACTTTTGTAACTGTTGAATAGTGTTAAAAAAATCACCTCCCTCGTGTCTGTATTGTAGCCCTATCCCAAGTTCCTGTATCCTGTTTCCTGTATCCTGTTCCTTGTTCCTGTGTCTGTCGGGCCCCGCCTCCACTGCTCCCCTACTCTTCCCCATGACAACCAGTGGCTCCACCCAGTATGTAAACCATGTGAACTTCCAGACCCCCGAGGGACCATGGGAGTGAGAGCGCCGCATACAAACTGCTGAAGTTTAGAAACTAATAAACAGATACTTCGCCAAACCACCCTAGAAGATTGGGAAGAACAGCAGCTATCTGGAGAACAGTTTTTAATCATCTCACATCTCACTGTAACAAGAATAAGACTTGCTCGGAGTCACCCCCCTGGACTTTAAACGAGCCAAGTAGCCTCCTATGGGACTCCTGCGAGGGCGGAGACTCCAGCTCTGTCGTTAAGGCAAAGCTGCTTGCACCTCCTCCTCTTCGTTGTCCACAGGGAGCAGTGGCGGTGAGCGCGACCCCTCGAGCCCCCTCCCCAGGCTGATCTCACAATAAAGGCTTTAGAAAGGAGCAGAAGAGCTCCTGGCCCATTTATTCATACCACCAGGAACAGGGAGACTTGGGCAGCAGAAACAAACCTGGCACTGTGGGCAAATGGCAGCGGGAGCGGCTGGGGTTGGAGCAAACCCATCTTTTCTGCTTTTTCCCTGCGGCAGGGGCACAAGCCATAGCGGTGGGAGAATCTCCACCAGCGCTGGCCACTCATCCCCCAGGTCCGCCAAATGCCAGCACTGCTCAGGCCAGGGCAGTGAGGGGCAGAGGGGTCATCCAGCTGCAGGCAGCCCATGCTGACTGCTGCCAGGCACTCCTGCTCCCAGGAGACCTGGGCAATACATTGTGAGGAGGAACGAGACACAGGGCCACGGATATGTGACAAAGGTGACCAAGGGAGAGCAACACGGACATGCAGAGTTTTCCAACAAGAGAAGGTAGGATTGGGAAAGCTTGCACCCTAAAGGAATGCCATCGCATCCCAAGGGGGACATGGCGAGAGGAGGGTGCTGAACGAGACTGTGATTCCTGCTGATCACCCTGGCATAAGGCGCTTCTGCCAGGGAAAGAGCAGCAGTACGAGAGAGGAGCGCCTGGAGTTAGTTGCACCGGTGAAGGTGTAAGTCGGCTATGACAAATGGTTTCTTCACGAAAAAGTGTTGTCACATTGGAGCGGGCTGCCCAGAATGGTGTCACAATTCCTGGAGGGACTTCCAAAATGACTAAAAATGTCCTGCCTGCCTTTGGCATGGCCTCTGTTTGCCTAAGTTACATCCTTTATCTGTTTCTCCAAGACTGTGCTCTTGTGTTCTACTGTCCTTATCAAAATTTGTAACTCTCATGGACTGCCCAGAAGAGAGACCCGAAGTGCTGGGGACAGCACCTGCCAAGGATGGGCCTCTCCAGTGCAGCAGACAGAAAGCTGTCGCCACCTGGCAGCGGGCTCTTCTCGCAGCGAACAAGAAAAAGGAGGAAACTGCTGAGAGTTGCACCTGCGAAGGCTTAGGTGTTGTTTGGGAAGCTTTCTTCAGCGAAAAGTGTTATCGAACATTGGCACAGATTGCCAGGGCTGTGGAGGTGTCACCATTCCTGGAGGGATTTAAGGAGGGGGTAAATTCGGCACTTGAGACGGGGCTCCTGGGACACGAGCACCATTTGTGAGAGGCGCGTTGGGAGCAGAGCCCTGCCGGGCTCGCGGGGGACCCCGGGGCCGCGGCATACGGATACTCAGGGACAACGAAGGACACCTATGGACAGCCAGGGACACGCAGGGACGGGACACGCACACCCTCATGAGCTTGCCCGGCCTTTATTGTTATGGCCCGGCCCGCGTCACGGCCGCGCTCTGCACGCTCCTCGGGGCTGTGTGAGCTCGAGCTCCGCGCTCGGCTCAGCGCCTGCGGCGGCGTCCACGGCCGACGGTGCTGCGGCGGAGGACCCGAGAGCGGCGGGACACGCGGAGGAGCCTCCTGCGCACGCCCTGGCGGCGGGAGCGGCGGCGCTGGCCGCGGCTGCGGCTGCGGCTGCGGCTGAGGCTCCTCTGGGAGCGGCGGCGGGCGCGGGCCATGGTGTCACGGGCACTGGACGTGGGCGGCGCGACCGCTTTTATAGTGGAGCGGGGCAGCGAGGCACCGGCATCAGCTGTGAGGTCACAATGCTCCGAGGGGAGTCCCTTGTTACACCAGAACGGGGCAGATCCAGTGTCGCCAGCGAGGTCACAGTGGGTCCAGTGTAACCCTTCCTGATGCCGGAGCTTTGCCCGGCTGCCATCACCAGTGAGAGCACAGCTGGCCTTTGTGATGCTCACAGCCAGTGGACAAACCGCTGTGCAAAGAAATAGCAAAGGGAATTCCTTCCTGGGTTTGGAGCCCCACTTCTGCTGGACAGCACCAAGGGGAACCGTTTCACTGGGAAAGGCAAAAGAACAGTGACACAGACCCAAAAACTGCTGCAAAGTGCCCTTGAGCCCTGGATGCAGGGGGGCTGCAGAGAGGGCAAACACTCTGAGTTTAAAAGCAAAGAGGAGGGATCCTGTGCAAAACCTGGCCTGCGCTGCCTGCGTGGGACGGCCTCTGCCAGAGAGGCAGAGCAGAAGCGCCGTGAATAGGGCCCAGGGACGGTCACCTGAGGAGGTGTTCCTGGGCAGAGCCATGTGGGGGATGCACGAAGCACCCTGCAGCAGGCTTCACAGGCTCACAGGGTTCACAGGGCTCACAGGGTTCGGGGGCTGACTGCAGGCGACCAGAGAGTGCTCTTCCCACGGGAAAGGAAGTGCCTGAAGGGCTAATGACTCCAAAGGATGGCAACAGCCCAGGCTGTTGTGATGTTGGCACGCTGGGGCCGACTGTGGTGATGGATCCTGCCTTCTCCAGAGAAAAGGATCGTTGTAGCCCACATTGGAGAGTCAGCAACTCGGGCTCCTTCCTGCAGCTGTGGCGCCAGGCTCCATCACTGGTGCCTTTGAGGAGCACCGATGCACTGGTTTCCAGTGTTAGAAAGAAAAAAAGTGTTAAGAGTTATTGTTAACCATATTTGTAGTTGCAAGATTAATGTTTGTAGTAACAACTTTTGTAACTGTTGAATAGTGTTAAAAAAATCACCTCCCTCGTGTCTGTATGGTAGCCCTATCCCAAGTTCCTGTATCCTGTTTCCTGTATCCTGTTCCTTGTTCCTGTGTCTGTCGGGCCCCGCCTCCACTGCTCCCCTACTCTTCCCCATGACAACCAGTGGCTCCACCCAGTATGTAAACCATGTGAACTTCCAGACCCCCGAGGGACCATGGGAGTGAGAGCGCCGCATACAAACTGCTGAAGTTTAGAAACTAATAAACAGATACTTCGCCAAACCACCCTAGAAGATTGGGAAGAACAGCAGCTATCTGGAGAACAGTTTTTAATCATCTCACATCTCACTGTAACAAGAATAACACTTGCTCGGAGTCACCCCCCTGGACTTTAAACGAGCCAAGTAGTCTCCTATGGGACTCCTGCGAGGGCGGAGACTCCAGCTCTGTCGTTAAGGCAAAGCTGCTTGCACCTCCTCCTCTTCGTTGTCCACAGGGAGCAGTGGCGGTGAGCGCGACCCCTCGAGCCCCCTCCCCCAGGCTGATCTCACAATAAAGGCTTTAGAAAGGAGCAGAAGAGCTCCTGGCCCATTTATTCATACCACCAGGAACAGGGAGACTTGGGCAGCAGAAACAAACCTGGCACTGTGGGCAAATGGCAGCGGGAGCGGCTGGGGTTGGAGCAAACCCTTCTTTTCTGCTTTTTCCCTGTGGCAGGGGCACAAGCCATAGCGGTGGGAGAATCTCCACCAGCGCTGGCCACTCATCCCCCAGGTCCGCCAAATGCCAGCACTGCTCAGGCCAGGGCAGTGAGGGGCAGAGGGGTCATCCAGCTGCAGGCAGCCCATGCTGACTGCTGCCAGGCACTCCTGCTCCCAGGAGACCTGGGCAATACATTGTGAGGAGGAAAGAGACACAGGGCCACGGATATGTGACAAAGGTGACCAAGGGAGAGCAACACGGACATGCAGAGTTTTCCAACAAGAAAAGGTAGGATTGGGAAAGCTTGCACCCTAAAGGAATGCCATCGCATCCCAAGTGGATCATGGTGAGAGGAGGGTGCTGAACGAGACTGTGATTCCTGCTGATCACCCTGGCTTAAGGCGCTTCTGCCAGGGAAAAAGCAGCAGTATGAGAGAGGAGCGCCTGGAGTTAGTTGCACCGGTGAAGGTGTAAGTCGGCTATGACAAATGGTTTCTTCACGAAAAAGTGTTGTCACATTGGAGCGGGCTGCCCAGAATGGTGTCACAATTCCTGGAGGGACTTCCAAAATGACTAAAAATGTCCTGCCTGCCTTTGGCATGGCCTCTGTTTGCCTAAGTTACATCCTTTATCTGTTTCTCCAAGACTGTGCTATTCTATTCTGCTCTAATTTAATGTTTTTAGATCATCTTATTAAATGATATCATTTGCTCTCTTGGATGGTATCAGTACAAATTCTGCATTATCCTCAAAATGTTTATTTGAAGAAGCAGATAATCTGCCTTTTTAGTGGTGTAGAACTGTCATCTGCAGTGCTGTTCCTTCAGGTGAATGACTGGCAGGCTGACTGGGTTTTCATCTTTGCCAGACCAAGTATCTAGCCCCAGATGGACATGGTTTAAAAGAAATCACATGACAGATTAGGAAAAGAACTTTGTGCACAGCTTCAGGTCGGAGCAATTCCCTCAGTTCTCATTATTGGGAGAGCTGAATATACTTAAATTTTCTTTTCTTAAACCAAATTCCTGTTTGGTTGCACCAGGTTCTGTTGGTAAGAGACTTCAGTTTTTAGGGGTTTAAACACCCTTATTATAATGTGTGATAGCATTTGCCACATTACCCTAAGCTAACATTCCAGAGTGACTTCCAAAGTGCCTGATTGCACTTTGCCTTACTGTTTGGGAAGTACTGATTGGGGTTCATATTTTTATTCTATGTAACACGTTCATGATGAGAAATGTACATAAGCAGTTCTGTCCCGCAGGTTGTCTGTTCATTCACTGTTTGCACCTGATTGAATGACTGCACTGTTGGTTCTTTGGATTCTGCGTTTTGGGAATTTGGTGAGACATCCTTGAGCTTTCTGGTGATGAAGTGTTGGTGGTTGTTACTAACCCTGGGTCATATCAGAGTTTCAAGGTTTTTATTTTCATGCTAAAAAAGATTAGGTGACTATTCTGCTACTGCTTTTTATGAAAAATACAGAGTCCTCTGGATGTATTCAGCATCTCTGTTGACCAGGTCCTATGGTGTTTCATATTATGGGTTTTAACATGCTTCAAGTATGCAGATAAAGCTCTACATTTTAAAGTGAATGGTTGTGTAATTTACATGTCTTGCTTTCCCCCCCTGCAGCTGAAGATACCAAGTTTGTTCTGTGATGTGGAAATTGTTCCTTCTCTCCTGCATGGGGATCTCTGTGGAGGAAATGTAGCTGAGGATGATTCAGATCCGATTATCTTTGATCCAGCTTCTTTCTACGGCCATTCAGAGTATGAGCTTGCAATAGCTGGGATGTTTGGTGGCTTCTGCAGTTCTTTTTATTCTGCTTATCACAGTAAAATTCCTGAAGCTGCAGGGTTTGAGAAACGCCTGAACTTTATCAGCTGTTCCATTACATGAACCACTGGAACCATTTTGGTTCAGGGTACAGAGGGTCTTCTTTAAACATTATGAGAAACCTTGTGAAGTAACTTGCTGCTTAAGCCAAATACTTCCTGTGTTGTTTGGAGAGCCCCATACTTGGTGGTGCAGCGGCAGGCATAGTAACATTAAAAACAACTTGTGAGACCCTTGACCTTGTTAAAGACCTAGAGCCAGTGACTCCTGCTAAATACCAAGTGTAAAATAGTCACCCTCTTTTCAGGATCATTGGGGATAACTCCATGAGGGAAGAAGTTAAGGAAGGAGTTTATACATTTGCACAGTGAATAAAGGTCTCAGTGTCCAGAAAGTATGTGAGACTATGCAGGGTAATACAAATAAACACTGAGGAGATGCCTAGAAGTCACTCGCTGCATTTTGCTGTGACTTCCTCCCTCTTTCAGCTCTTCATGTCCAGTTGTGTGCATGAGAGCAATATTAACAACAGAGCTTGAAAGTCAACAGGAAAATTATGTAACAGGAACTGTGAGAAAAGATTTAGACTTCCTATTAATTTTCACAGAATCAGAGTGGGTGAGGTTGGAGGAGGGGATCACAGAATGTCATCTAGTCTAACCTCCCTGCCTAAGCAGATTACTGAGGATTGAGTCCAGAGGTTTTTAAAGGCCTCCAGAGTGTTGCTGGTTTATTCTATTGGAAGCAGACTGTTGGTGCCTCCTGGAATGCTTCTAGGCTGTTCTATGCTTTCTGGTCAGTGGGCTTTTATCCACAGCAATTTTGCTTCCACCAGAATTAGTTCTCTTCCTTTTTTGGATTATTCTTTTGTCCAGTAGTGTTACATTCTTGGAGAACTTTCCATGTAAGATACTTATCATGTACACACCTTGTGGAGGGAGGTGTATTCTCTAATGAAGTAAATCCTGTACACACTTCGCATGTATGACAAAAGTCACTCAAAATCCACCTAATCATGGAACAACATCATCTGTAACTTTGTGTTTTCCACACCCTCAAAGAAAACAATAAAAATATAACTTAAAAGGGGAAGGAGGTCAGGGGAGACTTCTGGGATGGCTCACAGGCTGTGAGCCTCTGCTTCTCCACAGGAATGCCTGTCAGGTATGCTTTCTGATACCAATGTGTTTAACAACAATAGTTTATGACCCTTATTCTGACACAAGGATTAATAAACCACACTGTTATGTGACTGGGGCCATGAATGTGCCCAGTGTCAAGGCTGCACCATTTGTGCATCTGTCCTTGTGAGAGTTCTAATGCAGTCTTAGAGTGCTGCACTGTTCACGCTAAAATATTCTGTGTAAAGGTCTCCCAGTGCCTCAGACACATGGGGAAGGGGAAGATGTAGACACCTCTGGGCTCAGTACATCTCTGGATAACCTGGAAAGCAGGGTAGTCTTCCTTTCCTAAACTCTCATGTGACAGTCCCTACTAAGTGCATGCTGTAGCTGTGGGTGTAAGAGACATGAAACTGAAGGAAGGTAACATGTAACTCAGAGCAGCACTTCGCCCCTGTCAGAAGTACTGGATGGTAGCTCCACAGACTGTGGCTTTTGCCTGCAAAGAGTTACTATTGAAATTGTTCTCTTTTTGATGTAGGATGGTAGTGTGCTTCCGTGCAAGCCTGCCAGGCAGGTGAGAGAGATGCATGATATCTGACATGCACTTTGAGTGTTATGGAATGACTTTTATTAACTAAAACTGCTTTGCACTGGACGCTGGTAGATTACTGAGGGTTTTCAAGTTGCTAGTTTGGCAGTTACTTACACAAATTTGAAACAAGTTTGGAGAAGACTGGTATTTGATACAGCTTTCCTTAATTCTACTCGTTTACTCACTGGCTGTTTGACTTTTGCTGCAAAATGTCTGCTTGGTAGAACAGGTTTTACTTTTACCTGTTGCCTGAATAAAAGGTTTCCCAGTTGATTATTGTCTCTATTTTCTGAATTAAAACCTTACATTTTGGTTTATTCTTGGGGAATTACTTGCTCTGACCTGTTAAAGATCCTTGTTTTGTTAGATAAATTATGATCATTGGAGGTATTTCTGGGAATGTGCATAATCATGGATTGGTTTGGAGCAGTCTATCACTGAAGAAAATTTACGTGTTCATTACAGTGCAAGTCAAGTCATTAGTTTCCTTAAATACATAAATATGCTTCACTAATAGCGGGGGGAAATGAATATGAAAGTGGATATTCTGTCAGTTGTAGCTGTGAGATAAATTTACTGATAAACAGCAAGTCTTCAGAGATGACCTTTTTCTAATAGAACTGAATCCAAATATTTTTGTGTTTGAAGAAAAGTTGTATTTATGAAAGTTCTGTGGATAGAAACAATTGTATTTAGAGTTTTAATATAAGGATATTATGCTCAATTTTTCAAAGCTGTTTTTTGCTGTCAGTAAGATCAGAAGGGGTGTAGGGAGGCAGAATGGAATGTAGCAGGAATCTCTCCTGTACCATGGATTCCTTGGCTCTTGCAGAAACGGCTTGCAGATATGAATGCTGCACTCCAGTGCTGGTTTTCGTCCTGCTTCCCATCTTCAGTGCTCTTCCAAAATAGGTCTGATCATTAAAACTGCTGCTGGGCTCTTCTAGCAGAAATCAGAGCAAGTGGGAAGTGCTACATAATTAGAATATGATAAAAAGCTTTAGGGGGAAAATGTATTTCTTGTAACTAAGCCACACCACAATCACAACAGCTTTATAATTTTTTCTCTGTAAATATTCAGTTACTTTTAATTTGTTTTTATTTGAGGTTTTGTTTTTTTGGGGGGGTTGTTTTGGTTTTCCCTTAACAATGAAACAGAAAAATTAATTAGTGTTGCTTTCATTATATAACTATAAGGCTCTCTATTTTTTGTCATTATTTTGTTCCCAAAACAATTTATTCCTTTCCCCATGTGCTCCACTGCAACCCAGGGTATGATTCTTTCCTTTCAGCAGCTGGAGAGCCATCTCACCAAAAATGAGACATTATTTTTATAGAGACATTAGTAAAACAAGTATTATAGGATCTGGGTTACAATAGCATGTTTTAAAGGGTCAAAACTTTATACCTGGGAGTGCCAGTGTGTTACTGTGATGCAGATAGAAACACACAGCAACACACACAACAGGTGTTCAGGCAGAGAAGGAGAAAAGAACTCTCGTTTATTGTTGACCTCGTATCTATAAGTTTCTGGACAGTGATCAGAGATTGGACAGAGAAGTTACCACCTCTCCATCTCCACTGGTCACTTGAGAAGTCCATCAGGTGATATCTTTTACAAAGGAATGCAAACATGATTCTTCTTTATCTTACAATTCATGAGAACTGACTCTACTATACTAAAACAAATCAGAAGGCTGATTTTCAGGGACAACACCAGTGCACTTTGCAAGTGCATCATATGGGCTGATCATGTTTTTAAATTCAGCATCAGTGTAAAAGTGGGTATTAATTTTTTTCCTTCTTTGCCTCTTAAGAGCAATCCTCTGCACAACAAACACACTGATTCATTTCCAACTTGAAAATGACTGTCCTGATCTTCACCAGTACCACTGAAACAGTGTAAATTAGAGTCAATGGTTCTGACTAGAAACATAAAACACAATCTCCAGCCAAAATCACAGGAGTAAGAATGAGGTTTATTGGTTTCCAGAAAAACACCTGATTTGCATAGAAGAGATTGCTCCTTTATATGAAAGGTAAATTAGCATAATCCTTTCAGTTCTATACATTTCTCATGTTCTACAGGAGCTTTAATAAATTATTCCGAGAAATCGGCTGCATCAAAGCTTGAGTTAATGTTGTGCATATTTTCTCCACGTTGTTTGGTGTAAATATTTGTCTCCCCTTTTGGCAGTCATCACCTCAGAGCAGACCTTTGCTGCATGGTCAGTCATTGATTTCTGTTTCACCAGCTCCCACAAACAAACAGATCAGATCAGAACCTTTTGAGATGATTTAGCACTAAGGACACATCGGCAATACTTTTTCAAGGACCGGCACGAACATTCATGATGTTCACCTTGACTGTAGAAATTATGAAAAGAGTTGTTTCCTTGTAAGAAAATAATAAAAAAAGGAGATTCTCTGCTCTGAATGAGGTCTACATGGAGTGCTGTGTTTGTGTTCAATGCTACACCCTCAGGACTCAGCACCTAGAAAGATTTGGGGTTATCTGTTCTATTATCTTTTGATAGTCTAAGCTCTAATAAATAGCATTTTAAATCCTACTTTCTAGTTCAAGTGTGTTTCTTACAGGGATGACAAAGGACCAGCAGCTCTTGGTGCAAAACATACACCTTCCACAAAAATGCCAAATCTCATAATATCGTGGAACATTTCAGGTCCAGCAGTAATTCTTTGGTTTGTGCCTGTGGTTTTTTTTTTTTTTTTTTTTTTTTTTTAGCACTCTGGTTTTTCTACAGTTAAGATTACAAAAACATGAGTGATTCCAATGGAAAACAACAACTCCTTAACACAAGTGTGGCTAAGACAGATGGACAGTCATCTATTTCACCATGGTAGAGTCATAACTTGTTGGAAACATGCTAGAAGAAATTTTCCAAGTCTTCAACATGCAATCTAATGTAAATTCATCAAAATCTATTGATTGGTCTTCCCACCATCACAATTTAAATGTGAGAAAATGCTGAGAAATGCTTCAGAGGAAGCGGATGTACAGTTTGTTATTTAAATTGTTGACCGTTCCCCTTGTTTTCTCTGAGTTATGTGAATATATGTAAAGATTTGTACAAGTACAGAAAGGTGATTTACATCATTTGAAATAGCTAATTTTAAAGAACTCAGGATTGCATTCTTTTTCTGGCATAGTCTGTGAGTTATGGCTGCGCCTATTGCCAGTACTGCCATTGTTTATAGCAACAAAGCCTACAAGCATTTGTTTTTGTGATTAATTTAATAATCTTTTTATGTTTTAACATGTTTTCTCCATTCACAGAGAGAAAACTGCAAGACAAATGCTTGCAGCAGGATCAGCTCTAAGCAGCCCAGTGGTTCTTACAGCACTACCATTATTTTGCATTTTTAGTCCTGTAATTATTTTTCCATGTTACAAATAGCCTGTTATACATATTTTTACTTTAACCCTCAAAGTTTCAGCAATGGGCAGAAAGAGAATTTTACTCAGCCTAAAAGCATGTAAGTAGAAGCACTGTTCAAGGTAAATTACTGAAGAATAAAGTTTTATATGTGGATGAATTGCTTGAAAGCTTTTCTGCAGGTTTTTTTTATATTTCTTTTAGAACAGAAAATTAGGTACCTACATGCCAATTACATATGGTTGTGTATTTAAAATACCTTAAAAAACCCCAAGGAATCAGACATGAGTGAGTAAAGCAGCCAACTATTCCATGAGTATTGGAGTCACACCTTGCATAAAACAAGTCTGCTTCACCGAGTAACAATGTGTGTGAATGTATTGGTGGTAGATCTACCACGTACTGCAGCCTGGGGATACAGAAAAATGCATTATGTTCTGCTGAAAATGTCCTGATTTATATAAGGCAGAAAGATAAATTCAAATTGCCAAAGGGATCTCTAGTGAAGGTGAGTTCACAGAAACCTCCGAGAGGGCAGGTGAGAAAGGCCAAATGAAACCTTGACTCAAGCATCCATGTTCAATAGGCTTTCAGAGTATGTGGTAATTTACAGCTGGAACAGCCCTGTGTGTCGTCTGGTGTGAAATAATCTGTAATAAACATCAAAATAGTCAACCTGATCAGAGAAGTGGCTCAACATGTATGTATTTCTCTATGATCTGATTTTTGAGTTATTTTTGTGCTTGTATGTCTGCCAAATGCTTTAACTTAAGACCAGTGTACCACTCATATTTTGCAGTTAGAGAAATACTTTATTAATAAAAAGAACTAAACATGCCAGAAATTAGTCAGTGATAGTTACTGGTGAAAAAATACTTAGGAGAGGGCCTCAAACGAAGGCATGTGATATCTGCAGCACAGTCGCACTTTGAGCACGTTGCAGCTCAAACGTGTGTTTGCGTTTGACAGGTCTCTAGTGCACTCATTTTTCTGGGGCTTGGATTGGTTTTGGACAGTTAGAAAGCTTCACGTGCACAAAACTGGACAAGAAAGAAGTTTCATGCCTAAATTAGGGGAAATACATGCCAGGTGTGTTTTAGTTCTGCTTGTATTACACACCACATCAAAAATTACCCCAAAATACTCAGGTACAGTGCGAGTTGCTTTTATTCAGGCTCCCCATACTTCCTGCTTGGAGTGGGACATTATTTGACACAAAGAAATTATGGAGGTTCTCCACTGCTTTCCCTGCAGAGGGGGTTCATCCACCTGCCAAGCCCTATTTTTAACTCATTTTAGTCTTTTCCTCAGACCTCTTCTTCCATTGCAAGTGCAGCTACTTCTAAGATCAAATTTAATCAGAAGAGGGCAGCATTTCATTTATTCTGGCAAAATCTTTTGTGGCGCCCTCAGAACATTCCTCTTTAGCTTCCAAAGCATGATATAATCAGTTTTACATGTAATGAACACATTTTCCATTTAACTCACTAAAAATAATAAGTTCATACACATCACCTTGAATTGAAAAAAGATAATATCCTGGGCAATTTTTACTGGGTTCTGGTGTAGTCTGAGGCTCCTAGGCCTGAATTTTCTGAGTTTCTACACTCGGTTTCTTCATGATGTTTTGGTTTAGGAAGACCTGGTTCTCACAGGCTTGACATAAACATTGCAAGTGTTGTTGTACAAGAGTGATGTTTTGGATTCCTGTCTGTGGGACGGACGTTCTCTGTGTCTTTCGGTTTTGGCCCATGGGATGAAGAGTTCTGGCACTCTTCTGACCAATGAGAGTGGCCTGTTCTAGAAGATATATAAAGGGGGTCAGTTTTTGAATAAAAGATTGGAGTCAGATGATTTTGCCAAATGAGGTTCGTGTTGTTTGTTACTCACCACAGCAACATTCTGGGATAATTTTACAAGACCACTTTCTGTGTGCACTTAAAATTGCCTGAAGTGGCATCATTTTATGCAATTGCATAGAAATACATCTCATTTGCAACCCATCTTTAAGGCTGTAAAATATGTAAAGATAAGAGAGATAATAGTTTAATTTGAAAAAGAAGCAGTGCTGTGCTTCTTTTTTTTCTTCACTGATGTTTCTTCCTTATATCCTTTTACATATATATGTGTGTGTATATATATATATATATATAAATAACTGAAAACCGACCTTTAAAGTCTCTCATTACTGATAATTTATCACCTTTTCTGAAGGAATGAGCCCTTGGCAAAGGAAAATAAAGTAGGTAGAAGAGCCTTGGAGTAGCTATTTCACACAGCAGGTTTAAATGGAAGGTGTAGATGAGGTTTACCCCAAATCTTTTATGAGAGACTAGTTTTTAAAGGGCTTTGTGAAACAGACACTTTGTAGGGGAACATGTTGGGGGAGTTACCAAAAGCATGGATTTTGACTTGCTGAGATGAAAGTGTTCTTAATTAACAAAATAAATGCAGAAAGAGGCACCTTGGTTATAAAGAGATGCTAATTTTTTTTAATATGATGAAGCTCTTTCGGTTGGGAGAAATAGTTGATTTACTTCATGAATGGGCCAAAGTGGCCAAGCTTTGGGAAGAGGTATCACAAATGCTGGGACATAAATAAGCATCTTACACTAAGATTATGCAGGAAATCTTTCTGTCACCAAATAATTTGGGAGCATTCATTTCTACAAGGATTTTCATTAAAGTACTGATTAATGAGCTGTAGGGAAATTTCATATTGAGTATTCTGGCTTCTGATGACATTCTTAAGGGAAATTAAAATACTGAAGTAGATAATCCTGCCCCAAGGAGACAGGGAGGTGGTGATAGAGGAGGAGAGACTGTGCTCTGATAAGATCTGAGGGATGGTATTTTTCTGGCCTGGTGGCTGGGGTTGAGGGGGCTGAAATTTGTCATTAGATTCTCCTTTGTCAAAAGAGCAGTTCTCCCCATTGCATTTTTTTCTTCCCCCCCTCCCACCCCCCCTACCCCTGGCCTTTGATTCTGCAGTTTCTGCATTTATAAGTGCTCTGACATCACCCACTTTTAATTTTGTCATTGTAGATTTTTTCAGCATCTATTGTGAGCTATTTGTATCTGTGCTGTATACAGAAAGGATATTCAGAAAAATCAGAGGAAACTCTTTTACCTCAAGCATCATGACAGTTTGTACAAAAGGCACAACAAAGTACAGAGACAATGAATTACTTCACAATGACCTCCAGAGGAGATATTCCCCTGATCAGATTACTGACCCTTTATATCCTTCAGTAGGTAAGCCCAAAAAAATATGGGATGCTTAACAACTCCTGAAAGATCCCCAGCTGTAGTTTCTCACATGTTACTTTGAAGCAAAGGAGCTGCACATAGATCTTTATATACATATATTCTGTATCTATACATTGAAAAAATGTCACTTCTGCTTTGTGATCACTTTTAAAACACTGCAGCTTCTGTTGCATTCACAGGCTTCCACGTGTTCAAACAAAGGGAGTGTTTAAAGTCTGTGCTTACTGTGCTGAACAGTTATGTAATGGTAGTTTCTAAAAGAAAGAAACCAATATGGAAAAAATCCCAAGAAATAAGGAGGAAGAAACCCTCCAGTTTCTCTCATTTCCAGGGAGTCCAAAATGAACAGTAGCCAAGACAACACAAAACCCATAATTAAAGAATTGCAGGAATGTGTGACCCCTATTTACAGCAGATATTCCAAATGAGCGTTGTCTGATTTAATTTAAATTCTTTATCAGTTTCTTTGCCTCAAATGAAGGCCTACAAACGGGACAAGTGTCTCTCACACATGCCTTGTTGATTACTCCACAGCAAGAAAATCTCCTAGACTTCACAGTCTTAGGGTCAGTTCACAGGTGGAGTGAATCTCACTGTCTTTGCATCAAGATGCTCAAAGTCTTTTTATTGATGATTGGAGTGCTCCTAATAAACTGAGACATGTGTTTATGGAATTCTTTCAAGATACAACATTTTAGAAACTGGAAAAATAGGTGTTGGTGTCCCTAGGGCAAAGTCTATCAAACAGTCCTTCACTACAGAGCTATTACTGTAAATTCCCACTGACTTGAAGACACACAGGAACTGGTATGCTCATGAACAAATCCATTTTTACAGCCCCATCTCTGACTGTAACAATAATAGAAGAGCAACTGTATAAAAATGCACTGGGACATTAATTTTGCACTGATGTGGAGTGTAATAACTAAAATATTGCTCAAATAAATACACATGTGTAAAATAAACAGATGGGCTAAGAGACCCCAGCAGCATATTCCTAATTTTTATACAAGAATGTATACACATGTACATTAAGCACATTAAAATGCTGTAAGGAATATCTTGGGGATGGGAAAAAAAACCCCAATCCTGCAGTCAGATGACCGTTTGTAGCCACTAAATAAATAAATAAACGAGTAATACTACTTTCTAAAAAAAAAATTAAAAAGGAAGATTTTTCACATACTGTATTTTTCTTGCTAATAAACTTTATTTCAAAGAGGGATTGCAGCATTTGGTTTCTTGTTTTGGTTTGGCTAATGATTAGTTTAAAAAGTTTTAACAAAAAATCAGTAACTACTTTATACTGTCACCATTACAAGGTTGTTTAGCCCAATTTTCCAACAAAGTCTAGCCATGAAAGAGAAATATTTGGCTCAGTTAAGCAAATGTAGAGATGGAGAAAGAATAAGTACAAATACACTGGTAGCTTAACACTTAGCTAATTTTGGAGGCAGATAAACCTTGGACTAAGGCTGAAAATCACTGAGAAAATTTTGGCTTTTCTAAATTATTTTTGTCTGCTTTCTTACTATTGCTTTCTGGTAGTAATTTTCAGTCATGCTACCGGCTATGTAAACACGCATCAGGTTTAGCTGATAGCTCTTGTGATCACTGAAATACAATTATCAATATCCAAATTTAGTTGCAGCGGTCCTTCTCTGCTTCATGCTTTCTTGAAAACACAGAATACGAAAACAGAAGAGAAAAAAGTGCTAGATTTGCTTCCTGCAATAGCAGAAAAAAAAGAAATTTTAGAATTGATTCCTTTTAACGTTAAAATTAACGTTAAAACCAGCTGATGAGGTGAGTCCTGTACGAACATTATGAGTTTTGAGTGTTTTTTTGAGCCTCACAGGGAGGTGGTTTTTGCTCTGTATCATTGCATATTCAACCTGCTCTCACATTAGCCTCCTATAGACTCACCTACTACTATTTTACTTTGTATTTAAGATTACTACCATATTCAGAAAATATTGCGTTACTCTGAAAAGCACTTTATGTTTGAGAGGTTAGAAATCAGAAAATAAAAGCAGATTTTTTTGAAGGCTATAACCCAGTAATGCCAACAAATGTAAACACAAATCCAGATGTTTTGGCAAGCTAATATGAAGAAAAAGCTCTTTGGTCTTCATTTACATTTTAAAACAAATATTTTACAAGGAGAAAGTGAAGAATGTTGACATTCCACCACTTAGACCCTAGTCAAAGCAACGCTCTCAATGCCAAAATGTCAAAATTTGTTGCAATTTTCTTCATATTAACATGCTAGAAACACATCTGGCATATTTATCTCTTTTTTCCTCCCTTCCCCCCCCCCCCTCCCCACTGTCTGTTGTAGGTAGGAAAATGGGAAGGAAAGATAATTGTCATTTCTCTCAGCCTGCCATCTGCACTCAGCTATCTTGAAAAAAAACCCAAAAAACCCCAAACAATCAAAACAACCCAAAAAGCAGAAGAGAGCTATCTCAGGTGCACACAGTGTGCACAGAGATCCATATTTATTATCTGTAATCTATAATCCTTGAATTAAATCTCTTTAGAATGTATATTTACTTATTATAATTTCCATTCTTTATTAGGATTTGTAAATCTTACAGGACCTATAGTCGTTACAGATTACAGGCAAAATTAATTTTATCTGTCTTTCTCTGTTTTCATCTGCCTGGTAATGTCATGATCAGTACTGTTAGGTGAGTTTATTTCATGGCTGCACTGCATCCTCCAAAGCTCTCAGGGAAACACTGGTGTTGGCCCAATTCCTCATCAAGCTCACAGGAAGCAACCATTACCCTTTTCCTAACACATCCAGTGGCAAATTATTACCCTCTTCTCCACACATGTCTTTTCTGTTTTGAAGAGCATTTGACTTTCCTGCCTTGCTCTGGTTTTGCAACTATGAACTGAAAAGATTTTGTTAATGATCTTCCTCCTGGTCAGAAGGGAAAAAAAAAGAAATCTCCAGCCTCAGGAGCCATGAAGTGCAGACACGAGGCTTGGTGTCCCTGTCCAGCTTTTCATTGTGAATTTATTACCTTTGTCAATATTGTCTCTTATAATCAGACGGCCTGAAAAAACACTTAATAATATCTTTGTTCTTGACATTTCACTATTCCATTTGCCAAGAGAAGTCGAAAGAGTCCCAAAGAATCCACAATTGTGTAGTTGTGAAGTATTCTGAATTATTAGCTTCTGTCTTTTTCCAACTGCATGAAATCTCCAGGAAGAAAAGGAAATCCAACTGTTACAGTCAGACTTATTTATAGCATTCTAGAAACAGAAAATGCTGTAGGAAATATTTACATTTTTTGCCATAAAAATTTCATTAACACTTGTTTTGGTTTGTGTGACTGTACTTTTGAACAAATTACAATATAAGCTACTCTCTCATGTACAGGAATTTCTGTGTGAACTAACAAAAAACCCCAACCAACCAACCAACCAACCCCCCCCCCCCCCCCCAAACCAAAACCAAACACCAAACCACTCAAAATAATAGTAATAAAAAAAGGAATATCATCAAAACTAAACCACACCCCTTCTTACCAAAGGCAGCATTTTGATTTACATTTTCTGACTTGGCCTAGAACTCATCGTGTCAATGCTGAGTGATAAAAGCAGACAGATGATCTCCCGTGAAAAGAATTAAATGGGTACTTTTTCCTTTAAATACAAACTGTCTGGATGCTAAAGGAGAATGGCTCCCATCAGATCTATAGCTCAGGGATGTAAAGCTGTGATGTCTTTTGGTATCTTCCACAATCAGAAATTTACAGATTACTTGGGCCACACTGTATAGTAATTATGCAGTGGTTTAGGTGTTTTCAAGTGGAAGTAAATTTAAGTTAAAGTATTTATGAATTTTTGTTACTTGAGGACTCTAAAACTACAACCACAGCACCTGAGAAGGTCACAGGCTCATTTAAAAAGGCTGAAATGTAATTATCAGAAAAGAAGTCTTCAGAGCTACTAAATTTAGTCACAAGTCCTGCAGAAAGCCCAGATACAGCAACAAATGTGCACAGTGCAAGTCAAGTCACTATCTCAAAAATGCACACTGAATTCATTGAGATTTCATAAGCAAATTAAAATTCACCTGCAACTTCCTCCTTTCTTTTTTTTTCCCTTTTTATTTCCTCCCCTTTTTCATATTCCCTTGGCTTGCTATAACTAGTAGAAGGACAGGAAATTTTGAGAGCTTTTTTTGAACTTGATATAACTCTTGCTATTTTCTTATTCCATTGCTAATGTTTGTAAAGTATTTTTTATTTGAAGGATTTTATTAAGGTCTCAGCACACTGGACATTTAGAAGCTCAAGGACTGCTTCAAACCTTGAGCTCTGCTTACTTTGTCTTCTAGAAGAAAGAAAAGTCAGGCTTCACCCACTTCCCTATAAACGTTTTTCAAAAATTCAAGTGTGATTGTTTTGCAAATACAGAATATGCCTTTAATTCCCATATTGCAGATAAATAAAACAAAGCAAAATGACATCAAAAGTTCTAGAAGTGTAGAATAAAACCTCTCTCACTCCTGTAACAGCAGAGAGCTGCACTTAAAATTTTGAAATTCATATATGTTCTCAAATGCAGTATCCTGTATCTTGCACCACTGAAGAACTGGACTAATTTTGTGGCCACATTCTTATTTTATATATTGAAACTGTAAATCTGTAAAGATACTGTATCTAAACTCATAACTTACTAAATTCAAGCCTAGTTGTAAAAAGAGTTTAATACATTTATTTTGGTCTTTCTTTTTTCTTTTATTGTGGAGCCTACATCAGATCAAGGAGACAAAAGACTTGATTTCACTGTGGATTTTTGACAGTTTTGTGACGAATTCCCAGCGTGGAGATGGATGGTATTTTATTGACATCTGTCCTACAAAAGTTTCCTCACAATTTTCTATAATTCTTGGAGAGCCATGTTAAACACATCTGTTTAGCAGAATAACTACAGTGGCCCTTGGTTGCAATTTTTTTCTTCTCTTTGCCTCCCTGGTTCCTGGTTTTGACTGTAACATGAAATAGACATGAAATCCTGGAAGACCTATCCCTACAAACCAGGGCTGGTAAGGATCTTTTGGAACCATCCAGTAGAACCTCTCAGAAGTTTATTAATGAGTTTATTGGAGAAGTTTATTGACGTTTACCAAATAAAACAGGCATGCTTTTCATGGCACCAACCCCAGACATGGCAATGAATACTCCTCACAACTCCTTAAAGTGTTTTGCATTCTTTTAATCCATTATTCCATCCCAAAGACACCACGCTCCCCCCCCCCCCAATTTTTTTAATGTTACTTTCTTACTTTAAGTATTATTGATCAATAAAAGGTCAGTTATTTTTCCTATCCTCTCCAAACAAGAAAAAGAAAATAGAAGAATAAGAAACTGTTCCTGGAATGTATATCCTAATTGATGTTGTCTTTTTCCTTGGAAGAACAAATGTAAAAAACAGATGAAGATTTACATAGTCTTTAAATACATCGTAGGTTGGGGGGGGGGGGGTGTACTTTCCACTCTTCTTTCCTTGCCATTGCCTCTGAAAAATAAATTATGTTTCCCTCTAATACATGTCAAGTACTGCTTAATTCCAGAGCTGGTTTAAGGTCTCTGAGGCACAAAGTGCAGGTCCAAGTGTTGAAATGTTCCTGTGATGTGATTTGGACTCAAGACCACAAGGCTTAGATTTTGTTGCCTCCACATGCAGTCCTTCCTGATCCAGGTTCTGCTACTTCCTTTTTACTATTTCCTCTGTTCCTGGTCTTTATTTTTTGAGCATTTTTGCTTCTTAATCTTTTTCCCCTTCTTTTTCCAAGAACTTAACTGATGGAAGCGTTTCCCAGCTTTTATTCTTGTGCGCAAATTAGTCTGCTTCCCACTGGGAAGTCTGCTTCCCATTGGAGCAACACCATTATCTAATAATATGTATAAAATATTCAGGAAGAAGTTTGGATTGGTACATTTGTTCCAGAAGCAAACAGAGGTTTTGTCTTAGTATTCTTTTTGTATTCTTGCTTTAGTCACAAACTGAACAATGTCCTTAACTTGTCCTTACCTTCTCTTTTTGAACAGACAAGCCATTTGCCCTGTTGCCCACTTAAAAATATTCAAGATACCAAATCCTGAAGAAATGCAGAAAGCAGTAGGGTTCTCCTGATCAGCTATGAGCAAATCAGGAAGGAATATGATATATCTATGTCCTGTTAAAGAATATGGACAGAATTTATACATTTGTAGTTTTCTGCATGTGTTCTAACAGTCAAAATAAATGTAGCATTTTCTCTTCTGCCACCATAAAAGTCACTTGAAAAAGGAGCTCTGAAAAAAAAAAAAAAAAAACCAAGAAAAACCCCAAAAACCCAAACCACACTTCTAGAATTTGTTCTGAAACACAAAAAAAGATTTTTTTTCCCTCTTTTGTACATATAAAATTGAAATATCACAGCGAACCAGACTAATCCTGACACCAGTCCTGTTGGCAACTCCTTCCGTAGTTTTGGCAGCCAAATGTGGGGCCAGCCCGGAGCATGAGGAAATCCAGACAGACAGACAGCTACAGTCCCGTACATCAGTCCTGGAAAAAGCATTCCAGAGCTTGGCCTCTGTGCTCTGGTGCTTGCCAAGCACACCACAGGAGTGGCCACATGTGTGCTGGCTTCTGCAGCAGAGAAACAAAAGGAAAGCAGGGAACGTGCCATAGCCCATTTCTTTCTTCTAGGAAAAAGAAGACTCTCTGAGAAGTCAAAAGTGAGGCTGCACATATTTGTCTAAGCTACAGAAGGAGTGTTACTTCTTATTTACATCCAGAAATTTTATTTTCTGTTTCTGCTCAAACTGTTTTCACCCACTGTTATTTACAGGACATTACCTCATATAGCTTCTCAGCTATCCCAAGCAATTGACAAGAAAATTAGGACGAAAATCCATACCTGACAACTCACAGCATGCAGACAGCATTCCAAATCCCCTTCTATGCCATTAAAAATATTTTTACTTCCACTAATATTTCTTTGCCTATGTATGGGCTAAAGATTATTCCATTACATGACAAGCTCTTAGAGAAACAGGAATTGTTGTATTTATTCAGAACCAGGAGGGCTCCAGTTTTTGGGGTCTGAGCTTCCCCTGACCAAAGGGGTTGTGCCAGATGACCTGGGAAGACATCCCGGACAAACAACAAATTGCAATCCATGTTTTCTAGATTGACTGGGATCATATAATTGTGCACAATTACATGGCACAGTAGGAATTCCAAGTGGTTCTGATATCCTTAGGGAGGCCATTGCAGTCTTGAGGATCCATCACCCATGAATAAACTGCTGGAAACTGGCTCAGCTACTGATCCACCCAGGAATGCAAAGGCATAATGACAGCTTAGAGAAAAACTCTTTATTGAAATACAGCTGCTGGCTGGACCTGTGAGAAACACCAACAGCAGGTGATTTTGCCAAAACCAGTGTAATCTCAGAGAAACAGAGACACCACACACTTCTGAGAGTCAGCCTGTGAAATTTGGAGATGAATTTGGTGATTTCATGAGATCAGCCTCTGACTGTTTCCTGGAGATCAATGTCGTAGTTTCCTGAAGATTATTTCTAGCTATTTTATTGTTTCAATAACATTCCACCATTATTTTGTTTTCACAGTAAAGTACTGGAAAATCTGTAACTGCTAATTTTAGACCTGTTTCCTCATTTTCATGGAGCTAACTAATTACAACATGCCACTGCCATGTATGGTCCAACCAGCTGCATGTTTTGGTCAACTGTGGGCTACACACCAGATTTTCAGGACTGTTATTAGTAATGTATTATTAGTATGCAATTTCATCATTATCAAGGCTGTTTATTGAATTCACAGACTATGAAATCTTACTCTGTGTATTTCTCATTGCCTGAGATCCCTGAACACTGAAGATATGACATGAAATTCGTATCACAAAACCAGGATATAATTCCTCCCAAATTTGATGTGTTCTATTGACCCCTTTATGCTGCAACAAATGGAGTTCTAGTCTTGAAAAGGAAATTTCAGGAATGAAAACAAAAAAATTAGAATCCCAGAAGATAGATTTTCACACATTTCCAAGAAAAATTCTCAACATGCTCAATTTCCAGAGTTCCATTTTCTTACAATGGTGCTTTAAGTGGCTCCGAATTTGTTTCCTGCAAATGTAGGAATAGTGATTTTTTTAAAAAAATGTCCTTCTTCAAGCTGAATTTATTGTCTTTTAACGTTGAATTTGTCCTGGGATATGAAGCGAATCTCCCACTTGAAAATACAATGCATTTCTAATTATGTAGAAGTAGCTGGAGATTTTGAAACCTTTGTTTTAGTATGCAAAATATTGAAACTATTTTTAGAATTCATTACTGGAGATTGCTAAGTAGAGGCTCTTATAGTTTCTTTTTTCTTTCACAGTTTCATAATAGTTTCTTTAGCACTATTATGCTAAAGAAATTTCACCTTTTCTGCTAACAGACAGGTATGAGTTATGTTGCCATTTTTATTTCAAACAAATGCGGACAAACTTCAATCAGAAATAGGTGAGGATGAGAGATCATTTCAATTTTAGTGCACTAAATTGTTTACTTGGAAGAAGAAATGGCTGCACGTGTAGAATAAGGCTAACAGTCCTAAATTTACGAATATTGATGACGACATTGATGACAATTTTTTGGTTTTGTAGGTGATAAATATTTGGTGGGAGGTGGTCATGTGAGTCCTGAAAATTGCCCCCCACCTCAGCCTTTCACCACTAATATTGACAACCTGTAAAATTTAAATTTCTGTTGACTTATAAGAGATGTCTTCTAACAAGATAACATTCATTGGCATGAGTGATCACCCCCAAAATTATTTTGCCTATTTTAACAGAAATATTTTTAATATTTTGACTGCTATAACCAATGACAAGTGTAAAATACGGTTTGTGCTCAAGAAATCATCAGTTCAGGATCTCCTATCAAACAGACTGTGAACCAACAATTCTGGCAGATGTCTGGCACCTTTTTCCTGACTTCCAAAAGTCAGCCTAGGTAGGGAAAGCCTCTGCACATACTTGAGAGCTATAAATTATTTTTACATGCGTCTATAAAAGCAAAACATGTAACATAGCATGTCAGCAAAGCCAGCACAAGAAACCAGTGTAAATTGAGTGTGAGTGGCAACTGTGGGATACAAAATTACATTCTGATAGCTTTCACAGAGGTTTTTATGCCAACAGCTGGATTTGGTAGCCAGGTTGAACTGCTAGCACTTGAAGTTTATAGTAATCAAGTTTCTAGAAGTACCAGTTGTGGTAAAGGTGATACTCATATTACCTGCCTTTACAGCCTTAGAGTCACTAACAATATACAGGAAAATCCTCATATCTAAAGCTCTCTCTATAGGATAAGTTAGTATTTCCTTGCCTTAATCCAGCTTTACAGAATTTCCTGAAGGCTATTTCAATTCACATTTCTCTGCTTCAGTCTACTATAGCATCAGTGCACTTAGCTTACACATTCAACATCAAATTATGTGCAGAAGGGATAAATTTATGTACCCAAACACCATCACTGCCCACCTGTTTTGTCATGCTCATTTATTTTCTTTATGATGGTCATAAACAAGACATTGTTTCTTCAGATTTCTGCAGCAAGATCAGTTCCCATGAAGAAAGCGAGACTCAGCCTGTGGCTTATTGGAGAATTACAGCCTAGGCTTCACTCTTTCATGTTTTGAAAAATTATTCCAGCATTTTCTTTGTAGAAAGAAAGCAAATGACAATAAACGATTTTTTTTTCTAATGAAACAATATTTTCAGTAGTAATAATTTTTATATATATAACACATTTCAATTCTGGGCCTGCTTAGTTTATTAATTCCAGGTTTATTTATTTAATCCTGGAATATTTTACTGAAAGGAACATGGATTTACAGAACTGTTGGTAATGGAATTTGTTGCTTGTGAGGTAACATAAGGAATGGACAGTACTGTGTTATGCAGTTTGGTATGTTTGCTATAGCACGTCTCAATTAAGCAATTTAACTGTAGATTACACTTTTTTCAGGGGGCTGATTTTTATCACAGTGCTTTAAATTTTTAAAGACACAGTATTGCATTATAGTTTTCAAGTTCTATTTTAACCTCAGGAGAATGTGGGAAAGTAAACAAATAAATAGCTAAATAATGAAATAAATAATGAAATAAACAATGAAATAAATTGTAGGCTTATGATAAACTCTTTTCAGCTGCAAATTGAGAACTCTACCAGTCTTTATCATTGAGTTGTTTGAGTAATGTGAATGCCAGAATCAATTTGCTCACAAAGACAGGGTAAATGCTATGAATTATTTGTTTATTTGCTTCTGACAAAATTATTTTGCTGTTTCCACATCCTATATTGTATCAAACATAGGTTATGTGACCCTTCTTTGTAAGAATCCTGCAGTTACCTCTCTTTGGGATGAAGAGACTGCAACAAACCCTCATAAACAAGCACGTGACAAAACTTGATATATTTCTGCCTTTTTCCTCTTTTGGAAAGTATCTGCAAAGCACTTTTTTTTCCCCTCATTCATATAGCTCTAGAATTCTAAGTAGCTATGCAAAATGTGCATAATTAATCCATCTGCCAGGCTTTCCCAGCATTTCTTCTGTGCAGTCTCTTCCTACCTCTTTTATATTGATCATAATATTTTGTGATCAAGAAATTAATTGTTCATCTCACGCTTGCAGCACACAGCCCCAGTGCATGAACAAAACCCCTAGATGTCACTATAACATAAAAAAGAATAGCAGCTGTAAATAGCAGCAGAATTGTTTAAAGATGGTCTTGAATGACACTCAAGGAACATGATAAACAGATTTCAATCTATGATTTAGAAATAAAAAAAAAAGAAGTTTTCTTCACATTCACATGTATGTTCCACTAGGTTCTGTGCCAGTGGAAGTCAGTGGAGAACATGGCTTGGTTTTGGCTGCTGCTCTGAAAAACTCCAGCATGGAAATCTTATTTTGTGCAAAGAACCTTCTGTGTAAAAGAACAGTCACATTTTTGATCATGTTTGGGTCTTTCAGTTCTCCTGGAACAAGTCCTTCTGAAAAATATTCACGCTACATATATAAAACCACATTTGTTCACTTCCACATCTATAAAAATACAAATATATGCTCTTTCTCTATGCAAAGGAAGACATCTAAGAGAATAAAACTGTTCCTGTTTTTTGTGTTTGCATGTCAGAAAAAAAAAAAAAAGAATCTCAAAGGCTAGTTTTTCTAACTTGTGGGGGGAAAATTCAATACCTATAATAGAAAAATAAATATCTATACATGAAATCTATGTTAAAATCTATATATGAAATAAATATGACACTTGAATTAGCAGGGATCTGTGACTGTTTTTCCCTGCATGCAAAACACATATGCAATCTGCGAAATGTTCTACCGTAGGCTGAAGGACAAAGGGGTGTAACCAGCATTTCCTTTTCAGTCTGAAAATTTACAGGAATGCAGCAGGACATCAGTATGGAATTAGCATGGCTTCTGCCCCTCATACATTGAGATTCATGTGTCTGCAAACTGAGACTCTGTAATCTTGAGTCCAGATTTGTTTTACCTAATAAAACATCAGGACTGATTGCACCTTAGGGTGTAATATTTAAAAGGACTAAAATTAAGTTTTTAAGGAAGTAAAAATAAGCAGGCAGTTTCATGTTATTTAAAGGTCCTCGAATCTTTAGATAACTTTAGATACGTGTAAGGGGTTGTGTGTAGCAGCCTATACACCAAACCTTATACCTACATTTGCAGGCAATATTTGGGAGCTGAATTTGGGAGCTTCAAATGTACTCAAATGTGACAAATATTTCTGCCAGTTTTCTCACAGAATTTGCACTGGTACATGACCTATTCTGTTTCCTTCCTATAGTCTATAGGAAGGGCATGCTGTATATAACATTTTATAATTACAACATGCTGTCCTAGAGCTGCTGAAATACATTATTGAAAACTTTGAATTGTTCTTAGTATATGTAGTGTCATCATAGATGCTTAAAACATTCCATAATGGTATTATAAAATATTATATACTAGAATTTTTTATAAAATATGAAATAAATTTTATTTCTCTGCTTGAACAGTGAGGTGGGACCAACTCTGGTATCTTGCCACCCGAGCCATTCTGAGATTCTGGGATTCTGTGAACTCAGCATTTGCACAGCTCTTACAGCATGTAATGAATCAAAGTCTACGTTTATATTCCCAATTTTAATTTAGAAAAAATAAAGTTTTGTTCTAGGACACAAAACCAATCATGGAATCATATAGAGCTGTGAAGGCTGGAAAAGACTTCTAAGATCAATGGGTTCATTGGACAGGAAAAACACAAAATGATAACCACAGAAAACTGTTACTACTTCTTTTGTTCAGGATTATTTATATAATAGATCAATAATAATAAATATCAGAATTATCTATATCTATAGCTATAGCTATATCTATAACTATATCTATAACTATATCTATATATATCTCAAGCTAATTATATTGCTAAATTCAAGGCATATCTGAGAACATGCCATCTCAGTGAGTTTTAGGACAGCTGAATCCCATCTTTCTAAATGTGTTGTTCAAGAGAAGCTGAGTCAGAAAATAATGATTAGAGGAACCTATAAAATGACAACTACTTTAAATCATCCAGCTATCAAATTAT
Source organism: Sitta carolinensis (assembly GCA_032173965.1). Lineage (NCBI taxonomy): Eukaryota > Metazoa > Chordata > Aves > Passeriformes > Sittidae > Sitta > Sitta carolinensis. The sequence goes on along the minus strand of CM063313.1, from coordinate 2,290,395 downwards.
TAATGTGTTTAAACAATTTAAAACGTGTTGTTTGAGTTTAACACCAGATGAAGTTGCTCCTTGAGTAATTGAGCCCTTTTACCTGCTCCACCTACAGACTCCCCAGGGCAGAGCTTCTAGAATAAGAAAAATTAAACTAATTATTAATTATATACATCTTCTTAACCTGGGAATTACTCCAGCAGTTACATCAGGGTTTTTTTCCAAAAATAAAACCAAAAAATCCTACAATTCTACTGTGGTTTTTATCTTGTTTAACTTGAATGATTTTAAAACAGACACTGGTGTTTGAGGTCTACGTAGGGATAGCTTCAACCTCCTGTTTAATTTAATTTCTTATTTCTATTAATAATTTTTTCACATAAAATTTGGTTAACTTTTTCTGTATCTAGGAAATAAACCCTTAATTTTAGATTTTTTTTTAACTCTCTCAACTCCTTCCTTTTGATGACAAATTTCAGACCTTAAAGTAGGATTTAATTACTGGGAGTTGGAGATGTCTAAATTAGGAACATTTCACTTCTTTCACTTAAAAAAAAAAAATCAGTAGAGTGGTCCACCCTACTGCTCCTATTCTGAAAAAAAAATATCCAAATAATAATGAGTTCTCACTGAGAGAACACAAAATTCACTTCTGGAATTATGTACTACAATATCTTGCTTTATTTGTATTTTTGTTTCTGTCACAAAGGTAAAGAATCAGACATTCCAAGCTAGGAATAATGATTTCAAGGGTAATCATTTTGTAGCTGAAGCTTTGCAGCATTGAGAAATCTTTTGTTTAATTGCATGGAACAGTTCCCTTATGACATCTTTCAACACGTTTTTGTTTGTTTTTTTGTTTGTTTGTTTGTTTTCTTTTTTGTTTTGTTTTGTTTTGTTTTCTTTCAAATTGTCTTGTGCCTTAAATATCTTCCTCTTTTATTTTATAAGCCCCGTTTAACAGTTTTGTTCCTTTTCAATATGCCTCAGGCAACATATAGATTCTTTTTCTTCTGCAGAGAAATCATTGCTTTGAAACCACTGCTAAAATATTTTTGAATTTTATAAATCATAAACCTGAAACTTTAGAATAATTTACCTATTTGTTGCATATGCAAGGAACTTTATATTGAATAATATGTACCTTATATATGTAAGTGAATTAATAAAAAAATGTGAATCAAAATTGCTTCTTAAATGACTGTCATATCCTTCATATGCACTGAAGTTTTACAAGTGAGCACAGAGAGAGAGTGGACATAACTCTTTACTTATTTCTTTTTTATTTAGAATAATCTTAGTGTGGGAATAAATTAGTTTTGTCTCTTTTCACTTGTTTTTATTTTTTGTTTGCCGAATTATGGACATATACCAAAACAGTGCCTATACATAAAGTGTAGGAGAAAAAGAAGTTAGGCCAACTAATCTAATTTCCTGGTCTGAAATAATGCTGGAAAATGAATTAATTCAAGTTCCTATGTGAAAACAAGAACATCAAAGCTAATCAAAAGAGACTCATCTGAAGCAAGGAAGACACAGGCAGACAATGAAGAAGACAGGATGAATAAAAAAAAAAAAAAAAAAAAAAAAAAAAAGATAAATACCTAATCTGAACAATTGAAACAGTCTCAAATTACATTCTTCTAAGTAAGAAAAAATATCACAATTTAGTCTAGTCTTATTTAATTTTTTATTATTTATTTCATTTCCAGATTAATGACCATCTGGAGATAGCACGATTACATTGTAGGACAGGATCAGAAATGAAAATGGTCAGATATACTAGACAAATGGTAAAAAGAAAAGAAAGCACAGGTAAAAATCAACCAAACAAGCAAAGAGAGGGTGCAGCTCAACACTCCTTCATGGTAAAACCACTGTCATCTGCAGCAGATCACCTGCAGCCGTGCAGAATTCCTGTGTTGAGGTACAGGTTAAATGGTCAATTTTCTTTTGGATTTAGAGCAGAGATGTTTAACTAAGTGAGTTTCGTTCCAAGTCTTTTCCAAAAATAATTTTAAAATGGACCTATGGTGAAAATGCCAGAGGTAGGTAACAACTGTAGATTGGGTACCCACTGAACATGCAGAGGTGTGGATTCAGTCGAGTGGGGAAGATGCAACAGCTGAAATGAAATTTTTAGTCCAGACATTGTCTTGTAATTTCTACTTTCAATACCTGTACTGGTCTAGGCATCCACCACTGGGAGCTTTTGGTGATTATGTGATTTGGTGATCAATGACTAACTGAGAATGCTTTTACTTGTCAAATCAATGTGTCCATTCAGAGACATCATTTTCAGCACTGTAAGACATTATTTACACCCAGCAAGTCTAGTTTAATTAGATCATGCGTTAGGAAAATGATGGTTGACGTTTTTACTCAGTTTCAAAATGTCAAAAGAATATGACACGTTTGACTTAAAATTATCTCACATCTTCGTTTGGGAAGAAAATTTAATCACTTGGGAAAAGTGCAGATTAAAAAAAAAATCTGCATTATAAGCTTTTCTCTGGAAAAACCTTCATTATGCAGATGTACAGTTGCATGCTTCCAGAATATTCACTATATGTAACATTTTAAACAATTGTTATTGGAGTTGGCCAGACTTGAAGTAGAAGCTCAAGCAGAGCAAAGGGGGCATCACTCCACCTTCTGCTTCAGCTGTGTGATGCCAATATAGCATGGCATCCTCTGTGAAAGAAGCTCTTCCATTCTGTAGCAGTCAGGGAATAAGATGGAAGACAATCTCTGGGATCAGCAGATCCAAATGCTTTCTAAGAGCTGGGAGACATAACCCACAACATTTTTACTAAAGAAATCTAATTTCATTCCATAAGTACTTATAGTCTTAGGTTCTACTTTTTCAAATGCAGAGCTATGTTCCTGTCTTGTCCCAGTAACTCTTCATTGTAGTACTGGTTTCATTTATCATGTTGCACTTTTTCCCTATTAATTTCCTTCCATATTTTTAAGAGAACTGCTGTTAGCTGAAGAACCCAAGCCCTTTGGCAGTTATTTTCCCTCCTCCACCAGAGCAGTGGCTTTTATGGACAGCTATTCCAAATTTAACACATGTAGCTCTAACATGAATGATCAGAACATAATCATTATTTTAAATCATGTCTGGTCTGTGTCTTTTGCCCATAAAAAGTATTCAGGATGTCCATTTTAAAAAAGGCAGCTTTCTTGGAAAGCATTAATTTCTATTCATATTTATAAACTTACCAAAAGTAAGACATCTTGCCCAATCTTGCCCAGTGAGTGTTTTATAGTATTGTGTGCTAGTTCCTTTCAAAAATCTAGCACGGGGCTCCACAGTCCTCTTTGGTTTGAGTGCAAGGAGGTCTCTTGAGTCTTACAAATCACTTTACAAATCACTGGTAGCTGCTGACTTTGCTTTTGTTACTCTACTCAGTACTTCCAGTTTCAAATTATGTCTCTCTTGGCTTTAAATCATAACTTTCCCACTCTCTAATTTCTAGCCCACCCTTGCTGTGTAATTGCCTAACTTTTTTGGGGAAGAGGGGAGTTGATTATTTGTTCCATTTGTTTGTTTGAATTTTTCCCCCTTCAAGATTTTCTAGTGTTGTCTTTTTCCAGATGGTGCTGTTTAACTTCTGGGAATTGATCTTTACTGCTGTGCTTCCTGATATCCAAAACCTTGAGCTTATCTCAAATCACTTCTTTCCTTTTGAGTCCTTGTGTCCTATCTATTTATTCTCTGTGTTTTCTGGAGATAGTTATTCACCCAAAGTGGCATGGAATCCTTCTCTTTCCCTGACTCTTAGCTGCATTTCATTCATGACACATTTAACAGCTTCTGTTTAAAAGAAATTCCAAACCTCACTCACCATCAGGAGGCTGCTGAACTCTCCTACCCAGTTATCTTCATAAAATCATTCATTACATACTTTTCGTTTCCCAAGGTCTTTAAAGACTGAGATCCTCTCACGCAAAATTGCTTCTGCTAAACTTACAAATTTAAACAAAATAAGCTTCTGATCTCTGAGAATATAGGTCTGTAAACGGAACTTCTGTTAGAGGCACTGAACCATTAAAGCAGAGCAGTAAGTAGTGCAAGAGAGGCTCTGTGACCTGTTGGCTACTTGGGTTTTATTTCAGAGGTAACAAAATGTAGCTCCTGCTCCTTGTCCCAGAATTAGAAGTCACAGGTAATATGCACGTGGATCTACACGTTACGCTTTTAAAAGACAAAAAACCCGAAAGTTTCCGGGCTGCCATGGGCTCTATGGTGAGGTGTTCACCCCTCGAGCTGCAGTCCAAAGGGATACATTTTCTCAGATGACAAAACCAGATTGTGTCCTGTTGTTATCACAATGACCAGCAGCCAGCACTCGGGCACTGTCAGCAGGACCACGTTTTTTGTTTCCACTGTTTTTGTTTGTTTCTCACTGCGGACTAATTATTCGGCACATCTAGGCAAATACATGCTCTTGGACTTAAAGAGCAAGCAGGAAATTTCCTAAGCGAGGTTTTTTTTGGGGGGGATGGTTATGTAGGGAGAAACAGCAAGTGGAGAACAAGTAAAATTCCCAGGTGTGAACGTACAAAGAACTACTCCCGAAGGAAAATGCCAACTATTCCAGTACCACACATCCTGCTCTTGATGGCAGAAGCACCAACCCTCGATGCTGCGCTGAGGAGCTCTCGGGGCTCTGCCCATCGCTCCTGTGCCAGATCCGGCTGGAGGGGCAGGTGTGGGGCTCCGGCCCCCTTCCCTCCAGGCTCATCCTTGGGACCAGAACCCTTGGGAGCCTCGCGTGCTGCCCCAGGGAGGGATTTTGCTGCCAAGCCTCTCCGCGCGGGCTTGCGCCCATCCCACGGCGCAATTCCCGGAGGATGGAGAGGCGCACCGAAGTAGTGCGCAGAACGCCTTTAGGACCAGCTCTACCTGCACGGCTTACTCTCTGAGACCCCCTCTCCCGCCAGAAGCCGCCGGCCCCAGCTCCCTCCCTTCCTCTCTCCTGCCATAACTCCTCTTCCCGGCCCCCTCCCGCCCTTCCTCTCCCCCTTCCCATCCCCATCCCCTCACCGGCCCGGAGGCTCCGGCCCCTCCTCCGGCTCTCTTCGCTCTAAATCCGCCCCTGGCGCTAGGCAAGGGCTTTTCGCTCCCCTCTCTCTCTGTCCCGGCACGTTTGTTTAGGCGAGGTTAATTATCGTCTGGTTCTTTTTTTTTTTTTTTTTTTTTTTTTTTTTTTTTTTTTTTTCCTAGGGGAAATTTAGCGCGGTTCTCTTGGATTTCCTGTTGCGGCGGAGGGGGAGAAAATCCCACCCTACTCTGCTTTAATTCCCCTCTTTTAACCCCCTCTCCGCAGAGGGGTGGGTGCGAGCAACGTGGAGCCCGGGCCCCGCTGGCACCGGCCGGGCAGGCTAGGGAGGACGGACGCGGATTTTCCGCGGCTGCAGCCTCTGCCCGCCTGGGCGCCGAGCCGTGCCTGCTGAGGGCGGTGCGGGACCCGCGCTCCCGCCCGCGGCTGCCCGCCCGCTTCCCGCCGGGATAGCCGCAGCATGGGCAGGCGACGGCGGCTCTGGGCGCTGCGCTGCTGCTGCTTCTCCTGTGGCTGGGCTGCCTGGCGCTGTGTGCGCAGGGAGCGGCCGGGAGACGGCAGCAGCATCGGCCGGCGCTCCGCGCTCCCTCAGGAGCGGGCGGCTCCTCGGCCGCCACCGCGCACCGGGAGGACGGGGCCGGGAGCGCCGCCGGTCGGCTCCTCAGGCGAGGACAGCAGGATGCGCTCCGAGGGTAGGGACAAGGCTGAAACCCCCTTCCTGGACGCCTGTTTGCTCCCCAGGGCGTCTCCCCAGCCTTGCCGCTGGTCTCCGTGTGCGCCCCCAGTGCCGCTGCCCTTCCCGCCTCTTGGTCTGGCTGGGAACTCGGGGTTCCCTCAGCTGGGAGTTCGGACCTTGCCTGTGGAATCTGGCCTCCAAATTAGTGCGATTTAATTAAAAGCACGCGACGAATTGACCCCATTTGGGCTCCTTGGTCCAGCGTTTTTCTCAAAGTGAGATACTTTGACGCTGACTTTTTTTTTTTTTTTTTTTTTTTGGGGGGGGGGAGGGGTGGTTCTACAAAGAAATGATGCAAAGTTGGTTTGGTTTTTTTTCTTCACATGTTTTTGGGACTTCCTGGTATTTTGATTTAGTTTATGTATCCTTATGAGCAGGATATGATATGAGCAGCACCCCTTCTGTCTTGTGTCAGATAACAGTAAGCCCGTTTTTATGGCAATGCTTCTCAGACTTTGAGTCAAAGCAGAGTCAAACTCATCCCTTCCATATCCTCAGTTGGTGCAACAGGGATGAATGTAGCCTGCTCTTGCCTTATCTTCCGCTCCTCTTTGTACTAATCGGTTGAACTAACCCAAAATAAAATGCCTTGGAGGAAGATTTTGTCCCTTTGGGGAGGGTTTTTTTGTAGATAACTTTGTTATGCACTTCTTGTTTGTTTTAGTGCAGCTGGATTCTTCCCATATGTGTTTGTAAGACATTAAAATCTCTTTAGGGTGCTTCCTATTTTCCCACACACATTTATTGATTTGTCTGTGTCGCAGGCCAAACGTGTGTGGTTCTAGGTTTCGCTCCTACTGTTGCCCTGGATGGAAGACACTTCCTGGAGGAAATCAGTGCATTGTTCGTAAGTGTCCAATTGCTTCTACTGCTAAAGGGGTAACAATGAAAGTAAATATTCTTCTATGAGTTACTGTTCCATCTAGTATGAGAAAAGCCAGTTCAGTTCTGTGTTTCACCTAATTTTTAAAAATAAGGAAAATAAAAAAAACCCCAGATTTACAGGTCCACATTCCTTGTAACTGAAGGACTGCCCAGTGACCTTGGTACGTTAATAAGTGACATGTCTCTACCTAGTTTTCAAAGAAAACCATTGACAGCGAAGGAAAAAGGGAAAAAACCTTCATCAAATCAAATACTGAACTGTAGTAACAGGAAGAAAACAAAGCCAAAAGGTCTTGATGCAAGTAAGTCAGATCTTGAAGTTCTCAGAAACTTGGAATTACAATCAAATAGAAATCTTCTTTATATCTGGGATGCTTACTCTCTTGTGTATTTCTTTTAGTTGTGTTTTGATAGATGTCAGACATGTAGAGTGGCTGCTGGCTGATCATGGTAGGTACTGTGCTGACAGATGTGACTTTTGACATGAATGGAATGGCAAAAGAAAAGGAAAAAAAGTTGTGTGTGTGGGGAATGTGCTCAGTACTCAGGTAGGATCATCTCTTAGGGGATGTTTACCAGGAAACAGAAAATGAAGTTTAACTTTCTTTATGCTAGGTAACAGCTGATAGTAGACACATGCTTCCTTCAGACCTTAATTTAGTCTGTTGCCATTTATTCTTGCTTGTCACTGTCTCTTTTATTAGTAAGTAAGCTCAACTTCAGAATTCAGTTTCAAGAGCATACTGCTCTTTATGTAAGCAGTGGAGGTCTTTGCAATACTCTATCTGATAAACTTGCAGTCGTGCAGGACAAAACTGGGGAAGGAAAGGGTGATAAGCCAAGGTCTGCCAAACTTTTGATCTTTGGTGGCTTTTTTTTTTTTTTTTTTTTTTTCTAATGATTCCAGGCCTCTCTCACCTGTTCACATCTATTTGGTTTGCATGATTAAAACTGGCTAGCTAATATTGAGGATATCTGTGCCATGTATCACTTATTTTCACTTAAAGCTGACCCAGAATTTTCCAGCAGAGGATAATGGTGTCATTCAGAGGAGGATCCTTTTATTAATGTTCCTGTGAAATAAAAGGAGTTCCTCCAAATGTTCTGTTCAGGTTTATCAACTCTTTCAATACTGGCTGACTTTAATGTAAAGTAGAGTTTTTAAGAAGGTCTTAGGATGCCTGTTACACTGTTGATAGGCTTTTCAGATTCAGCTGTGTGTCTGGCTCCAATTTGGTCAGAGGCTTTCATCAGTCCTTTCAAAATGCTCTTTCAGTTGTGACTGTCAGTGCGTCTTCAGGCACTTGGTCTCAGGTCTGCCCACATCCAGAATAACCATTGATTTATTTTTTAATTTCTGTGCACAAAGGACATCTTTTAGCTACTGCCTACTCACTGCACTCTAATTGCAGCTTTCTAATGTGTTTGGAGGGTGAATGGTTTTGGCAGACCAATGTTGTCTGTGACACTTTTCTGTTTCTGCTTTTGGTGAAGGTTTAAGTGTACAGATTTCTGTGCTCACATTTAGTATCTATGGAGATGATATTCCCTTTAGCTAGAGTTCTTCACCTAGAAAAAATCTCCTGCACAGGATGCTGGACAAGCTATCAAACTTTTTTATGGTTAGTTTTTAAACAAAAGCAAGGAGCTACCTGTGTGTAGAAAAGTATATTTAGGGAAACACCACAAAGTCTGTGAGGTCCAGCATTTGGACATTGACTTCCCACAAAACTTCTTTGGGTAAAGGGACGATAAGCTTAGGAAAAGAAGGAAAAAGAAAAGACCCTAAAATTCCTTTAGAATGGTGATTATGAGAATGAAGCCCGTAACATGAATTGGCATTGTTTATATTCCTTCAAATCTTGGATTCTTGGTAATGTTTTTTTCACAGGTCTTTCGGTCTAAAAGATGTATTTTTAATGATTTTACATTGCTTGCATAATTGGCTGGTATTTCTAATTAGGGAAAGAGTTTATTAACTGGTTTCAGTGGTTGGGTCAGTGTTTGAATATGCCTGATTTAATTCTGATTGCCTTCAAATTTGTCAAGAGATACCGATTAAGCCAAAATTCATTTTGCTTTATTTAACTTAAAATTACCTTTGCATGTATAGCTGTCCCAATGAAGTGAGTTTTCAAGTGTTGGGTTTTTTTCCCTGCAAGTTTAAGACTCAGGTTACTGTTAATCCCTGTCACTCTCTTCTGTCTTCTTCCTCAGCAATTTGCAGAAATAGCTGTGGTGATGGATTTTGTTCCCGTCCCAACATGTGTACTTGTGCCAGTGGGCAGATATCACCCACATGTGGATCAAGACCTGGTAAGGACTTACTGTGTTTTCATTAGAGATTTCTTTGCAAGTCATTCTCTTTAAGTTTCAATGACAAAAATGCCAGCTTCCTTAAAAATAACTTCTCATTACTGAAAATGGAAATGTAAATTACACTTAGGTAAAATACCTCAAGTTCTTGATCAAGTTTCTTATACCATTCGTGCCTGTTTGTTCTGTGTGACGAATTTAAATAAATTGTGCTTAAAGAGAGAAGTAAATTTACAAATGAATGTGTGTGGTATTTACATTTTCATTGAGTCCATTTTGGTAAGAAATTGAGATTGTACAGTCTCCAATGCTATTAGAAGTTCCAAGCTGCTATATAATAGTTGCGGAAAGCTTGAGAAAACATCTCCATGAGTATACACTTTTATAGAGTGTAGGTGGTACAAAGCTCATCATTCAGATCCCATTTTAAAGACTGTAAAAGGTCATTCTTTTGTGGTGTTTTTGGCTGATTTTGGATTTCTCTCTGCAGCACAGCAGTGCAGCATCAGCTGCAAGAACGGAGGGGCATGCGTGGACGAGCGGTGCCAGTGCCAGAAGGGCTTTTCTGGTGCCCACTGTGAGCAGCGTAAGTCACAGCCAGTTTGACAGAAGTGCAGTGAAACACCTGGAAGAAATGCTTGTTTTGGGGTGTAGTGTTCAGCTGGCATTCGTCATGAAGTGCTTTTGTGTTCTCTAAAATTCAAGTTACAGATTGGGTTCACCAAGCAGTTTCGGGAAGCCCCTGGGGAACAATGTCACTGTGCATACCACTCTTCATACCAGATGTTCAGTAGTTTTTCATTCTCTTTAACAAAGTTTTCTCTACCTCAGAACAATAGTCTCACTGCTGGCTTGAAGCATGTTTTTCTGTTTTCTACTTAGTCTAAGGAAAAAGGGATTAAATATGGTTCAAGCTATTGGATGCCTTTTTGGGTTGGCAGACAAGCTAGAAAGGGGATTTTTTGCTCAGCTTTACCTATAACAGCATGGTGTTTACAAGCTGTAGCTATTTAGCAAACAATAAAAGTCCCTAAAGACTGCAGGGATGAAGAAAGACTCAAAGTATCTTCTGAGGCTAGCTGACTAGTAATTAGGAGAGAAATTAATTGCATAAAGCAGTCTGAAAGTGCTAGAGACAGAGGGCAGCTATGCAAAACCCAGATGGACTGAATATTGTGGAAGATACTTCTTTTTCGCCCTAGTTGTTTTTAATAAATGCTGGAAAACAGTCTTATTTTCACTTTAACTGGGTAAAAATCTCTAAAATGTTGGCAAATTGTTGTAATCCTAAATGGTGACCCTAGGCACAGAGAAATTTTGTATTAAGGGTTGCTGGTCCCCTCCTGCTTTTGTTGAAATATTGGGTCAACAACTGGCAAATTTCCAGTGAATAAATGAAAAGATGATCGAATTTTCAGTCACTTGAATTTTCACGGGGTGACCCTGAAGCAACCCAGAAAATCTGAGCAAACTCTGGAGATTGGTTTCCGAGTATCAGGTAGTTAAAATTTCAAACAAGATGATGAGTATGTGTCTTCTAGACAGTCTTAGAAATGTAAATATGTTTTTATTTCTATTTAGAAAAAAATAATTGTATATAATGAAGTTACTTGTCTTGCTGAAGTGTTGTTCCTTAATTCAGTAATGTAACACATGCAGCAAAAAACCTTCATTTTATGTGTGCATTATCAGGAAAAGGTAATTCCATTTGGTGGTTCTTGATAAGAAGTAAGGCTTTATCACATTTCCACATGACAGTGTATTTTATGCTCTCCACTGTGATACAGGAGTTGTGTACCTTTTTTCAGTTTGAAATGATTACCTTCTCTAGGTTTCTGAGGTTCTTATACCCTGGACAGTCAAAGGCATTACAAGTGGCTCATCCAAACTGAGGAGACACGTTTAGGAAGGCAGCCTAATGACTTGGAGACTAAAAATTTAAAGTTTTAAAAGTTTTGTGACTGTCGTGTAAGCTGAAATGTTTTTTGGAACATGTGCTGATTTTGGACCATTTTGAAGCAATGACCTGAAGCAAGGAGTCAGAAAAATAGCTTCAAATAAATTAATAAAGGCACTCTTTTAATGGTGATTTTCAGCCTATCTGAAGAACCGTCTTCCTTTTGAATGGATAAATTCAGTGGTCTGGCATTCAGACCATCGATTCAGACCATTAGTAAAGAGTATGAGTGGCTCTGAAGTCCCATGACAGTGAAATATCTTTTTCATCTAAATGTTCTGTGGGTTTATAACCCTTTCACCCCACCTGGCTTCCGCCCTCACCACAGAAATTTTATTTTTTTGTCGGGATCTTTTAAGAAACATGGCTTTTTTAGGTACTTAAAAAGATGAGTTAAGTCGGCAGTTCTTCTCCCTTGCCTCTAAATATCACTCCTTCTTCCAGCAGCATCAATTCTGAGAGATGATTATCTCAAAAGGTTTGTTGCACTTGTGACTGAACAACACAATCTGCCCAAAAACTCCATCAAAATAGTTGCGGTTTGACAGATAGCTGGCTTCAGTGGCGGATAGTAATTTCTTATATAAAAGTTCTTACAATAATTCTTATGGTTATGAGTGACTAGAGCTGCACAGCTTATTAAAATACACTGAGGCTGGACATCTGCTAGTGATCTGTGATGAGCAGCTGTTTGCAGTTAGCATCAGCAGGTACTATTGGAATTTGGTTTGCACAGCCATTGCTAGTGGAGGTGGTAGGAAGGAGATCAGCTCTATCTTCAGGCCTAGAAAGACTTAGAGCAGTGGGAGAAAGATGAATATTTTTAAAATCGTGCATATGTTAATCCTGGAAATAACATTGTGATGACATGAAACTTTTTGTCTGTTCTGTTAATTGAAGCTGTCTGTGAGAATGGCTGTCAGAACGGAGGACGGTGTGTTGGACCCAGTCGCTGTGCTTGTGTCTATGGCTTCACTGGCCCTCAGTGCCAAAGAGGTAAAAGAAATTCAAGAAAGGAAGCTATGAGTAGTTGGATACAAATATGCTGTATGTACTTGTTTTATGCTGTTACTGAAGGATTTTTTTCCTGTATAACACCTCTTTTGTAAGAGGAACTTGGGAAGTAATTTGCTCTGGTTAGTTAGGAGAAAGTCAGAGAAAGACTGAAAAAATAACTAATTACCATAGTGCGGGGATCAGTTCCTAAACCCATTCTTATTCCAGAATGCATCTCAGAAATGGAATCTGAAGAGAGTCCTGTGGAATTCCATGTTTCAAATTCAGCTATGAAATGCTCAGTGCTGTGTATAAATTGGGAGAAATAGCTTCCACCTTTTTAAGGTTTTTAATTTTTTTTAATAATATTTTATCTTTGAGAAGGAAGTAATTTACATGGGATAAGGGCACTAAAAACCTAAACACTGGAATAGCAGGAGTTTCTATTTGCTATTCCAGGCTGTTTTATATACCTACTAGGTATCACAAGCATGAGAGGAATGTAAATGATCAGTTTGTTTGTCTCCAGCTTGTTGTTTTTAAAACCTGATTTACAGTTTTCTATTTATCCCTTTTCCTGTAGTTGTTTCTTCTGAAGCAAGCACTAGAACTCCATCTTATATAGCTAGATTAGTGGAGAAATAGGAAGTAGTATTTTGTTAAAAATTTGTTAATACTTACAGCTGTTTTATAGCTATTCAGTGAGAGATATGTCTGTGCAGAGTGTATTCCTGTCTGAAATAAGAGGCAACCAAGTCTCCCTGTTAGGAATGGATTTTCAAGGGATTCGACAAGGTTAGGGTGATTTATAGTTTGAGCCTTCTGATGGATCTTAAGACTGCAAATTCTGCAGTCAGGACTATGTTTCTAAGATAGATTATAGTTCTAGCTGAACTATGGCATGATAGAATAACGACATCCAAAATAATTTAAAATTTTTTTTTAATTTAGTTGGTTGCAGTCAGACATGTTTTTATTTATTGCCAGACAATTTGGTAATGTTGCTTTTTGTCCCAGATAAAAGAACTCATTCCTAGTTAAGGCTTGCTTCTGTTCTCTGACGACATTCAGGGCTCTGGAATCATGATAATGCATATGAGAGACTTCAGCTGTGAGGATGGCTCAGAGGTTTTAGTAATGATATTTATACTTTATACTTAGCAATGATTTTATGCTTTAAATGGTTTGACCTTCAAAGCTTAAAAGATTCTACTACACATGGGTGTTGCAATTTTTGTGATGATGAAAGGGTTGAGATTTGCTTTGTGCAGAATTCAAGCCCTCTACAGGAATTCAGACATCAGTGTTTTGGCATCCATATTTCCCAGCTGTCCTTGAAAGTCCTAGATTTTCAATTTTGTGTAGGGTGCTCTTGTTCTGCAAGAGTTCATCTTCCTTGTATGGGTATTTGAAAATTTAGTTATTTCAGTTAAAGGTTTACAGTTTTTTGCTTAAAATTGGAGGTAGTAAGCCAAACTTCCTTCTGTCACTGTCAATAAAATATAGCATGCATTTTGCATAGATAATTGTGTGTATAATAATTATCTAATATGTCTATCTAATACAGTATGTGTTTACAGCTTTGACAGGGCTAAGTAAAATTTTTCCTAATCTTGATGCTGCACAGACCTTTTCATATTGAAATAAACAAGTTACTAATTTATTTTACTATTATTCAGTTAAAGAAAGATGACTCCTATAAAAAGTGTCTATTTTGTTTATGCTTTACATGAGGCGGGGTACGTGAAAGTACTGTAAAAGATGTCTAAAAATGCCTGTTTAGTTCAACAGTAATTTGTAATTTATGCTTTTAATGTAATAGTTTATGCTTTCCAATAAATAGCAGAATGCAATGATTCCTTCATCTGTGGGTTGCCATAGTTGCCTGTATTTTACAGAAAGAAGTGTCTCAGTGGTTTAATTTTAAACTGAATTAATCAGCAGTTCATAACTCTTTATTTTGTAGCTTAAGGATATGTGAACTTCCCTTGCAAATGACATCAAAGTTATCAGAGATGTTTTGTAATTTTTATTTGCATCACTGTGCTTTAAATGCACACTTTTTATGGTTCTTTAAATTAAGTTCTTTAAAATTGGGTATTTTCTTCATAATACAGAACATGTGTAGGTTTCCTTCAGCTTGGCCTCCCAGCCTAAGCTGTATGATAAAATGTTGCAGGTTTTTCAGCTGTCTGGGCTCTGAGGAGGCTAATTTCCGGGCTGGAGACAGGAGGCTGAGCAGTAACTGATGACTGGCGTGATTAGAGTATTTAACTTTGGGTTTTCTGCTGGGTTAAAAAGAGAGAGAAACTTGTTTGGGAGCTCCTGCTTTTTCTGATATGTACACTGACCTTTTCCATTCCCTGTCAAAGCTGGTCATTGGTCAGCTGCTTGTTTTTGATTTGTAAGCACACAAGACCCATGTTTTCTGTGTGGTGTTTTTAAAGGGAATAAAAAAGATGTTGAAATTTCTGCAGTTGAGTTTTTCCCCAGTGAAAAGAATAGAAAGAAGAGCAACAGAATAAGAGGCCTCATTTTCAGTTGTACATATAAGGACAATTTTTTTCTAGCATGACCAATTTCTTTGATTTCTCAACATTGTAAATGAGAGGAGTATCACTTCTCATGGTCTGTGCATTTTTTAAATTGATAATCTTTAGAGATATGATACTGTGGAAAAGCAAGGATGTTTTCTTCCCTCTTTATCATGTGCTAAAGGAAGAAGAAGTGAGAAAGGCAAATCTTGTCACTAATGTAAATTTGCCTTCATCCCAAAGAGAGGGAAGAAGAACAGTTCTTATTTACTCTATTAAATGGCTCATAATGGGAACCAAAAGAGTTTGGATTGAGAAGAAATGTGTAGCTTGGGAACACATCGTTTTGAAGAGGGAAGAGAATTTCAGATAAGGCTATCAATCTTTGACAGGTAAGAAACAGGGAAAAATAAGGAGATACAGTATTTGAATAGCAGCTTTCCAATAGCTCAAGGGGGCCTAAAACAAATCTGGAGAGTTTGCTGTGGGGTTGACTTTTTTTGTTTGGTGGAGGTTTTTTTCATTTATTAATGGCTGCTGTCAGCCTGAGGCAGAATAGAGGTTTTTGTGGTCTTCCTGCATCTTTTCTTTCAGTGTACAGTAAATGCAAGACTGACCTGCTAAATATAATTCTAATTCATCTTCAGTCCAATTTTAGCCTTTGGGAAGTGGAGCATTTAATCTTGGGTTATTTTCTGTAGGTTCGTAAAGGAGTTGTGCAAGGCCTGTTAGGTGAAGAAAAAAGTAATTAGTTGACTGTAACATGCTCAAAACCACATGGCCCAGTTCACAGGGGATGTTCATGGACATAGAGGGAAATGCAAGTGTTTAATCATCAACTCGAAGTTTAATTTATCTAAAATAAATAAAGTTCCATTTAATAAAATTAGCTAAAAAGAATTCAGCAGTAGTTTAAAACAATAGAATGTGATTCTTCCTAAGAGAGATTTGCAACTTTTACCATTCTCGTCTACTTTTATCTCTCTAATTTTTTGTTAGAAAGCATTTCTGTCAGCTTTCTCAAGATTTAGATGAAAGCTGATTGGAAGAAAAAACCCACAATGGTAGTTTTTTTTTAACAAAAGAAGCTTCAATTTAGGCTAAAAAAGCATGCTTCTCTTCCTCTTGGAGATAACAATTGTGAATACCTGCAGCAGTAACAGGCAAAGCTTTATCTTTGGTAAGATCAGATTATCTGTGTAGGAAGAACCTGTTAGATATTTTGGGGATTTTTTTGAGGCTAGAGGTGTCATCAGGTGTTAATAACATGCACATTTAAGTGCAGTCCCTGCTCACCAAGCTCCTTTATCTGCTGCAGATTCTGACCTGTCGATACTGGCCCACATAATCCCTTAGTGGATGACAGCAGGGCAGATTCAAAAAGCTTATTTCCTGCTCTCAGATCTCAATACTTAGTGGTGTTACAGGACTCTGGCACTGTATTCCCTCCTTTTGTTTTCCATCATAATCTCCAAAAACAAGACATCCACCTAAAGCACTAAAAACCTGTGAGGTGCCTACCAGAGTATGTGTTTGCTTCTTGTTAGCTGACATTGGAAAATTTCTGCCTTCTAGGTCTGCAAAAGATTTAACGTTTAGCAGTTTTTAAAATGACATGGGTAATGCTGGTCATGCTGATTGCAGTAGTGATGAAGAAAGTGTTGTGATCCCAATCAGTGTCTTTCTCTTACTCCCTTCCTTTAGTTTTTCATTAAATCCCAATATTTGAATAACTGTATGGCACCAGCAAAAGAAAAAGGTAAAAACCCTTTGATGCAACAGCTTTTCTGCTTTTGAAGCACTTGTAATCTTCAAAACTTCTCAGTTTATTCAAGCATAGGACAGGCAGGTGCTAAAGTGTCATAGAAGTGGGGTTGTTGCCCTTTGTGTTAGAATTAAAAGCAAAGATTTTATGCCTTTAAAGTAGGTCTGCAGAAGAACAATGAAAGTATGGATTTGAATGACTTCTTCCAAGGGCTGGAGAGCTTTCACCAGAGTGCAGCTCAGACACAGGGAATGTTTCATTGGTTTAAATCATTAAAAAGAGAAGCTCTGTAGCTGTGCTTCCCTAAACTATGAAAAGAAAGAAAGAGCTACCAGAACTGTTATACCTTATATTTACAGCAAATATATTTATATATATATATGTCCTTCAGTGAAGAAGGAGTGAAAGTCCAGGTGGAAGGAGTGTGGGAAGTTGCTTTTGAGCTGTAAATGACTCTTACAAGCTATGGTGGTTGGTTATAACATATTGAGATATTTCCTTTAAACCATAAAGAATTATAGGAGAAATAAAATAGTTCAAATTGTAGACCCGAGCAAAGGAGTGAAATGTTGAGGGGACTGTTGATTTCATGAGAAGTTGAACAGAGAGATGCAGTGATAAAGACTCTTAACCCTTGAAGAAGTGAATCTGTTCCTTGGAGGTGAAGGTGGTCCCAAAGACAAAGAGAACCTTTGTTTTGAACAGTTATGTTTAAAATAAGTCCCCATACATCGATGTGGCTCAGAGACCCAACTGTGAACATGGGAGGAGTTTCATGAATGCAGAGGATCCGGGCGGTTGCTGTTCATGAAGAATGGATCTACAAGAGAACTGTTTTCTTGTGGAGAAATTTACCATAGCGAATGAGAGGTGCTTCCCTCCCTAAGTGAACTGAAGAAAGACTGGTTTAGAGGTAGAAAACTGACTGAGATTTCTGAGTGTTGTTTTCTTTACATTGTTGGTTAAGAGAAAAGAAGATGTGGGGAGGGAGGAAGAGTGTTTTGAAAGTTTCATCCTCATTCTTGTTCTTTTCTTTCTTTTAGTATTAGTTAATAAAGTCTTATTACTTTTAAGCTTAAGCCTGCTTTGCTCTTGATTAGAAACTTTGAAATTAGCAAAATCAAACCAAAACAATATATATTCTTCATATATCTATTTTTTTAAATATTCACTTGAAAAATAGTTCTTTTCCTCTTACCTACAGGGGGAACCAGTCTAGGAGAGCATAAAATACAATGTTTTTATGATATATGTTAGGTAGAACATAGACTAGTTTAACTAGTTCATGCTCTGCATCTGGGGAATGTTCATTGAAAAGGGAAACAAGGGTCTGATAATGGAGAGCAGTGAAGCAAAATCATGATATGAGTGAGAAACATGTAGCAGAGGAGAGGGAGTATGATGCCTTTGAAATATTCTGACTAGTCTTTTATTTTCCCTTCCTCAGTGAAAATTTTGCTCTTTGTCAGATGTATTAAAATGTAACCTTCTTTTTTAGTTACCTGGGGAGAGAGAAAATACGAGAGCTGAGCAAGGCCGTGATGGCTTTGTTAGAGTTTCAGAAGGAAAAAAAATTCTAAAATAATTAATTTTATTAAGCTAATTAATTTGTAAGATATTCAGGAAAAAAGAATCTATATATTTTTTGGATATCTAGGAAAGTTAGAGATCAGGAAAAATTAAGGCACTTGCCCACAGGGAGTATGTTTAACAAAGAAAATGCAAAAAACTCTGAAATATTCATGTGAATAGGAAGACTTTTGGTCAAATTCAGCAAGTGCTGATGTTATATATTGTGTATATAGGCGTTCTAGGCAAAATTAGAAAAAGAGAAATAAGCTAAAGAACCCACTTTTAAAGTACTGGAAGAAAGAAGATAGAATCAAATTTTTCACTTTTTGTGACTGTAAAATGTATTAGAACAAATTAGATGAATTTTCTCATACATTTACAAATATGGTGTAGAGGAGGCTTGAGAGGTTATCTGGGAAACTCAGGAACCTTGGAAGTTTATTTCTGTAATGGTTATGAAAGTCTAAAATTGTTGTTTTACAATGGATGTATGTTCTCTGTACGCACAAGTTCCATATTAGATCTGAGAGTAAAAGGAGGGGTTTGGATATTTCTTTGAATATTGCAGTGGTGGAGCAAGAAATGGAAGAGGGAAAGTATGTATTCAACCTTGTTGGTGAAACACTGAGTTTGAAAAATAAGAAATAGGAAGGGTGTCTTTTTTTTCTTGTTGTGCTTACTTTTCTCTCAAAGGGCATAGTCATTCACCTTAGATTTGTTTTGATTAATAAGAAAGTAGTTTGATAAAACTGTCTCAATGTTGAGTCAGGAGGATTAGTGTGGAGAACCCAAAACTCTGTATGGCTTTGTGGTTGAAGGTTAGATTGATGCCCGGTATTTGGAAGTTATTTTCTTTTTTGTATTTTCTCCTCCTGGGTTCTTTGCACACCCTGATATTTTTTGGTATGTCCGTTATGCTTCAAGCTGCCTTACAGTGAATTAAGTGTTAAGGCTTAAAATTCTGTAAATTTGATCTGCTTTAAATTTTCAACCATATCAGTCTTCATAAGCATTAATTATGTAGTATCTTAAAAGCTATAGTTGCTATAATAAAATATATATGGAAGAGAGTAATCCAGGTATTATCAGGGGTACTTTACTGAAGCCAGCCAAGAGTATGTTGCATCCAGGGTTGCAAAACCATGGAGTGCCAAAAGTAAACTGGTTTATTCCACCTCAGACTAATAACTTGCTATATGAGAAACAGGATTACATTATTTCTGTACTGAGACCATATATAATTTATCTGATTTCCTATATTTTGGTTGTTGAAAGATACTCAGCTTTATGTCTCCCTGAAAACCTTGTATAAGCCCAAGAGTTAAATTTCTAAAGCCCCTTTGGTTTTGCAGAACGCACCCAAAAGATCAGAAGAACAGAAACTGTTTCTGCCTCTACACAGACAAAACGCAAGTAAATAATAGCAGGCCGGGTTTTTAGCTTATTATGAACTGAAATTACCACAGCAGTCTAGACAGTCATCTGAGGAAATGTTTCTTGCAGTTTAAATATAATATATATATATAAATATATATATATATATATATATTTTACTTCTTTCTAAGGGTAATGTGTGAAACAGTTGTTTTTCCTACTTGGGTTTATAATTGAGGAGATTGCATTCAGCTCTGCTGTCTGTGCTTTTATTAGGGTTTCTGGTCTAGTGAGAACACCTTTTTGCCTTTTTCCATGCCTTTCTAATTTACACAGGGGTTGGTTATGAAATATTTTCCCTCCTCATTTTGTGAGTATGGGTGCGTTCTGAAATGCTTTTGCTGTGGCGTGATACTGAATACCGAGTGGGAGGGTGAGAGGTGGAGTGTGGGAGTCTACACTGTGCCCTTTACACTGTTGAGCAATCCTCTTAAAAGGTTGTCCTATCTTAAAATTAAAGTCTTCCTCTTCACTGATTTTGGGATTCTGGTCCTTTGCATTTGAACTGAGTAGCACTCATTTCATGGAGCAGGGAAACAAAATCCTGTGGACAGCATAATTCAAGTTTTCATCTTATGGTCTAGAAAAGTAGCATATTTTTGCACACATAGAATAAGGTATTGGCTTCTGAATTCCTGGGATGTGAAAGGATTAAGAGCTTAATCTTTATATATAAATACTGTCTGACTTTACGGTATCCAAGTTTTGATGAATAAAGTATTTTTGAAGGAGAAACGTGAGAGAAGAGAGCAGCAGACAGCATGAAGGAGTTCCTTCCCTGCTTTAGATACTGTAAAGCAAAGATGTTCAAACCTCATATTAGGGTAGTTGGTATAAACCACTCGGAATCAATGACTGATGATTGGTATTTCATTGTGTCACATTGTGTGCTAAGTGTTGGGATTTCATTAGTCCCAACTTGGGTGCCATCTGTACATAGTAGCAGGCCCTGTGGAAACATAAGGAAATAGATACATTTACATGGAGCTCCAACCAAACCAAAGTTGGATGTCTTGCTGGAACCGAAATTCAGGAATACTTCTCCCCCAGCTTTTATTCTGTGCTTGAAATTTTCTACAAGTCAGTGTATAATACTTCATTTGCACATGGAAACATTTTGTTCCAAAAAATTTTTAAGAAAATATTTGAATTTTGGAAGGTGCTGAATTCCATCAATGACAAAAGCAAACTATTTCTATGTTTCTGTATTTCTCTGTTTTTTTGCGTGTGTGTATGTGTACTTTTCAAAATATTTTGTGTCCTGAAGTATTAGAAGCATTTACTTCAATGTTCAGATCAATTAGACAAAATTGTATTTTTATTTTAGAAATATTGTTGTGTACGTGCTACTTTGCAGTTTTCTCCCCCATGTGCTTATGTGTGTAAGAATGAATTTCTTTTTAATTAATAAGAGTTTCATGATTTGCAGCTATTACTACACTAAGACTTTGCCTTCTTAAAACTGTCATAATACCAATTATATAAAAATGTCTGTGTAAACTATACAGTTGTTGCTTCTGGAAAAGAGCTGCAGCTGCTGTTCCAACCAGAGGAAAATAAGAATATGCTTAGAATTGACGTGACAGAAATACTGGTGGAACCTGGAATTTTGCTAAAAGCTATTAAGCCCACACAGATTCCTGCATTGAACTGGTGTCTTTTTCTTCTTTCATTTACATCTGCCCTCCACTTTCTTTTCAGCTGTCAAGTGTGTGCTGTTGAGTTACCCAGTCAGTCTCAGGAGTTTGTGTGATGAGAAGTTTTGCATCACAGGAGCTGGTCAGAAAAGGTCATGTGGGGCCACTAGAACAGTAATAAAATTTCAGCCTGGAAATGAAAGCTGTCAGCTGTATAAAAATGCCCAAACCTTTATGATGTATTTAACATCAATGTTCAAAACCATTTTCCATTTAGCTTCTCTTCTGTATTATACATGAAAGTAAACTTTATAGAAGTCATCAGGTAATTACTAAACACCTTGCTGGGGATGTGTCCCAGTTTCCAGTTAGCTGCAATTTTAAATGTTTGAAAGACTTTTGTGGTTGGTGTTTATGTTAATGATAAACATGATGCTATTAAATATTTATTTAAGGACTTTACGCTCAAGTTTCTTAGAAAAAGTCAAGGAAAGGAGGCTTTGATTTTACTATTCAGGGTTATAAGGACTCCTCAGTCTGAATAGCGGTACTGCCCACTTATTTTTCCAAGAGAAATTAATAGCATTGCCAACTCCCTTTCATGTTCCCACAGACTCAGTGTTCATTTCCAGCCAGCAGTCTTTTTTACCATAACTTTTTGGATGTCACCTTTGAAAAAAATTCTTTTGATTTTTATCAAGTACAATTCATCTACCTTCTTGTTAACTTTGTAATGTCCCTTATTGTGTACTCAGTGTTGGCAGTTAAACATTTACTGTGAAAAAGTCCCCAAATTTCCATGCAAAGTTGATCAAAATATTGAGGGAAGATAAATTTTAGATAATATTTAATAAACATATGCACTTTTAAATGTTTAAATAGCTTTTTGATTACTGTGCCTTATGATCTGCAGATGTTGGAGTTGAGTAATAATAATAATACTTACATATGCATACATTTCAGATTTGTCCTCTGAACCCAAGGACAGTTGTGAGTATTGCCAACACTTTCATACTCA
This sequence comes from Sitta carolinensis, assembly GCA_032173965.1. Lineage (NCBI taxonomy): Eukaryota > Metazoa > Chordata > Aves > Passeriformes > Sittidae > Sitta > Sitta carolinensis. The sequence goes on along the minus strand of CM063313.1, from coordinate 2,268,491 downwards.
CATGAAAAGTTTGTCAAGGAAAGCCCTAATGTCTTTTTCTTTGGAAGGTCTGAGCAATGCTGTCATTTATCCAGAATTTGTGGGAGAACTGGGCATGCCCTTGATCTTCTTACTCCTGATGGTCCCATGGTAGGAATCCATGGAATACCATGGAATTTCCCCTTGCAGGAAGTTGGAGCTTGATTACGCTTTTATTTATCAAAAGCATTTAGATTTCACATTGTGAAGGGGAAAATTCAGAGAGTTCCATTGAAAAATCTCTTCAGTAATCAACAAGAAGGTTCTAAACAAGCAGCCAAAAAGAATTTCAGATGTCTGGAGACCTCTTGAGTACTAAAAGAAATAATGGGGAAAATTTGCCACCTCTCAGAGTTGTAATAAGGACAGTTGTTTCTCTGTCTTGTTTCCTGTTTGAGTAACATTTAGCATAGTGAATTTAAACTCAGGTCTTTGCCAGTACAGACTTAAATATCTCCGCTCTGAAGGTTCCCTGACATAGAGTGCAGTCTCTTGGGCTTTCACCCACTGTGCTGCTTTCTCTTCTAGAAGAGAGTGAAGTTCCTGGTAATGCTGACATAATTTACTTCTTTCCAGCATTCAGGTCCCATGCATTAGGTTGTTCATCTAATAATGCTGCTGTATGAAATGGATTTTTGAGATAATAATGACCTGTTTTCCCTACTTGAGTTTGCAAGTGAGGTGATGGAAGTTGAACTTACTTATTTTCTCATCTATTCCTTAATATTTCCTCAATCTTCTAAGGGAAGTGAGGTTCTGTAGAAAGTCCAGTGAGAGGGGAATTTGCTTTGTGAGGAAGTGAGACACGTTAATAAAGCATTAGGTCTTGTTCTTTAATTGATGGGCTGTGAAGGCCTGTCTCAGGCACCTTCCTTTACTCACTCCCGATATGATTCATACTGATGAACATGCTCGATATTTTCAGTATTTTGTTTTTAATAATAGAAATATCAATGTTCTAAGTAGCTTCTAGTTAAAAATGCTTGTTTTCCAGATGCATTGCTTCCTTATTTAGCTGTGGTTCTGTGGGGTTTTTTTTAAAAAAGAAAACGATGGAAGATACTTCACTGTTCCTTCCTGCTAAATCTTCCTAGTGCTCACAAACATGATATACAATATTTGTGACAATTTGCTTTTACCTTCCGCAGGCCAGGTGCAGGAGACTGGCACTGCACTCCTGTTGGATTTCTCACAGGAACAGTATTTTGGTATTGGGAGCTTTCATTTAAAATTTCAGTCTGTGCTTTCCCACAATAGGAAACTCAAATTTTAATTCTCTTCTGGATAGCTTGCAATGTACATTTCAACATGTGTAATTACCTTTTTACGTTTCTTGATGCCTCACTTTTTTCTTTTTACCTGGGAAGAGGTGAAATTTTTAAGAGCAAGAGTTGTGATAAAATTCAGTTAGAAAATGTATCCTTACATGTGTACCAAAATATTTTAATGTTTCAGCCTGGTGGTGGTATTTGGGATGTTAAACAATATGTTTCAGGTTTTTAGCTAGTGGATGATAGACACAGAGGACATGTGGCAGGTAGACTATTCCATAATTCCTTATCTCTTTACAGCAGGCTTTTTACACCTTCATCTGAGTCATTTTTTTGGCCAGAAAAATGGGATAAAACTAAAATAGGTGGATACTGAGCCAAAACTAGAAATCTCAACATTGCAACTCCTTGTCTCCTGTGAACTAGACTTTTTTAATTAGAGGCAGAATTAGAATTTGAAAAGGAGTTAATGGAAAAAAATAACAAGAACCATAATAGTGGAATTGTCCCATTTGAAAATACAAAATATGTATTCTTTTGTGACAGAATAGAAATGTTACAGCATAGTGTCGTGATTTTAATTCAAAAACTGGTCAGAAACACTAATTTTTGTTTTGGTTTGATTTTGCTAATTTCAAAGTTTCTAATCAAGAGCAAAGCAGGCTTAAGCTTAAAAGTAATAAGACTTTATTAACTAACACCAAAAGAAAGAAAAACGAGAATGAGGATGAAACTTTCAAAACACTCTTCCTCCCTCCCCAACCTTTCTTTCCTCTTAACTGACAATGTAAAGAAAAACACTTAGAAATCTTAGTCAGTTTTCTACCTCTAAACCAGTCTTTCTTTAGTTCACTTAGGGAGGGAAGTACTTTTTGTTCACTATGGTCAATTTCTCCACAAGAAAACAGTACTCTCGTAGATTTATTTTTATAAACAGCAACTGCCCAGATCCTTTGCATTCATGAAACTCTTCTCATAATCACAGTTGTGTCTTTGGGCTACATCGATGTATGGGTCTTATTTTAAAGATAACTGTTCAAAACAAAGGTTCTCTTTTTCTTTGGAACCACTTTCTCATCTAAGGAACAGATAATCACTTCTTCTTCGAGGGCAAAGGGTCTTTATCACTTCATTTCTTTGCTCAACTTCTTATAAAATCAACAGTCTCTTCAACATTTCATTCTTTTGCTCGGATCTACAATTTGAACTCTTTTATTTCTCCTATGATTCTTTATGGTTTAAAGGAAATATCTCAATACGTTATAACCAACCACCATAGCTTGTAAGAGTCTTTTACAGCTCAAAAGCAACTTCCCACACTCCTTCCACCTGGACTTTCACTCCTTCTTGACTGACTTTGATACGTCATGTGGTCTTTGCACGTCTGCATTCTAATTTTCTCTCACTGGAGGGAGGATGGAGGCTTTCCAAGTCCCATCTGTGCACTGATGCACCGAGAGTTAACAAGAGACAGTGTCTGGCCGCAGCAGTCCATGGTGTCCCATTTCAGAGCCGTGCTGAGGGGGGGTGCAGCTCTCAGAGGGTCCAGGCCCAAAGGCAGCCGCTCGCTGGTCGCCTGCAGCCAGGAGGGAAAGTTGGGCAGATTCCCAAAATTCCTTTTTCCCCCTCGGTCTCCTCGGGTGCTCCAGCCTGCCCCATGGCCTCCCCCTTGTCCCCCCAGGCTGGCAGAGGCAGGTTCAGCTGGGGCCAGCAGCAGAGCAGACTCTGTGCCAGCAGATGTTCCCAAAATCAGCCGAGCCTGCCCGGCCCGCGTGGCCTCCCCTGCCCGCCCTGGGCAGGGCTGGGAGGGCAGAGGTGTGTGCTCTGACAGTCGGGAGGAGAGAGACCTGCCCGGGCTGCTGTCAAAGGCAATAACAACTAGAAAATGCTTTCCCATTGGCCCAATAAAATGCCAATCTCAAACCCAGCCAGCTCACTTCACTGGGCTGGTCAAACCAAGACACATAGATAAATGTTGAAGTCCATGGTTTGATATTTTAACTTGATGCCAGGAAAAAGTACTCCTTATTAAATTTAATTATATTAACAATTTTAATTGCTGATAAAGGTTGTCATTCTTCATGTCACTGTTCTGAAGTTATAAAATGAAACTGTATAACATGTGCTGAAGATCACTTTCTTTCACAAAAGCACTTACTCTTTCTAGAGTAACAAATTATTTATAACTTATGTTCAACATATGTTCTTTCTGGCAAAATTATTCCATCAGCACTGCTGGCGAAGGAACAAATGAATTAACACCTAAGAATAAGACAAGCAGACCCATATGGAAAAGATAACTGATTCATAAGTGTGAAATTTTAAGGTCTGATCAACCACTATAATAATATAATCTGACTGGTTGTGTGAAACAAATCCACAGCTTCATTTGAAGCTACAAAGTATTTTCAAAATAGAATCCATTTTTATTGCATTTGCTTCCCACTTGTAAAATTTACTGTGTGACTACAGATCTTTGTGTAAACAGCTGAACTTTACCATTAACCTGAATATGCTTGCCTTTACTTTGTATTTTAAAATCGTATATTTTCCTTGTAGTATAGAAGAACAACCACTAATCAGTATCTTTGCCTTTGGGCTTCATGTTGGATAAACTGAACAAAGAAAGACTTCTTAAATGGGTGCACTTTTTATGTATAATATGTTAAATGACAATAATGTTTAAAAATACTAATATTATTATAAAGCATATTTCTGAACAGATATCTTAATGCAGACTTATGCTAATAAACGTTGTTTGGTTACAGAATCTGAACATCAAATTAATGCATTTTCTGTTTATTAAGGTGTGGGTAGGCACCTATGAATAGGTGGTTTCCAGAGCATGTATTTCTATTTAAAAGGTATAGTAAGCAAACTACTCCTTGTACCTGACTCATTCATACTCTCTTGTACAAACATGCTTTGGTGTCTGGTTATATTCTCTAATGTTTCTATTCAACTTCCTAAACTGAATTTTTTATTGCTAGTTTTCAGAGACTTTACACAATCATTTTGTGTCTTATGGGAAGGTAGTGGAACTCAGATGCATTTCAGAACTCTAGTCTGCGTTTCAAGTTTAATTTCCTCTGATTGAATTCCAAGCTTCTTAATGTGGGATATCTTTGGCCGGGATATTCCTATGGGTCACAAGCCATTAAACAGAGAAATGCATAATTTGAATTTCTATTTCTGCTGTGATTTCTTTATGATATCCAAAGATTGGTCCTATGAAAAATTCAAGAGAATTTTTTAACAGAGAATCTCAGAGAATCGTTGCTGTAAAAATATGATACTGTCCAGCAGAACTACTTATTTCCTAAGTAGGAATTGTTGAGTGAGCTGGAATGTCATGATTGTCAGGCCTGCTGAATGCAAGAAGGGAATCTGAAGATGTGTAGTAAATCATGTGATTTCACTCTAGAGGGCATTCAGTCTCTGGAGAACTGAACTGTATCTGTGTGTGTGGAGCAAGGACAGGATTTTCTTTTTATAATGCATTTATTTTACTAGAAGTGCCATTTTTGTGGCTTGGTGCTCTCAGGGTAAGATTGGAGTGTAACTATGAAGACTATTTTGTATTGATAATCAAGAAATATTAAAGTTCACGGGCCTTACTGAGTATTTAAGATCTTTAAATTTTCCTTTATCACCAGGAATTTCTGTATTTGTGTACTTGATTGACTTCATTTAAACTGAAAAGCCAAGCTGAAATTGACTATCAATGTGTTTAGAGTGACCCTTACCAAAGAGAGGGAGCAGAATATTTATTTCTGTTTGAGCTTTCATTGTAAGAGCCCAGGTAGCTTAGTATAACATCTCACTGGGAAGACCATTTTAATTTTTTTGCTTTCCAAAGATGTCAAAACCCTTATTTTTTCAGGGTGAAAGTAACAATTTATAAAAAGCAAGGGTTGTCCCATTTGCATCTTGGTTGTGAGACCAGCTGCACCCTGATGAAAGTGTGTGGAAGGCAGTGTGTTACCCACATATTGGTATTGGTACTGCTTTTGGTAGGAAAAAAGAAGGGGATGGAACAGCACCTGGAGCAGTCATAACCCCACCGTTATGGCTTCTTTCATGTGACTGAGTCTAAGCTTTGCGTTTTCTTCTTTTTTTCACCCCTCCCTCTTTTTAACAGATTGCATAAGGATGTGAAATATGGCTTAGAGCAACCAGCTGTTTCTTATTTATTCCTAGAGAATTTCACTTAATTTTTGATGCCAGTTTGTATTGACTCATAATGTAAAAAATATTCTGTTCATACAGGTTGAGTGTTAATGAGCTAACTATTCACAGGAATTCTACCAGAAGTATATTTTCATATAGTTTCTATGCTTTATTCTGTGTACTGCATATACAGCTTGGATTGGTTGTATTGTCTCATGGTTTTCTTCTGAAAATGTGGTGGTTTGTCAATTAGTCCTCTGTAGGTAGCACTATTTTGCAACAGGCATTCCAGCAGAAATGATGAATCTGTGACACTCTCTGACATCGATCTTGATCAATGTTGAGTGAAGAAATGTGTGGCTGCTGTGGTCTGTAGCTCCTTCCCATAAATCACCATGAAGATGCTTAGGAGCAAGAAAACCAGTTTCCAATCCTTGTTTGCTTAATCTCATCTTCTCTTTTGTTTGTTTGCTTGTTTGTTCGTAAAATTATTTTGCTTACTGTGGGTTTTACTGGGTACATTGGCAATGCTCAAGAGCAGTTGTGTCCAGCTGCCTTTCATTTAGTTGTATCTTTTTTAAAGAAATAAATCAAATGATAACCTCATGAAAATGATTACCTTCAGTGGAAGGGGTCATGCAACTTTCAGTAAACAGTGGTACAGCTGAAATTTCCATGGAATTTTCTTAATGTAGTTATTTACTGGATTAAAAAAACAACTCCCTCTATAGCTACTAGTACAGTGCCCTGTGTAATAGAGTGATTCTTCCCGTTTTTCCCCCCAGATTACAGGACAGGCCCGTGTTTCACACAGGTGAACAAGCAGATGTGCCAGGGCCAGCTGACAGGGATTGTGTGCACCAAGTCCCTGTGCTGTGCCACGTGGGGCGGGCCTGGGGCCACCCCTGTGAGATGTGCCCTGCCCAGCCCCAGCCCTGCCGCCGCGGCTTCATCCCAAACATCCGCACTGGTGCCTGCCAAGGTGAGCTCTGACTGAAATTCTCCATGTGACAGCTCCCGCCTCTGACAGTCACCCTGAAAACCTTGCAGTGCCCTTGAAGTGTCACTGTTTTCCTTATGTGTGGTCTGCGTTTTATGACAAAATCCGGGTGTGCTTTGCTGCCTCCAGATTTTTGCTGTTGGACCTAGAGAACAAAGCTTAAGTGCTGGGAAAAAGTGATTATTAATCAATATTAAGAAAAAACATTTGATGTTGTTTTTCCTTGTGTCAGAGCTAGGCCTCTGCCTGCATGCAGCAGTTTATGTTTTGCCATTCATCATAAAGTGATTAATATGTTTTAGACAGTCTTTTCATAACAGTGTCAGGAACAGAAACAGTGCACTACAGAAGGGGGGTGCATGTTGCAATCTCCACGTCAAGCTCCATTGTATGACTTGGCCACAGACTATGGGTCCTTGAAACTGCTCTGCCAGGCTGACGCTGACATAGCTTCTGGGGCTTCATTTGAATTATGTGAGAGATCAGTGGTGCTCTTTAGCACCCATGCCCACAATAATTATGTTTTCTTTTTCTGGCAGTATATTCCCTGTGGCAAATAGTTTTAAGTTACCCATTTAACCACGTTGCTAAATTCCACTAGGGAGCATAGAGACAATGTGGTGGTCTGCTTTGTGTGATGGGTAAACAAAGGAAGTTTGAACAGCCCTAATTATTGCTACATTTTTGACATACAATTGCTAAATATGAAGCTCAGATTGCATTTATGTCAGCTGGGCTTAGCACGCAATGTTACAAGGTGATGGCAAGGCATAGGTGAAAAATGCTTGGCCTTTCTTTGGGAAAAGGGAGAGACAGAAATTCTTTATTTCACAGAATCTTTGCTTTCCAGCAGTGAAGACATTTCCTCTTAAGCTCTGAGCACTGGTAACTCCTCCTGACCTGAGCTCTGTGGTGTGACCAGGTTGGTAGCGCCATGTCTGGTCTGTTGTGAATTACTAGCCCCCTTTGATGAAGGAAGGGGCTGGATGTGGCACTTCATGCTGTTCCAAACTCCACATCACGGTGCAGAGACTGTTGAAATAAGATCACAGAATCTCGGAGTGGCTGGGGTTGGAAGGGACCTCTGGACATCATCCAGTCCAGCCCTCTGCCAGGGCAGAGTCACCCAGAGCAGGTGACAGGGGCATGTGTCCGTGAGGGGCTGAAATGCCTCCAGACCTCCCTGGGCAGCCAGTTCTGGTGCTCTGCCATCCTCAGTAGAAAGCTCGGAAGAAACCAGATGTGTTTTATCTGAGGGTTTTAGAAGCCAACAGAGGGATCTGTCCTGCTTTTCAGTGCTTTTCTTTCTGCTGGGGACATCAGATTTACAGAGACTTTGGTATAAGGAACACAAACCTCTTTGGTATTCAGTAAAATTACCTTTCTCATGTATCAATTTGACCAGGCCCACTCAGTCCATACTTCAGGTGTGTGGCATTTTTGAAGTGAATGCTTACATTAGTAGATAGCCAAATTTGGGAGTTGGTATGAACAGCTCAAAATCAGTGGAAGTTGCAAGCCTTGCTGTTGGAAAACAGGTCATGATTTCAGTATGTACTAGATAACCGATTTTGACAAGATGTAACTCCTGATTAGGAAGTTGCTCCTACTCTGCAGAGGATTTGCATGATTCAGTCTTAAATGGGTCTTTAGCACCTTTTGAGGGTTAATTTTGTTTTCTGTGGAATGTTCTTGTATAGATAGAATATCGTAGTAGTACTGTTAACTTTACCATGAACAGGTAAGCAAAAACAATCAATATTCAAATTGTTTGGTTGTGTTTTTGTGTTTCTTTTTTTTTCTTTTTTTTTTTCCCCAAAAGTTTCTATTCAGTCATGTTTTAGACCGGAATTGTAGCTGTTCAAACATCCATCATTCCAAGAATTCAGGCAGGAGGAACTTCAGTGTTCTGCTTGAATGAATTTTATTGCCACCGCTACACGGCCTTAGGAGCAGCATAATGGCAGAAATCCTGTGTTAGACATTCTCTCAGTTCCTCCCTGCATTCCTCAGCAGTCCCATTTCCTACCTACACCCTTTCCCTGCAGACAGTTAATTTTTTGCTCTAAGGAGGCAAGAGTGGGCATGGCTGAGTAGATTTTGAAAATAAGAAAGTTCTTTTTCCTGCCTCTGTTTCTGACATGGTAATGCACATATAGACATTTCTTGGAGATAAAATCCAACAAAATCTGATCTGTAGTAGGAATACACTGTCTAAATGTTAAAGGCACTGATGTGAACTGGACAAGAGAGAGGAGATAGATGAAGGTTCAACCTCGCAATGAAGAGTGATGGTTTCTTTTTGTAATCCAGTGCTTGGTATTAATGTGTCTGAGTTACTGAAAATATTGGCAGTGTTGTCCAGGATCACATCCTGCTGTTGTGAAAATAATTATTAAAATAGAGAAAAAATAGTGTGGTATTATTTCTGTTGTGTGCAGTATTTCTGCTTTCTAGGATGCAGAGGAAGAGCCAAGAATTTTCCATTGTATTCATGGCCAATTCACCTTTTAGTTCCCACATGCGAGATCAATTATAAAGAAACTCCCCATAGAAATTCCAGAGAGAATTAAAGAGAGATTTTTAATTTGGATAATTGTTGTCACTACCATAATAAATAAAAAAAATTCCAAAATTTGTGTCTAATATCTAAGTGGATTTATGTTTCCTGAGATTTGTTGTTTTTCAGAGTTTTTTCAAGAAACAGCCAAGAGATCAGAAATGGAAGGTGCATGTTTAAAGTTTAAAGTGAGCATGTACAAATCCCACAGGCATTTTGCAGAGAAAACTCTGCAAAAGCACAAAATCTTTTTTCCCTTACCAAATATTAGACTATGAACACATGGAAGCATTCTACTTAATCTGTAACACATTGAAATTTTGTATATAGAACTGTATGTACAGAGTTATTAATCACATTTCCTGTTTATGGTAAAAAGTTTCTTCTGTTAATGTGGTTGAGGTTTAAAAGTATGAGTAAGTGGATAATTAATAATGATGCTGAAGCTCCTGTGTGGTTTAGTCTGTCAAAGAGTCTAAAAAAAAAAAAAGGAAAAAAGCTTAAATTAAAAAAAAAATGCTTCCAATTTGCTTGTATTTTCAGGAAAAAAATTCTTTTATCCTAAAACAGCATTTAGGAAGCAATTGATAAAATATACCTTTTTAATAAAATACTTTTGTTCTTCTTGACTTCTCTCAGCCCTGAAATATCAATAATATATTAAAACAAACTTGGGTTTTCAGCAAAAGGTGATACTGACAAAAAAACCCCAAACAAACAAAAAAAACCCCACCCATCAATCTTGTAGCATATATATATATTTAAACTAGGATTAAAGTTGAATATGCTTGCTTTCTTTACACTTAGATATTGATGTTAGTATGATGCATTGCATCATTGGGATTGGCTCTTCAGGCTTCAGCAAAGCTCAGCATGTGTTTGCCTTCTTAAAAGAACTGAAATAAATTAATGGAACCGATGTAGAGCTTAAAATTTAGTTCACCTATGGCCTCCAGTGATACTTTTGTTTCTGGGAGGTGTTCATTGCTGCTGCCATTAATTGACTATTCCTTGACATCTTTGACTTCTAAAACTGTGTCGTACAGTGGATTTTTAACAACTGATCTGTTGACACAGAAAACTTAATTTAGGTGTTAGTAAGTGACAAAAGGCACAGGCACACTGTGTGTGATAAATGCATTTTGAGGCCCCAGGGTCAGGAGACAAATACCACATGTTTTGTTCCATAGGGAGCTAATGGGTGGGCTGTGTATCAACAAATGCTGGAACCTTCTTCTGTCTAGATGTTGGTAAGTCTGTCAAGGTTCACAGAATAATTAGGGTTGGAAGGAATCTCTGCAGAGCACCCAGTCCAGCTCCCCACTCCTTAAAATACTTCAGACATGAAATGTTTGATTTTCAAGTAAACAAGCAGCAAGTAGTGGTTATTTAGGAGGAAAGAAATAAAAATGAAGAAATAAAAATGAAAAAAAGAAAGTCTGTTCCTTTGATAAAGTCTTTAATACATCTGCAGTCTAGCTGTTACATTGAGGACATGGTTGTAGTATGCTGGCTAAATCAGCTGGACTCAGGGGGTAAATGCAAACTTCTCAGCAAACGTATTTAAACCCAAGCCAAAGGTTACAAAAGAAAAAGCCTCAAACTTGCAAAAAGTACTTGCCTTCTTCCTGGACTATGAGAAATTATACTTGCTTAAATGGAAAAGCAGGTGACTGGACAAGGCAAATACTTCAGGTTTATCTATATAGCACAAGCACCAGGACGAATAAAAACTGAAGAAGCTCTATAATCCAGAAACTCGAGGAATTTCAGTGCCTTGGAAGGGCTTCGATCATCCACTTGAAAAAATAGTTACATATTCTTGTCACATTATCTCAGGGCACCACACAGCTGGAACAAACAGAAGAGTGCAGAAGACTCCTGAAACACCTGAATGGTAACTTCATGGTACAGATACTAAGGGAGCCAACCAGGAGAAATGTCCTGTTGGATAGATTTATATAAAAACCTATGGAAACATGGGGTGGCTTCTGTGTAACCAAAAAAAAAAAAAAAAACCAACAAAAACAAACCACAACCAAACAAAGCAAACAAAAAAAAAAAAAAAAAAAAAAAAACACAAGAAAACCCAACACAGTTTGGAAGTAGAACTTAATGAAATGCAACAGGAAGTTACTGGAAGTTACTTTTTTATCTTAAGTCAAGTAGTCACATTGGGGTCTTTTTTTTTGTGTTTGCAGATGTTGATGAATGCCAGGCTATCCCTGGAGTCTGCCAAGGAGGAAACTGCATTAATTCAGTAGGTTCGTATGAGTGCAAGTGTCCTGCTGGCCACAAACAGAATGAGGCAACTCAGAAATGTGATGGTAAGTGATGCTCTAGGAGAATACACCTAAAAAGGGGTCATGCAGAGCATTAGAGCACTGTGGTAATTAGCATTATTAAATAGTTGAATATTTGTAGTGTCTGATCTGGACAGGTATAACATCGCTGAACTGTGCATTTTGTTTCTACTTTGCAGCATCCTGTGTTTCTACTTGGTTGTTCCTATTTTGCATTAGATATTTTTTTCTGTCTAACTCTCGTGGGTAAAAAACAGTATTTATTTTCTTTGAAAGTTCAGAACTACTGATAAAAACTGTGTATAATGTATAACTGCTGCTGAATTACTGGGATTTTCTTTGTTTTCGAAAAGATACATTCTAGTTCAGGTAGATATTTTTAGCCTAGTGACTACAGAGTAAAAGCAAATGTGGCAGTTTTGATGAGTCTGAATAAGTGAAAAATACCACAGAAATGCCTTTTTCTTTTAGATGAAAATTTAGGTAGACCATGTTTAATAACGGTAGTTCAATAAACATAGACCATGTTGATGCAATTAAGAGCAGCAATTCCTTGTAATTTAAAATAATGTGAAAAAAATTGCCGAGATATTGAGTTTGCTGAAGACTTCGCTGATTTCAGTGACTTTTTCATGTCTTTGGAAGAAATCAGAAATCTCAAGCTTTATCCCAGGCAGTGGGTGTTCTCACATTTAAGTTGTGCTGATAAGAGGACTTCGTTCTTAAAGGCTTTGACTTGGATTAGCTGGCAATTTAATTATGTTATCAAATTACATTATACTTGGTATTCAGTTACAAACGAATACATGGTTTGTAGCTAAACATCCCTCAGGGTTTTGCTTAGATTTGCTTACAGTACAACATTCACAGAAAAATTAAGTAGTACAGTCAGTTTAAAAAATCATGGGTTTTAATGAAAACATTGCTTCTGGTTGCAAGTAATATCTAAGTAAAAATGTTTTCAAAGTCCAAAGGGATTTTTCTCAGGTCCTGCCCTCCAAATTGTTCTGGTTTTTGGTTTAGTTTTATTTTGATTTTGTTTGTTTGTTTTGTGTTGACTAGTTTAAATTTCTACTCAGCACTAGAAAGCAGAGGGAGCAGGCAGGTTGTAGATGCTCGTGGTTGAAAAGGAACAGCAAAAGTTAGAAGGTCCCTGGCAACGAAAAATCGTATTAGGAAATTACTCATTTGCCATGAAAAGTGGAATGTTTGTCCTTGACCACCTGTTATCAGCGCATGGGAGTTGGATTTGAAATAAAGGGTAGGATAAAACAGAAGAGAGGGGGAGAGATGGAGGGAGGAAGGGCAGAAAAGAAAAAGAAGGAAAAAAGAAAAGAAAGGGAGAGGGGACTGGGAAGAGAGAGAGAGAGGGGAAGAAAGTTCCTTGCATTGTTTTTCTACACAAACTAGTACTAGAGGTCCTTTATTGGTCTAGTCCTTGATTTTTACCCGCAGACTCTTAACCTATTTGTGGCTGTTTCTCAGAGGCAGTTCTTGTCTCTCTATCCATACCTGTAATCAATACTTTTTTGTTAGAAGCATACTTGATTTTTGATTTTCTTAACTGTGGTTCTTCTGATGCTAAAAGAATGTATTCAGAGACATGTTTCTTCCGAAAACAGTACTTAGAGCATTCTGTGCATTCTGTTTTAACTATCTAAAGCTTTAATTGTTGAAAACATTATTCTGCAGTTCTCCTAGATAGTATCCACAGGAAAAGCTGAATGTGTTTTTAATGTAGATCTTCTTAAAAAGCTGTGGTGTTTATGGGACCATGCATAATAGAAGTGAAGCATTATCTGCTGTCTTTTTTTGCTGTTATTTCATGGTTCATTAATCAACAGGTCTTCATTTCCTGTTGTTGGCAGCCTGCTGCAGAACAGGTCATGTGTTCTGTCTTTTTGTCTTTTAAGCCCCTGCCACTTGTGTCTGTGGCAAAAGTTAAATACTAATTACTCCCTGGTCACAGCTTCCCTAATCAGAAAATTTCCCACGGGGAATTGGGTGAATAACAGCCCTCTCCTCACAATTTGTACCTTCTTTTCTGGGGAAGAAAGACATTGTGAAACTTGACAGCCAAGGTGGTAATGCCAAAATTTTATCTGGATAATACCATGCTTACATTACTCTAATGTTGGAGGAGGGAATTAGTTCTATTCTGGCTTTTTTACTTGTATGTTTAATTAAGTGTTCATAATTTCTTAGGTTTAAATTTATAGGAAAAAATACAGCCAGTCCTTCCAACAATTTCACTTGCAGTTAGTAGGACTGGTAATTTGAATGAAGTTACATAAATTTTATATATATATATATCTGTGTGTCTGTGGGTTGGTCCGTTGGGAAGGATGTAAGGAACTGGTGTCCTATGAGTTAACAGAACCTGTGTACAGAGAAATTATTTAATAGGAATTGCCTCATTTTAATGAGGTTTTTTTGTCACAAACATTATGTAGAAATTATGTGGTATGGAGTATTCTGCTCACTCCCTTCCCTCTTTTAGGTATGAAAAAGCAGATTAAATGTTACGTACTGGCTACAAAGGACAAAATCCAAGTTGGAGTCAGTCAAGGCTCCAGTGCTCTGAGGCTGGAATGCTGCAATAATTATTCAGACCTTCTTTAATATAAAAGCAATTCTCATAATTAAGAAGGAGAGAGTTGAAATCACCTGTATATCCTCTGCCCGTGAGCATCCAGATGTATTCTGTGGGTTAGGGTTTTTTCTCCTGTTGTTCTTCCTGGAAACAACAGCATTTGTTAGAATAAGTAGGAATGTCCATGTTGTGGGTTTTGTACCATAATAGTTGAAAAAATTAGGGAAAGACCATTACAGGGATTGTACCAAATTCCATATACCCAGTGCACCAATATGGTGACTTAGCTAAACAAAAGGAAACCCCAAACCCTTCACTTTTTTTCTTGCCAAAAAGTTTTGGTCTACAATATACTGAGTTTTCACTGTCTTTATTTCGGAATGAAATGCTGTTCATTTTTAGGATATTATTATCTCCCAGATAATTTTTGGGTTATTCAGAGATGAATGAAACGTAGAGAAACTGAGAAGAGAGAGAAACTTTCAGTTATGCTTGCTGCTTTACAAAAGGGGTAGAGTATTACTTAATGTGTTCCAGGGATATAATAAATGTGTTCTGCTTATTCTTCTCTAGTAGCAGATACATCATAGTCATTAAATACATGTAGTTAGTTTTGACACCCTTTACAGCTAAAAGTATTTTAAGAGGTAGGATGGCTTTGTCAGTTTTCCAAAAAGATGTTACTATGTACCATTGATATCAAAAGGTTAAGACTCTATGAAACATACTAAGTCATTACAAAAAAAAAATTAAAAAAAAAAAAAAGAGGCACCAAAATGAAAAAAATCCCTTGAAAGAAATGGTTCTATTTCAGATTTTCCTGCTTCAATGTATAGTTTCATTAGACTCTATGCTATTCAGACTTCATCTTACCATGTATTACTACTTTTGAATACTTTTTTCTAGTTTTTTGAAAACTATTTTCAAGGAACCCTTTCCCAGAATTCGGTGGTTGAGAGCTCCATTTCTGGTACTTGTAACTCAGTTATTTTTAAAATCCTGCTTTCCCTAGCACTAAAAGCCATGAATTCTGAATTGCAGGTAGCCAGGTTGGGTATTTTTGGCAGAAACTCAGTGGGTAATAAATCTGCAAAATTTTTGTCACACATGTAAATTGTTTCTCACGTAGAGACTGGCTGTGTCATCCTGTGTGCAGCACTGGAACCATTCATACCACCAGTCTTCTTCACCCTTAACACAGCATCTTCTCTTACTCACCTTTTGAGCATTTTCCCTGAGACTATTGATTTATGTACTTTGGAGGGGGGAAGGGGAGAAAATGAGTAACTTTTTCAATCAGCCTCACTAAAAATAGCCGTTCCTGAGATGTAGTCTCAGAATTTCCAGTCAGAGGTAAGAGCAATATTTTGAAATAATTGCACATGCAAGAACTAGGGAGGGGGAAGGAGAGACAGAGATTTGGCTCAAAAAACAGTGAAACAAAAAAATCCAATTACTTGTTACTGCTCCAGTAAGTTAAATAAATTATTCTTCCACCAGGGTTCTCCCTGTTGATTGCTTTTTCTGTCCACATACAGAAGACTGTGGAGTCTTCCTTCCACTCTGATCGCTGCCTAGATTTCAGGAAGGTGCTTTTTTTTACCTTCCCTGCTTCCTTTCCTAGGCAGTGTTAAACTCCCATGCATGTAGCCAGTTGTGAAGGATGGTCTGCATCCTGCAGCTTTGTTGAGGTGGTGAAAAACTTCCGTCATCTTCCTTTCAGTTGCCAGATACAAACTCCCCTGCTCACTGCTCTGATGGGCTTTGCAGTGTTGGACCACTGGTTTGGAATTTGGCTTGTTACACACAGGAGCTCATTTATCAGCGTGGTGGCATCTCACTTTATACATATTTACACGCAGAATTGCCTCCTTGTTCAGGCGGGACCACTGCTTTCAGTGAGCAGAAACACATGAATGGACCAGAATTTTTTTTTTATTTACATTTGAAGGACTTGGCCAAAATTCTTTCTTACAGTTGGAATATTAGGGGGCCAGAAAGCAGTCAGGTCTCATGAGCAATATTTGAGTGGTCACAGGAAGCCCAGAGATGTCCTGGCTGGCTGCTGTGCCATCCTTCTCCCTGCAATGTGAAAGCAGGATGTGTATTTTGGCATTCCATTGTAGCTGTTCTGTGCTTCTCAGAGATGACACTGAGTGATTGAGGAGGAGGAAATCTCAGCCTGCCCTCATGTACTTTGTGACTTGAAGTTTTAAACACCCAGTGCATATATAAGGAAAACCTTCAACAGGTGGCAAACAAAGCTATTTTCAGTAAGCAAGCACCAGCAATATTTTATTCAGAGTTGAACAACAACTTCGTTTCAGAAAAGCTCTCTTTCACTCCTTTTAATTGCAGTATGTACACGCGTCCTGTTCATAATCCCATGTCCTTTCCTTTTCGGGTAGATATTGATGAATGCAGTGTCATCCCAGGGATTTGTGAGGGTGGTGTTTGCTCCAACACCGTGGGGAGTTATTTCTGCATCTGCCCACGGGGTTTTATCGCATCTGTGGATGGATCCTGCACTCCTGGTAGGTGCTTCAGCCATCTGGCAATTCTCCCCTGCCCCAGGGCCTCACTCTGATGTCCAGGTAGACATAGGAATTGTTATTTATATTTGTTTCTCAAATCTGCATCTCATGAGCCCAAAAGTTTAACTCATTTTGGTTTTAAAGTAGAAAGCATTTATCCCTACTTATGCTTGAATCCCATCTCACTCAGGTTAATTTAACCTTTACGGCCGAACATCAGGCACAAAAATAAACTCAAAGGGCATTGAGTAGCATATGCTGATGTGCTACTAATTTGTTAGAAACAGAAAATGAAGCAAACAAAGTGTTGGAATTCAATAGATTGTACCTTTTACAGCACAGTTTATTTAATAGCTATCCCTACATTATAAAAACCCGTTTTGCTTCTTTCCCCACGTGTTGATTTCTTATATATCGGTGCATATGTCAAGTATGTGATCTAAACCATTCTGATCAATTAACTATAAATACTGCATACCACGTGTAAAAAACCTTAACAATTGCTAACTGAATATATTTTCTAAATCTCATGTGGTTCTTCTTATCTCAGATATCTTAAATTTCTTTGTTCTCATATTGGGGAAGGAATAGGAATTCTGAAGGGGTTTCTGACTTGCAGGTAAATGATATAAGTGAGTAGCAGCACAAGACCTGCAAGTGATTTAAAATTAATTTAAAAAAAAGAAAAAAAGTGTAGCCACCTTTTGTTATTCAGGTTCATCTGAGGAATGCCAACTTCAAATACATCGTGGCTAGGCACAATGGAATACTGAAAACCTATGATTTCCAATATGATCAAAATTTCTGAGGATTTTGGCATATTTTACAATTTGATTTTTAAAGTCAGCTCCCAAAACCTGACTGCTGCAGAAAAATCACATGCCCTAATCTGCAAAGGCAGGTCCTTATGTTACAAATACAAGTTAGTGTAATTAGCACCATGTTTTTTCCAATTGATTGAGCTTTACTTGCAGTCGGCATTCAGAATTGTGACAGTAAAAGATTGTCTGCCCTTGAAGGAGAGTAGTTTTCAAATGGCATTACTAAATATTCTGTTGTACTTTTAGTCAACTGAGCAGAGCAGACTGAATAGCATTTCTTCAGTTTGATACATCTAAACCAAGGGATACGAAATAACATGAATTTACTGATATTGCTGTTGCTACATGAAGTATCTCAGTTTTTTTCATAATAGGGAGTTTTTATATATAAATGTATCTAGTTTTTGTTTGTATTGCTTTGTGTCTTTCATATCATCCATATTTCCTGTTGGATTGAGCAGACTTCAGAATGGCATGGTGGATTAATGCAAGGCTAATGCCACTGCACCCATGTGATCTGCAGTGAATCCACTGTGGACTATGTGGGCCAGATAATTATTGGGTGCAGTTTGGATGTTGTGGGGTTTGTGGTGGCTTTTTGTTTGTTTGTTTGGATTTGTTTTTCATTTTTTTTCATACAACTTGTAAAGCATTTTCATCCTCAGTGGCCACACTAAGTGCCAGTATTCAAACCTAAGCACTCATTGGTTTGACTACCAAATCCCAAAAAACTCACTTCCTGTTCAAACCACCACAATCTCAAATAAACAAGGAAAGGTAGCTTGGAGAACTCATATGGATGTCTTTTTCTCTGGCCCTAAAAATATGAGTCAGACACAATTAGGGTGATAAAATGAGTTCCTTTATATGAGGATCCTCAAGTATGCGAGTGCATCAGGTAGAAAAGACTGAGGATGAGCCCACCACGTAAAGTGTGTACAATTTTTATAGAGTCTGCAGATTAGTATATCTAACAAGAACCTGCCAGTTAGGAACCCACCTGGTGAAGTGTTCCCCCCAGTTCTAGTACCTTCTGGATTCTCCCCCCCCCTTAAGGATGAGATCCAGGCCCTGTTTACAAAAGTCTGTCTTCAAAAGCTGGTTTTAGTCTTGATTTCTAAGGAGAGCTGAGACAGCACAGGGATCTTGGAATTTGTTTTGTTTTTCTGCCCAGGAAAGTGTTGAAACTAAGTTACAACATGAGGCTACCAAGCTACTGGTATATGTGTAAAGGATACAGAGACTATATAAAAAAAAAAAAAAAGGGTAAAACCAAAACGGTGTCAATGTCACTATTCTTGGTTTTTGTTTTTAACTCGCCTGCCAGATCGGAGAGCAGGCAGCTGTTTCTCCAGCTCGCCGAGTGGCCGCTGTGCACAGGATCTGCCCGGGAAGTTCACCAGGAGGCAGTGCTGCTGTGAGTCTGGACACTGCTGGGCCAGTGGCTCTGTCCCGGAGGTGTGTCCTGTCAGAGGATCTGGTGAGTGCCCTCTTGGTTTGGGGCTGGCTTTTTGTTTTCTTCTTGCTGTTAATTCTACTTTGGATGGAGGTCACTGGGGTGTTTTAAGCTGCTTTAAAATGTAGGCTAAACAGAAAAAAAGGAGGTCATTATTATTAATTTCTGTGTTTTTAATACTGAAATTACCATCTGTTAACCATTCTTGGTCCATGGTTGTTTGGCTCTTGTTTCTTTAATGTCCTTTTGTTGACTTTGGAAATAGATTTTGGGAAATGGGAAAGATTTTGTGGTCAGGCTCAAAGAGGAAACCACTCTTAGGGTGCATAGTTAGTTTTGATTTAAAGGAACAGCTGCTCTCTTGTTCCATTGCATTTTAGGCTAGTTTGAATTAGAATGCACTAATTTTAAAGTTGTTCTTTCAGTTTTGCTTAGAGAGGAATAGTGCACATCCCTTGTGAAAGGTATTTTCTCTATCGACACCTCAGAGAAACTTTATCGACTGAGGTGTCGATAAAGAAAATACCTTTCTCGAACAAGATGGTTTCAAGAAATAGCTGAACAAATACTTCTGAATTACAGCATTCCTTTTTATTACTTGTAGTGTCCTTCCTCAAGCAACACGTGCCACAACCAAGGGAGGTTTGGAGTGGCGGGGGAACAGGCGACATGAGGGAAATGAGGAATTTCCATCCTGGTTTTTGTAGCATACAGGGAGAGCTGTGCCTCCCTTTTGAGCTGCCTGTGAGAGGCTGACCAGGTCTGTGCTTCTCTGTGCCCCGTGCCTGACAGATGAGCACCGCAGGCTGTGCGTGGACGGTGCCCCTGCCCGCGGCGGCTCCCGGCGCGGTGGAGCAGGAGGGAATGGCTTCCTTCCTGGGGGCAATGGGAACGGCTTCGCACCAAGAGGAGCAGGGTTCATCCCCATCCCAGGAAGCAACGGATTCTCCCCGGCTGTGGGCGGAGCAGGGGCAGGAGCACATGGTCACAACCCCGCTGGAAGTGACTCGATCATTACAGGGCTGAGTAAGTACTTGCCTTCTGACTTGTTTCACTCTAGTTTTTTCACTGTTCCTTCTGTTTTTCCTTGATTTTGACTGCTCAGTCACATGATACGGTGTTCTTAACACTTAAAAATTACTTTGCTATTCAAGCATGTTTTAAACATCCCAGCTGATATGTCAGGATGTTCAGGAGCCCTTTTTTCAACAAGAGTTCAAAGGCAGAGGTTTTTGCTTGACTTCAGTAACAGAGTCCCTGAGCCTGTATTGTTTCTCTTGAGGTGTCTTTGTCAACACTAATAAAACTCCAGATTTCTAAGTGTTTTCAGAAAACCATCAAGGTTTAAAATAAACTGTCCTTCTGTATTTTCTCTTCCAACTGTAAAACCTACTTAGTCTGCAGAAGCACTGCCTTGGCTGAAAGCCCAAGGTGAATAATTTTCTGGCAGAAGTCTCATGGATATAAACACTGCTTATGACATGTGTAAACATATCTCTGGGATCACAACCATAGAAATCATAAAATTTAAGACATATTATTAAGACAGGTACACCAAAAATTGCTTTGACTTTCACACAAATTGTGGTTTATCCATGAATTCACTGACAGGCTCTTCAGGCTGTAGGCAGCATGGTAAATCATATTTAAGAATGTTTGTCTAATGAGGTTTTTGTTTCCAAGAGCTGTTTATTGTTGTTAGTTTGCAGTCAGGTCAACAGATAGTGCTTTGAAAAAGGCTTTTTTAATGTGTTTGTGCACCTGATAAATAACATCTTTTCTGAAGTCAAGTATAATATTCATATTTACTTTTATCTGAAAATCTGAATATTTGCCTCTCATTCTTAATTTTTTATATTAGCAATACTCAATCAGACAATAGACAACTGCAAGCACCATCCCAACCTTTGTTTGAATGGACGTTGTATACCAACCCCCTCTAGTTACAGATGTGAATGCAACATGGGATATAAGCAGGATGCAAATGGGGACTGTATTGGTGAGTGCACATTTCAAAATACATTATTCTCATATTCTTCAGCTTAAAATCTGGACTTTTTTACAAAAACAAATCATATTAATGTTAATGATACCTCTCTTCAGAGAGAGTGCAAAGACCATGGTATTAGTTACACAAGAATAATTTCAATTTTCTATGAGAGCTATCTGTTTTCTTACCAAGAAAAAAATCTCTAACAGCAGATATTGATATTGAGTATTACTATTCCTGTACTTAAAGGCTATTGTGCATTTTTGTCACATTCATTAAAGTAAGTTCTGCTTCGTTTTCTCTTTTGTTAGGCTCACAAAGCTCCACTTTTGGGATGTAGTAATGTTATGATCAAGATGATGAAGGGTAGAATTTATGTTTTGCCTCCTCATAAGTATTAATGGCAATTTGAGAGATATCAAATAATGTTTAAATTGCATTAATTAATTTCTGGTTAAATTTGAATTTCATATGAAAATACAAAATGCTAAACTTTATATAACAAGAACTAAATTTGGGATCCTACTTTTTTATTCAGTTACAGTGAACTTCATTCTTGTGGTGTCCAAAACTTATCAGTTATTTCAGAGAAAATACAAGATTTAGGGATTTTTGTGGATTGTTTGTGTGGAGAGGAGCCCCTTATGTAGGATACATTGATTAATTTAAGGATCCTAAATAAAAAGTTCTCGTTATATTTTGGATTCAACCCTTGATTACCGAGTCTTTATAAAGAGATTGAGTCCTGTGAATGAAAAATATCATGCAGGAGCTTGTTAGCAGTAGGCCTGCCTCCCAGTAGGTGTGTGTTTAGAACCAGTTTGTAATGTGTCTGTGGATTGCATGTCTCCTCTTAGTTCAGCTGTGCTCCTGCTTCAGAGAGGTTCATTGTACATGCACCATTCCTGGCCAATGCACACACCCTCATTTTAAGAAAACTTGGTTTAACAGGGACTTCACCACTTTCCTAAGCAGTTGCACTGCACCCATAGTCAAATATCTAAAAAGTTTTCAGAACATCTGATCTAATTTAAACACTGCAAATGCAAAAAAAATTCAGCTTGTGGTTATTTCTTGTCTTATCCTCACTATAGAAGGAAAGCAGTTCACTTTTTCATTTCAGTTTTTTGTACTTGAAGGCTGATACAGTTCTTCTTCCGCGTTGTCCTTTATGTTATAGTGAGACTGAATTTTTTTACCTTTTTTTGTTTTGATGAGAGTTTTCAGATCTCTGACTGGGAAGCTCCAATGATTTAATCTCTTGCTGTAGCCTTGGGTCTCAGGAGCCAGAATCACATTGTGAGTGGGGAGTAGGAGTTTTGTGATGTCTTGCATGGCTGTTCTTTATAGAGTATGGAGAACCCTGGCTCATTTGGTACAGCACTAGATTTTGCATTTGTGAAATCAATAATATTTTTAACTCTGGTGGATCTTGACACTCGAGGACTATCTGGTGTCTTGGACTGTCTTACCATTTGGAAATGTAGTTCACATCTTGTATTCATATTTTTGTTACTTGGGGGTCAAGCTGAAAGTAACATCTGAAGCACATAGGTTGTAGCAAGTACAGCTGTATGAGCTTAAAGATTTTAAAGTTCTTCACTTGTCATTGGAGTATGGCAAAAATCTGTGGTTTGAAAGGCTGATCAGCTTTACATGCGTGGGTGCTGGGACAGAAAAATACAATGTGTTCTTGACAATGTGGCTGTCATTCTGTCCCTGTTTCATCTGTGGGGTCACCCTGCAGGGCCCTCGCTTGGCAGTTCCCCTTCTCCAGGCTTGTGATAATCGTGAAATTGTATCTAATTTTCAGTTTGGGACCAAGTGCCTGAAAACTGTGAAGTTAGGTTGATAGGTGCATTGAGGGGAAAAAAAAAAAGTTGACCTGGTTAAATCTCTAGCATATAGGTATGTGCCCAAGAAAAATATATATTCTCTTAAGGAACTCAATCTTGACTTTGCAATGCTTACCACAGCATGAAAGTATAGACTGAAAATAGACAATTTTGGATGCACTGGGATCAAAATGAAAATTTCAAATGGTTTAACAAAAGCTCAAGATGCGGTGCCAGCTACAGTGCAGTCCCATGTTGAAAGCATGGGAAAACACACCCCAAAAGGCTTCAAAAAAAGTTTAAGTGTCATTTTGCCCATTTTTCCCTGCATGAAATGGATCAATCGTTACTAATTTCAGCTCTGCAGTGGTTTGCCTTTTCAGGAGCCGCTTAAATTCAGAAGATATTCTATAAGAGAGTTAACTCTATGAATAAATAACTCTGTGAACTCTATAAATAACACAGCTTCGTTTCACTGTTATTTTCTAATTGTATTATAAGAAGTAACCAAAGTATCTGAAGTTCCTTACTGAAATTTGGATTTGTGAACAGCAATTGCTGTAAATTACACAGAAAGTTCCTTGGAAATATGGGCAGGAACTTAACTGTAAGGATTTCATGTGTGTGCTGATACATAGTAAATGAATTTAAAGGCTTGCTTGAATCCGATTTGAGTATTTGTCTTATTACTGAAAGAACAGTCTTGGGGCATTAGGGGAAATAGGGTTAATAAATGAGTACTATTTCTGTACTTCTCTGCTCCCAAATCAATAAATTAAGGATCCAGAAATGGTTATCTATTTTTCTATAAAGAAAAGTCCTGTTTCAAGATAAATCCTGCCAAATCAAAAAATTATGGTGATACTTATTGTTCTCTGACCTAAACTTGCATTAAGCTGTTCTCACAACAGAATATGCCTGATGAGCCAACGACCATGAGTATCCTAAGTGGTCTGACTCTGAATGGTCAGTCCTTTTCTCCAGAATAAACAGCTTTAATTTTATAACCTTTCCTTATTCATTTCTGTTTATAAAACAGTGGATAAAACTGGGATCAAAACTGTAGAGGCTTTAAAAAAATTGGAGCAAACCTGTTGGCTGTGTTGTGTTGAATTTTAATTGTCTTGTCAATACAAATATCCCTATTTGAAATTTTGTAATTTATCTCCAGACTCATTGCAGTAAGTCTTTTTAGGGATGTTTAAGAAGTTTCATACTGTGCCTGGGAGAGTTCTGACAATAGAGCTGAAAAACTGAAAAGTGGAGATGCGTGTGAGGCAAGTGCTGAAAGAGAAATATTTTTCATTGAAGGGGGTATGCTGGGAGACAAAATAAATGTTAAATATCTCTATCTCAGGTGTTTCCAGTTTATATTGCTGGAATATACATGCTTTCAAAGCAATCTCAAGGCCAACGGCTCCTTTATATTAACAGACATTTGCCATTTTCCTCAGTTATCAAGAGCTTATAAAAATAAGAGCATCTTAAGATAGATATTTCATGTGGAAGTCATGTGATGCATATGTCTTTGGAAAGATTTTCAAAGCTTAGGTCAGCTGTTTCGTAGAGAAACTGCATTCCTGCTGTAAGTTTGTAAACTTACAGACAGATCCTTTCTAGCATGAGCATGGGCTTTTTTTGAAGCAAGTTGAAACCTGTAATAGAGAAGGTCCTAAATATCATTCTTGGCAGGAAAACTAAACAAAATAGATGAGTGCTGTGTTGGGTATTTGTAAGTTCTATCTGTGCTCCCTTATAATAAAGCAAGATATAAATACAGTAGTCGTTTGAATTAAGGCACTTGACAAAAAATTATTGTCGAGATGCAATTCAGAGTTTGATGTTCTGTTGGTAGCTGAGAACTTTGTTCCGAAGGGGCAGCGTTCCTTTCTCCTTGACCCCTTCCCGTATCAGCTGAACACTGATAAAATATTTACCTCTCATGAAAAATCACCCCACTCATGACAAAGAGCATCCCAACATCCTGGCAGGGATAAGGGCAGGGAACTACTGCAGTGACACAGACTGGCATGTAAAAATTCGGTTATCTCTGTGTTTAACACCCTGAATTCCTCTTTTCTTTAACTCTTCTCAGTTCTTGTGGTTTCACTGCAGAGGTGGTGTGATCAGCGGGTATGCAAATGTGAATGATCTATTGACTTTTGAGGGGCGATATTTGATTCTTCCATTTGCTTTTCCTTTATTCATTTACACAGATTGTATCTGGGCACCAAGAGTGCTGTAAACCAGGCCATTATATCAGTTACTAGTGTAAACACAGATCTCTTTATGTGTGCTGATGATCTTGGTTTAAATTTTGTGTTCATTAACACAGTAATTCCTGTTAAATGTGTGGTCTTTTTTATGATTAAATTAGAACAAAAGTAACTTCTTGCCATCTTTTATAATGAAGTTATTAGTGGAACAGCACTTTCTAGAAAGTACATGAGAATATTCTTATGATTTCAATTTCTTATTGTATCCCAGTAGTCTCAAGATGTAATGAGCTAGGTTCTACAACCAGATTTGGTAAGGAGTGAGTGGAAATGCTCAGAAAATTGCCTTGAGATTTTCCTGGTGTTTCTAGAAGCACGAACTGCAAAATGAATGGGAACATCATCATTGTTAGGAGCTGATCAGCAGTGGCTTCAGAGCTTCTTATGGCAGCTTTCAGCCAGATGCCAGAAACTCCTGCCAATCACCACTGACTTTGTGGTGTTAAAAGCCTGCCTAAATGAAGAGATGAGTAATTACAGATACATTGTAAATTAAATGAAGGGCCTCATGGGGGAAAAAGTCAAATTAGCAGAAGTTGCTGATAAAGAAATGGGGGATTTCATCAAGGGATCCATTTGTCACCTGTAAATTGAGTTCAGAGTAGCTCTTAGATCATCCTTTAGGAGCTGCAGTGGAGGTTGAGCCAGCAGTCCTGCTCTTCCAGTCCAGTGGGATGCACCCACTCTGCTCCCTGGATTACAATGGCCAAGGGTCCTGGAGGGTTAACAGAAATGTGATGGGGAGAACAATCAGTATTATTTTAGATCTGGGAATAGCTGTAATGAGCCAAAGACACATCTGACTCACTGGTAACTACTGGGCATCAAATCTGGCAAAGTTTCTTGAAAATAATTGTTGAAGTTTTCAGAGCCCCGATGTCAAGTAAGTTATTTATGAGCAGTGCTGACATTTAAATTGGTTAAAATGTGTTTGGTGGCACCCAAATAACCGAAATTTTTGGAAAGGAGAGTAAGGTACGTTATAGAAAAGGGTTAGGTTAAATCTGGTGTTACTCAGTGGAAGGACTGGGGTTGAGGATGTAGTGGGGTGTAAATAATTGAGATGTGGTGCACAGACTGTGGTCTCATTAAGAGTCACTCCTGCTGGTGTGCAGCCCCTCCTCACTTTTTTACAACAAACCTGCAATATAATTGGGGTAGTTTTGGGATGCTATGGTTTGCTCTCATTTTAAAGTCCTATTTTGATTAGTATTGTTTTTATTCTGAAGGAGCATAAATGGTCATTAAGTTAAATGAAGTTGGGTTGTATTAAGTCAACCATTAAGGCAACCATCAGATCTCAAAATCCTCAAGAAGATTCTTTTTCTATTGTCTCTCAAGATGCTTACAAATGATGCAGTGCCACTTCGCTTCTTAGAAATGCATGCCTAGCTGAACCAAGAACAACCCCGTGTTCCTAGCAAAGCAGTGATTTTGCACCAAGAACAGGCTTTAGTATTTAGCATTTGGCTGCTAGTTACCATCTTTTTTCACTCAGAAGCTTCCAGACATGGGGAAAAGAAATGTTGTAGATGTTGTGAAGTTACTCATACTTCTCTGTGCTGCCAGCAGACGTTGATGAGTGCACATCAAACCCCTGCTCCAATGCGGACTGTGTCAACACACCTGGTTCCTATTACTGCAAGTGCCACGCAGGTTTCCAGAGAACTCCTACCAAGCAAGCCTGCATTGGTAAGAAGACTGATCCATGTCTGCTGGCATAGCAGATGTTCTGAGCCCTTGCACCAGACTCTGTTTGAATTTAAAAAATAAGAGTGCGATTTCAGTAAATATCAGTGTTAAATCAATTGGCATTCAAGATCTGGGCTGCTGCCTCATTTGTTCTGTTGTTGTCTTTTAATATTTATCCATTATTCTGGAATATCCATCCAGGGAATTTTCCAGAGAGGAGTTCTTAAAAAACCAAAAAAATTGAATGACAGGTGCTTTTTTGTGTATGCACACAGATGAAAGTGTGAGTAGGTTTTTAAAAGTACTCATGAAGGAATTGCAAAGCATCACAAAATGTAGTATTTGCTGTACATATCTGTAAAAATAATATTTTTCCCTGGTGAAAGAAGTCTGAATTCTTAACTTACTTTTGAACATTTTTTCTAAGTAGTATTAAAGTGACATGCCAGTATTTTTCAAAGCAATAATTGTCTCGAAGTACATTTTTATTTTACCGTGGTTCTCTGTTTGTGCAGGATTCCATTTGTTTGGCTTGTTTTGTTTTTTCTTTCCCTTAGATATTGATGAGTGTGTTCAGAATGGTGTTCTCTGTAAAAATGGACGGTGTGTGAACACTGAAGGAAGCTTCCAGTGCATTTGCAATGCTGGGTTTGAACTGACTACAAATGGAAAAAATTGTGTGGGTAAGGACTCTGCTAAAGAATGGGTCAGACATTAGCTTGGTTCTTCTAGAGATTGTACTTCATTCTGCAGGTAAGGGTCATTGAAGATTGCCTTTTTTGAAATACTGTGAACTTAGAGCCCCTTCATTCAAATAGTTATCATACAGAACCATATGATTTCAAAGAAAATTTGAGGTGCTTTTTGGGTTTGAAGTTGTACCTCTCCTCAAGAGTCCTAAGAATAATGTTTTTCCATAAAGCTTCACAGCAAATGATCCATAAATCATGATTGCTGAAGGAAAATACCTGCTTTTAATTTTGGCTGCACGGTGTCAAGAAAAAGCCTTGCTAGATAAACAACCAGCTTAATTCTCTCAGGCGATGGAAGCTTTTTGTCCTCTCATGTATGAAAGACACACCCTGTTCTTTCAAACACAGCCTGCTGATGTATGCCAAGCAACTGATCACAACATGAAAAAAAAATTGCTGCTTGTTCTATGGAGTGAAAATGCTTGTGATACTCTATCAGAGTTATGAATAGAAACCAGTCTTTGAGTGAAGAAATATGCCACACCAGTCCTGATTGATTATTTTCACTTTATCATCTGGAGAGTGAGAAACTAAAAGCAGTTTTCTTTGCAATGTTTTGTAGACTACGATGAGTGTGCCACAACAAACATGTGCTTGAATGGGATGTGCATAAATGAAGATGGGAGTTTTAAATGCATCTGTAAACCAGGATTTGTCCTGGCTCCAGATGGACGTTACTGTACTGGTATGTGAAATATGGGGTATATTGATTGAAAACAGCTTTTCCTGTCTGTTCATCCCTGCAAGAATGGCAGTCTGGTCACATGGATTGATTTGATGCCATGTAACACCTTGCTACTCACTAAAGTAGATTTCTTTACCTGCCTGGATTAGAAACAGATACTTAATTTACTGAAAGAAGCATTTAATAGTAGTGTGAACGCCACAACTATCAATAAATTAGCTTCTGAGAAGTCTTGGAGCATTGTAAATGCATCAAAATATTCAGGCCCTTTGTGAAATGGTAAAGCGAGCAACAGTATGGTAAATTTAAGAGGTTTGAAAGATTTTACATTGATGAGCCCCATCTCCACACACACATTTTCCCCATCATTATTCACATAATTCAGCATACTTGAATAATTTTACAGGTCACACAGCATTATAAACTTTTTTAAGTGCAATTGCTAAAAATTTCTATTAAACATTTTTAGAATACAGTCTGATTTAGCTTCAGTTTCAGCAAACTAATTGAAGATACCTGTTGCTGCCCATAGAGGTAGGTTTAGGCTTGAGCCACTTCTAGTAAATTGTCTAAATTGTTAGTCTTCTGATTTGAAGTTGAACCATTTCTACTAATTGTACTTTTCTTAATTACATGCAGTTGTGCTTAGAAATTGACTACCACTTAAAAGTTCTTTGAAATTGAAATTAACCATCATAAGGATATTTTGTGTCTAGTTCTCTTTAGCTACACTTTAAAGCAAAATTAAAATGTCCTGAGATGGATGATGGGGAAAATTTACTGTTGATTTTCCATGGTGTAGAATATGATGTACCTCTAATCCTACAGTTCTTCTGCATGTTTCGGGGATTTTTTTGTTTGTGCAGCTGGAATTTCGCTTATTGCAAGATTAAATTTTTATTAGAAATAAAACAAAAGTGTTATTATCTGCTATCATAAAGTAATTTGATAATGTTCTGAAACTATCAGCTGTAATCCTGCTTAAAAACCGATTGATTGCTGAAGTGTCTTGCCTCCTCCTAGATATTGATGAATGCCAGACATCAGGAATTTGCATGAATGGTCATTGCGTAAATACCAAAGGCTCATTTCGGTGTGATTGTCCACCTGGCCTGGTTGTTGGAGTTGATGGTCGTGTGTGTGTAGGTAAGTCGGATTTATTCTTTTTTCTTCATAGAAAAACAAGTGGAATTATCAGGTTAATTATCAAATGCATCATATTATTTCCTTCTAAATAACTAAATAATTGGCATCAAATTACAAACAAGATGCAATCCCATAATCCTGTTGTTAAAACCCAAGAAACTTAATTTCCTCTGTGGAACTGGAGAGGAACTACCTCTTGTTTACCTGTTACTCATATTAAATTAAGCTTAAAATGCTTACTCTTCCTGGCATCTCCCTTTGGTTTTGAGACATACCCTTTCTAGTCTGATAAAAAATAATATTTTGCCATATAATCAGCCTCTTATCCTCTCAAATGGTACTGGTTGGCATTTAATAGATTCTTCACTAAGTTCTGCAAGTAGCTCTAGCATATCTTGAGGGAGTTTGTGGGACAAAAACAATGAATCATTTTCCAGCTGATGAAGGATTAAAA
Source organism: Sitta carolinensis (assembly GCA_032173965.1). Taxonomy (NCBI): domain Eukaryota; kingdom Metazoa; phylum Chordata; class Aves; order Passeriformes; family Sittidae; genus Sitta; species Sitta carolinensis. Next base: position 2,238,935 of record CM063313.1, on the reverse strand, counting down.
GAAGTGTGGAGGTCAAGAAGTATTCAATCCCTTGTTCTCTGCTGATTACCAATGAGGAGAGATGAGAGTAATAGATATTTGACAGCAATTTCTGAGAGTTACGATGCTGCGTGTATTTTGCAATACTGCCGAGTTTCTTAATTTAATCCACAGGAGATATACCATCTTCTCCCTTTGTGTATCAGAACATCAATTCTATATCCCCTAAATTTCTCCTTCCCCAGCTCCTGCTTCTGTCTGTCACCAGGCACGTTAGTGACCAGAGACTCTAGAATAATATTTATTAATCAGTCCTTAACTGTTCTTGCTGATGGACTCATGTATGTTGTATTTGCCTTTGTCTTATCAGCATATTTCCAGATAAAGGAAAAACCAACTGCATCGTAGTGCTTGGAGGTTCTTACACCAAAGGAATGGGACTTACTCAGTCCTCGTGTTGCGGTTACCAGATAATTTCAAGTAACATTTCAAATGGTGCAGAAGTTTGAAATTCTTCAAAACAAAATCTAGGACAGTGTTTCTACCAAGTGCCTGCACAAGCTAGCCCCTTCTGTTTCCACTTCAGCTTTAAAAATGTATGGTAAAAACTGAGACTGTCTTAAAAAAAAGTAGGCTCAAAAAAAGCTAAAACACATCCTCAGTCTCTCAGTTGGAAACCAAATTTTGTTGTTTTAAATAAATTGAATGTTCTAGTAAGCAAAACTGTACTAAAGATTGAACCAACGAAAGCAAGTTGTGTTCCCTCCTGTGTAGTAGCTGAGTTGTTTTCTTCTGGTTTTTTAAAAGTCTGGAGAAAAACAGTGAGAAGTTAATGAGAAAAGGCCTGGTGTACTGTTTTAAATACTGGAATTTCACTGCTGAGTGGTGCACCAACAAAACCAGATTTGAGTACAGGCTGTTCAGTACCTTTTTTGTATTCCAAGTTGGCCTCCTCTTTACCCCTGTCATTGATACAGCTGCAAAGAATCAATACAGTACTCAATTTTCTGTGCTTTCGTTTACCTAATGTTGCCACAGTACTAGCAGCAAAAGACTTGACAGGTTGGCCATCATCTGTGAACACCATTTATTTAGAAGTTACGTGTTACACAGCTTTAAGGTTTATCATAAATGCTTACATTTGCAACAGGACGTACTCGTCATAGCACAAGAAGTCATAAAGAATAATCATGATCTAGTTGGAAAATTAATTTAAAAAAGATGATGTAATTATTCCAGCCATAAAGTAACATAGGAAATTTCAAATACTGCATAACAAAATATCCTCACACATGACTTGAGAATAGAATTTCCAAGCCAATCCACTGTTCAGAATTGTGTATGTGTGTTTATATATAATCCACATGCTATGTGAACTACAGGAATTCTGTGTCTGGCTATTCTATTCCATATATTGCATGACCCAAATAACACTTTGCAGACCTTCTGGCTGCTAGAAGATCATTGGTAGTTTGGAAATTAATAACTTAAATTGGATGTCTTGCAAGAGCATTCTTGCAAGTCTGCTAGGTAACTAGCAAGGAATATAAAATCTAAGAGCCCATAGTCTCACTGTCTCTCTCTTTCTCTGAGCTCTGTTTTACTTCTGAATAATGACCTTGATTGTGGTGGGAGTACACATAGAAAAAATAATGCTCCTTTACTTTGTATTTATAAGTATGTTTGAGTCAATCACGAAATATTATACAAGCTTGAAAAAGGTACAGCAAAGGGGAACAAATGCTTGGAAAAGGAACAGTTACAGTGTCATGGAACAGCTAGATAAATACTTGGAGCCAAACTTCCAATATTTGAATATTTGTAGGCTTTTTAGGTTTGGCTGTAATTCCAGCTGCAGCTCCATGCTTGGACACCTCAGCTGGCTCTGTGTGAGTGTGTGTTACCTCAGAACTTGTGCTGAGCTGTGGCTCCAGCTTTGCATAGTGTTGTTTGTTCTGTGCTGAGACACTGCTAATTACCTCTGCCCAGGGCCAGAATCATCCAGTACACAATAACTAAATTTATTTTACCTTGGTAATTTTGTAGAGACAAATGGAAAAGTGTTTGTCATAGCCTGATTTGTCCTTCTAAGGCTCCTGGATGGGTGCAGTGACTTTCCCTGTGTGTGGGTCAAGCACTGATCTACCTGATAATGAACCACAAATGTGGTGATGATCGTTTTTGTAGGTATTGAAGTGCTGCACTGCCAAATTTAAGAGTGTAGAAGTGCTATGCCTTGGGAGAGAGTGGAGTGTCCCATGAACAGGTACAGCAACAGCAATGCTAATCTCTGATCCAGGGCAAAAAAATAAATTCTTGGTGCTCTGAAATGAGTAGCTGAAGGCTAATCAGCCTAAAATGGAGAGCAGCAGAAGTTCATCAGCAAAGTGCAGACTCAGAACTGCTGTGAAACTGAGATCCTGAGCTTTGTGAGGTGCCTGCAGCAATTGAATCATCCACAAAGAGGTGCCTGTCCTTCTCGTTCTTTCAGGTGGCACAGCCCAAGGGGGGCATTCTGTCTGTCACACAGTTGCTGTTTTGCTTGTGGGAAAGCCAGCTTGGTTCTTCATCCTTCACAGGCTTAGTGAATTACTGACTGTGCAGATCAGACTATAACTAGGCATGCAACTGTCCCCAAATTCTTGGTGTCACTTCACTAAAAGCATTGACGTGTGCTGCATCACTTGCTCTCATGTGCAGAGCAGTTCCTCAGTACATCTATAGCTTCCTTCAGCTACTTCACACACTCCACATCTTTGAAGACCTTTTTCCAGAGTATTTCTTTCACAATTTCCAGCCTTCTGACCCTCTGCAGTTTCCCTTGGTGCTGTTTCATTCCCTTGATTTGCTGCTCCATTCTCTCACAGGCACATAACTAGGGGGAAGCCTCCTCTTCTGTGACAGGGCAGTGATTGAAGTCCCCTTGTTCATGGCAGAACTTGTCAGAGTGGCATCTGGACTTGTTTGAGGTGGAGGGAAAGGATGTGATGCCACTGATTATTTTGCAAAGTTAATGAGCAGACATTTATTGTACGAAAGTCCTCAACTGTATTCAAGCATTGTAATCTTTTCCTGATGTCAAGTGCAAGCAAACTGTACTGGTTTCACCTAGATTCTTGGCAAGGAAAAAACTCTAAAATCTAGGACGTATTTAGCTGTGCTCCAGAACTATCTGTTCCATGGGATACCAAAAGCAAGAGAAAACATTTATGTGCAGGCAGTACTGTTATACAGGAGCCAGCTTACAACACTCAAAGAGCTGACAGAACACATAAGGAATTGCCAGTTCTTATTTGGTTTGGCTCTGGATATTCAACATTCACTGTAAAACTTCTCATGCAACTTTTCTTTGTTGTTTTGGGGTCATACTTCAATCAAGTAACTCTCTGGATTTCCTCAAACCATGTTTCAGTTTCTGAGTCCACTCAGGCTCGTGTCCAGGCCACAGTGCATGGTGGTTTTACTGGAGTACTGACAGGAAGCATGAATTAAAGCTGTGTTCTGTTCTGGCCCACACCTGAAACAGACTATTTCTGCAGTTCCAACAGTGTCTGTAGAATTATAGGAGTCAAAAATAAAGGCTGTTTATCTGTACCCTGCAGTTCTCAGCTACACGTTATTAGGACTGTCCAATCACATGCTTGTTGAAAGATCTCTAATACTATCCTATAAACAAACATGGGAAAAGGCACTGAACCTTAGAAAGACCAAAACCAGAAAAGTACAACAAAACCTCAAACAAATGCATGAAAATCAGTCTCAGAGACATTCTCATAGTTCTTGGATAAGTAGAGGAGATGATTATTCCTGTAAGGTAGGTATGGAGGGTCTGTCTTGGAAGATGCTTCTTCCTGCATCTTACTGTTCAAGGCTGTCAGATTGATTTATGTGATTGCATCAGCTGTAAGATTGGCTGAGCGTGCATGGTGGGTCTTACAGGTATATGGTTGGCCTGTATAATTTTTCTGCTGTCTTTTTTTGGTGTGATTTTCAGGGTTGAAGAGCCTTTCAGGTATTCTGTGTTTTGTTTGTGTGATAAGTGGTATTCTATCCAGGCCGTCATTTCCAGCCCTCTCCCCAGGGATGGCACTTCAACTTTCAGAGTGGGTTTTTAATCACAACCCCCCTGAAGTTTCTTATAGTCTGGGCAGTAGTACTGCTTTCCTCACTGCCTAGTTGTGTGTAAGATTTGCTGGATTGTTGTTCCCAGCTATATTTTGGAGCCACTTTGATGTGCTAATCCACAACTGGTGTCTGTTTATGTATAAACCTATTAAGATGGTCATGTCACATAACTGCTGGTCTGAAAAATTTTCTAAAATTGCATTTCTGCTCCTGATTTTGTAAATACAGCTGGAGACCATGCTCTCCTTTCAGAAGCAGGTATTCTCCCATATTACCAGCCCTGGGCTGCTAGTCAGTTATCTTACTGAGGAAGCATTTTGGAAGTCAGAGATGTCTGTGGTACTTCTTAAAGGACAGAGTCATACACCACATGCTGATCCAGGCCATTGTGCGATTCTCACTGGGATATTTGTTGATGGATTTACAGAGCAGCTTTGGGGTGTGGACCCAGCAAAGGCTTTGGAATGACTTTGAATTTACTCACAAAATCTTGGTTTAGGTTGTTTTAAAGTGCTCTGGAGAAAGTGCCAGGAAGTAACCATGCTTGGTGCCATCATGATTATTAAGGCAGTGGAGATGTAGCCAGTGTGACCTTTTTGTTGACCAGAAATAAGGGATTTTAGCTTTTGGGGTAGTATGCATGTATTTCACTCTCAGCCTAAGGAAATGATTACTTTTTCCCTTGTCCTTTCTCTTTAGATACTCACATGCGTAGCACATGCTATGGAGGCATCAGGAAAGGGCTGTGTGTCCGTCCCTTCCCTGGTGCTGTTACAAAATCTGAATGCTGCTGTGCCAACCCTGACTATGGCTTTGGAGAACCATGTCATCCCTGCCCTGCTAAAAACTCAGGTAAAATTTTGTATTTCTTTGAGTGGTATGGTGAACATACAGACTTCAAACAAATAAAATCTTGTCAAGATCACATTGTTGATTTATTTCATGCCCTAAAGAAAAGTGAACAGGGTGAATTTGGGTTCCTGAATTAAGTGTTTGCTGTAAGTCATAATTCTTGCAAGAGAATAAGTAGAATTCTCCAGTGAATCTGTAAATTTCCTGGTCCTGTCAATCCATGCTAAAAGAGCGGCTCATATTATTTCTAGAAATCTATATTTCATTTTATAAGAATTATTTAAGTAAACTTGGGGATTGATTGAAAAAAACCTTCTTGACTACAGAGCTGCAGTGATGTATCTTAGAATTTCCATTTAGAATTGCTTTCTGAAGCAGCAGAAAACAATTTAGAAAAACAAAAAGTAAAAAAGTAAAAAAGTAAAGTTTTAGTAAAACTAAAAATAACTTTTTTTCTAAAGACTATTTAGAAAAAAAGTAAAAAGTTGTAAAAGTTAAACACATTTTAGCGTGATTAAAAGTGACAACTTGAGAGATTAATCATGTCAGGACTGTAAAGAAATCACCTGTGTGTTTAACTCTCGTCATCTAATTTTGGTTTTGTGTATATCTATATGAAAGTTAGGAATGGAATGCTGCCTGACAAATTTAACTGTATTATCTATTACTGGTAATTTCACGTGAACATTGGCATTTCATTAGTTACACTGTAGAAAAATTACTTGGGAAAAAAAGAATCATGTGGATTTAGCTTAGGATGAAAGAAGGTGATATACTGGAAATAACCTTTTCTTTTCCCTGACATCTCTACCTCAACTGAGCAGCTGAGTTCCATGGCCTATGCAGCAGTGGAATAGGTATTACTGTTGATGGAAGAGGTATGTTGCATATTTTCTTCAATATATATGATTATCCTGGTTTAGGGCAAATTTTGTGAGGAAATTTCTGAAGTGGTTTTTTCTAGAAGGCAAATTTAAGTGGCCCTTCCCTCACTTGGTTCAGGAGGTAGACTTCTTTTGAGAAAAGTGGAAAAAAATTGTTTATTTAACACATAATTAACAATTTTCAAATTTAAGAATTCAGCATAATAAGGTCACCCCAGGACAGTGATTCAAAGTTTAAAAAAAACATCCTCAGATTTACATTTTTCAATTAAACACTAGAGTGAAGCTTTTAACCTCAATATTGATATGTCGATTTTAGTATTTTAATTGTCAAAGTACAGTATTTTAATGTTGTCTACAGAAAATGCTGAAATTAATTCTCTACAACAGTGGATTTTGCCTGACCCTATCAAGAAAAAAAGCTAGTCTGTTTCAGAGTTTTGACCTTTTTTTTTTTTGTTGTTGTTGTTTTGGAGGGTTTGGAGAATATTTTTAGGGTTTTTTGGGTTGGGTTGATTTTTTTTTTTTAAGATTAGAGATTTTTTTCAGATCAGGCATAAAACATTTCTCATTTGACAGGAGTCACTTGCATTTGCTGTTATTTTCAGACCCCTGTAATAGTAATAGAGCAGTTTTTCAGTTTTTTACTCCAGATCCAGTGTTCTCTCATGGATTATTTCCATGGACAGATTGTTTCTCCGTAGAGTTGAAAATTGGAAGGGAACGTAACGGAAAAAATCCATATCCTTATGAAAGAAAGTCCTTAAAGTGACCACTTGCATTTAGTATTGGGAACTGCAAAGCTCCAGATCCTATTTCTAGTACCACAGAGACAGGGATTTTAAAAAATAATGGCTGAGCCAGGTCTGAAGTAGGGACAAAGCATGCTGCAGCTGCCAGATAAGTAAAATGGGTTGAAGAAGCAATAGGAGAATATAGGAACATAAAATGTATTGCTAGGTATTTGTCTGATGTGTTAATAGTTATCCTTGTCAGCATTAAAGCTCCTATTCTATGCAGCAGGAACATTATAAGAATTCTCATCATTACATTTAATAATAGCCTAAATAACTTAAAAATAGCACTTGAAAAATATTCTGGTTTTGTTCAGTACTCTAAGTATCTGCGATATTTTTTCTTCATTGCTTAACATGTTGTAAACTTGTATGAGCAATTTGATATCCATAGAATTTATAAATTCTCTCAGTTTACTTTTCAGTGAATTATACAAGGTCCATTGAAGAATCTGTAAATTTCAGAGAAATAATGTCAGCATTCAGTAATATATTCAGCTGTACAAGCAGCATCCTACCATAAGAATTTGCAGACAGCCTGGTAGAGAGGTTATGTGTCCTTTTGGACATATGGAAAATAGAATTTCTCATTGAAAAATTTAAACAAGTGTGCTGTCTACCAAATGCATGACAAAGATTATGGGTTCATGTCTCAACTAAAGTCCTCCTTTCTTCAGGTTTCTAGAGGAAACAGAGTTCTCTGTACGTCTTACACAGCAGCATTTCAGCCAATTTTCTTACTGCTGCTCCTGTCACTGCATGTACACTGCTTGTGTGGCTTGTCCCTAAGATTCAAACGTGCCTAGCAAGCTACAAGAATGCATTTTGCTCTACAGAAAATACAGATCTGTAGTATGCCAAATTGTATTTTCCTACATAGTTTTTCAGATGTCTCATAGCACTGAGTTTTATCCAGGGATGGCATGGTTTTTTCCAAATGCATATATGATTAAATATAAATCAGTATCTAAACTTCACTGTGATTAAAGATGAAATGTTCTTTACAAAAAGCTTAGCCCTACAAGTATAAAACAAGTGACAGCTAGGCCAGCATCCTTTCTTTCAAGGGTCTGGGAAAGGAACTATTTAAAGTAATGGACTTACCATATGAGAAGGAAAATATTGAAAACCCTCTTTTCCTCAGAGGCAAGAAGCATTAAAATTAGTCTGTTCCTCTTCTTACAGTTCATATGAATATTTTGGACTTTTCCAACTGCAGCAGAAATTTTATATGGGACTGTAAAGTCAGGGAATGTAACTCATCCATTATCCTGTTTTATCTGTCTGAGAAAAACTTTAAATTTCCAACAAGTTCTTATAGGACTGAATATGCTGTAGTTTAGACCTATGCATTACTCTGTATTAGGAAAATTCTTGTCACCTAATAATTTATAACTTCTTACCTAGATCCCTAAACCACAGGTAGTGAGTGCACAGGCTAGATATTTCATATCAAGCTTTTTCTTACAGAAACATAGTTCCCTGTCAGTTCAGGTTAGAAAGGATATCTGGAGGTCATCCAACCTAACCTTCTCCTCAGTGCAAGGGTATCATCAAAGATGAGCCATTTCTCAAGGCCTTGCCTGGCAGAATTTGGAAAATGTCCACGGATGGAGTTCCCATAGCCTCTTTGCACAGCTTCCTCCAGTGCTTAGCCACTCATGGTGAAGAATTGTTTTCCTGGTGTTTAATTTAAATTTCCACTGTCCTATCTTGCAAGTGTTGTCTCTTGCCATTTCACTGTGCACCTCAAAGAAGAATCCCTCTTGTCTGTAATCATCTGTTAAAATCAGGGAAGTGCTGTCAGAGGTCCCTCTGATTTTCCCTCTTTTCAGCTGAACCAATCCACTCCCTTCAGCCTCCTCCTACACCTCAGGCCCTGATGCTGCTGAGGGAATTTAGCCACACCAACATGAGCTGTGTGTAGTCCAGGAGACTCTTGGAGCACTCATTTTCTTGAGGAGAAAATTTCTTAATCCAGGTGATAGTTTAAACAGAGCAGAGGCATTACTGCACCTGTTGATTACCAACACAGATGAACTAATTAGTGATGTCCAGACTGATGGCAGCCTGAACTGCATTTGTTATTCCCTGTTGGAACTCATGCTGAGATGAGGGCTGTGGGCCAGGTGGAGAGTAAAGACAACACCCTGGATTTCATGAGCATGAGCTTTGTGTTGCTTGAGGATGGCATCAGTGAATGGGATTCCCTGGAAAACTGCCCTCAGGTTTAAAGGAGCAAAACAGAGATTTAAGGATGTTTTCCTGAGATCACAAGAGCTCTCTGTTCTCACATGTAAACGAGAGGGCAAAAATCAGCATGGCTGAGTAAGCATCAAACTGAAGTGTAAGAAGGAAATGCACAATCGGTGGAACCAGGGAACAGTGCTGTGAGGGGTAGAGGAAAGCTGCCCAGATGAGTAGGCATGGGATTGAGAAAGCTAGGACGTGCTGGGGCTGAGTTTTGGCAAGGAGTGCCAAGAGTATGACAGGCTTCTATATGTGTATTAGGCGGCTTGAGGAGTGGGCCCATATAAAGTGGCCCAGAACTGGATGCAATATTCCAGGTTTGGCCTTCTAGTGTCAAATAAAGACAAATAATAACCTCTTTCAGCCTTCAGGCTGCATGTGTGCTGTGCCTTGGCTCTGACTGAGAGCCCCAGCACCCAGTGAGTCAGGTGTTGCCCACAACTCTCACAGGAGCAGGTTTGTCATACCTCAGTGTCTGATTAACTTGTGTTGTGGTAATGCAGATATTAATGAGTGTGCTTTGGATCCTGATATTTGCTCCAATGGGATTTGTGAAAACCTGCGTGGCAGCTACCGCTGTAACTGCAACAGTGGCTACGAGCCTGATCCTGCTGGAACCAATTGTGTGGGTAAGTTGTTTGTTGTATTTTTAATGTGGCTGAATTATTTGTCATTGCGTTGATGCTGATTTGACCTGACACAATTTAGGTTGCAAGACATCTACTTCTTCAAGCTACAAGCAAAATGCAAAAAACCTGGAATGATGTTTTTTTCAATCACTGTATATTTGTTATTCCTGGTGTATATTTTCCTGTCATTTGGTGGGTGAATGTTGCTGTTGGGGAAGTGTAAGCAGGAGGTAATGTTGCAGGTTTCATGCTCCATCTAAGTAATTTTATTACTCATGGCCGTACCTGAAATCCAGTAGTTGTTGTTTTTTTTCTTTTGGGAAGTCTTACATCCAAAAAAATGTGTATTATACCACAAGTGCACTGTTGTTGCTTATAGCCTTGTAATTTTAAGCAGAAAGGTGAAGTTTGTTTGAATTAAAAGCTAAGGGAAATCTCTCTGACACCATCAGGATGTCCAAGTATTGTCCTTAAGTACTGTGTTTATTTTAGTGAATTATTGCTCTCTGCTCTTAAAGGTTTACTGACCTGTCACTGCTGTTTGTGCTCAAGAAAACTTCACCAGTTTACTGGGGAAAACCTGTTCTATATAGCTGTGGTATATTTTTCATATCAAACATTCCATCCTGGTGATGCAAGGCAAACACAAAGTAAAGAAAGTGTCTCCTTTCATCTGCTTGAATAAAGGAACTTAACATCTAGTTACTTCCTAAAGCCCTAAATATGACCTTTTGGCAGGAAAAACACTGCTGCACTGTTTTTATTTTTAAAATGCTTCATGTAACATTCATTCTCCAAGTGGATTTTATGGGAAGGGGATTTATTTATGTAGTTACTCTTGGGATTAGGTAAGTGCTAGTATAATCTATGTATTTACTTCAATAAAGATAAAACTGACTGAATGTGAGGATGTGTTTATTCTTGGATAGTTTTTTTCCATAAAAGAATTTAAATATGAACACTCAGATAAATGGTTGAAAGATTTTAATTAATGACATAGTTTATGAGATGCCAGGAAGTAAAAATGGTCATCAGTCAGAATGCAGACAGTATTTTTGTCAGGTCTGAGTGGGTTTAAATAAGCATGAGCTACATTGTTCACTCCTCTTACAAAGCATATCACAACAGGTTACAGTCCAAATCTGAAGTTATTCTATGAGATTTTAATGAATAATGCATTCATCACACTGCGCAGTTTTGGACTAAAGGATTGTATGACAACGAGCTCAAAATTGCTGTTGAAAATACCAGTTTACAAATTTGTCCTCCTTTCCTTGGTTGAAATCAGATGAAGTTAGATTAAGGACAGGTTAATAAAGAAGAGCATTTTTTTAGTTCATGGCTGACAGACTTAAATCTTTGATTCATCATCTGGGGAAATTTAGGTTTTGTTGTCTGGATTCAACAGGAATAGGCACAGCTTGGAAAATACAAAGTCGTTGGGGAGATTGAAATTCTCCAGATTGTAGTTATACTGTATTCTCACTTTTTTTTCTATATTTTTAAGCTTAAAATCTCTCACAAAATCTATTTGATTTAAGATTTCAGTTGCAATATTAAGTTTTGGGAGTCAAGTAGTCAATAAAGTGGAGACAACATGAGGCAGGATAAAATGTCTTGTTTATCCTTACTTACCCTATCAATATTCTTCTATAAACGTAGGTTATTTTGACATGTGATGGACATTAAAAGAAAAGGCTTAAAATGATATATTTTCATCTTTCATAGAATAAATAGCAGGGCAATGAGGAAGGCACATTACTTTTTATTAGAATTTTTTTCAGTTAGTTTAAGAGGAGTTCAAGGAATTATGTTAATATATATAGGATTTTCCTAGTCAGTGTGCTTGATATCCTGGTCTTAATCATAGTTCTTTTTTAAATACAAAAATACTTTCTCTGGAGGGGATGTACATGTGTACTTATGAGATGGCTGCCACACATAAACGGTACAGGATAGTTTTTAATCCACTTCATGGATAGAAAAAACAATTTTAGCCTATAAAACATAGTTAGAACAGTAATTAGCACACTGTTGCTTGTGTGTTTAAGAAAAGAAATAATTAAAATCCGTTTGTCAAAGCATATAGACCTTTGTGAATTTATATAGTGTAATCATATAAACCACAAAGATCATTGTGATTTGACCAAGGTCATTGGCCAAAACGCAAATAACCAATGTCAGTGCATGAAAATGTAAGTATTCTTTTAAGACTAAATGTGAACTAATTTTTGAGTTTGCTAGTGAAAAAAACAACTTTAAAGGCAGAACATAAATTTTTGCGGTAAAAAACTGAAAGTGAATTAGAGCTTTGAAAGTAAGAACTGTCGTTTCTGGTCATGCTGTATCTCCTGTCCCTGCAGACATTGACGAGTGCTCTGTGAATGGGCTGCTGTGTGACAACGGGCTCTGCCGAAACACCCTGGGCAGCTACAGCTGCTCCTGCCCCAAGGGTTACCTGTTCAGCTCGGAGACAGACACCTGTGAAGGTGAGGAGCCTGCACGTCATGTCAGATCTGTTGTTTATTGTGTCACGTCAAAGCGAAATGAGGAGAGTCATGGGAGTGATGGCAGATACCAGAGGAGAAGAGAGAGCTGTGGTGTTGCATAAATCTTCACATTGCTCTTTTAATTTCTCTGCTTTTTAGTGTGTTGGGTATTGCTGTTGAATTTCTTCCAAAGTAATCATTTAATTTTTATATGATAATGTTTTTCTTGCTGAGCTACAACATTTTTAAACTACAATAGAGGGGAATATGTGCTTGCCTTTGATCATGGAGCAGAAACACCATGTCGTCATTTAGGAAAATGTATCTGTCTTGATCAGTCTCCTTTTTCTTTTCTCCCTTCTCTCTCTTCAGTCTGTGGTGATAGTTAATTCTAGATCAAATCCTATTCCTTGTGATGCATCCCAGAACTTGGGTATTACTGCCTAGTAATACTAAAATTGTCCTTTATTTTTACAGTGTAATCAAAATTGCTTTCTTATATTACTATTTAACACAGATATTAAAGACACAAAAATGTCATATAGCAGAAACTTATGAGAAACTTAAATTATTTTTAAAAAATGCATGGGAAAACTGTGCCAAAAAAGTAAAATTACAAGCATTAGTTTATGTGACAACTTGTAATTATTATTAGCAGTAGTAGAACTTTACTGCTCTTCTCTATTGGGATTTTGCAAGAGAGAGACAGGACTAGTGATAGATGCACTAAAGTATAATTTATTGCTTTTATTTTGTACAGTTTTAGGAAGGGTGAGATTGTCTTCACAGTCTTTACCTCATACATCAAAGGGTCCCCAGACCTCTAGCTACAAAGATTTATTAGCTAATAAAATACTGCCACAAAGATTATTTATGTCTTTAACCTAATAATTAATTATTTTGTTTTACATGTTTTTGCCACAATGCGGACTTTCTTAACCAATCATATAATGACAGTCAAACTAACAATACTACACTATAAACCTTCTTATTATCTTTATATATCTAAGATACTTGTATATCTTAGACTTTAAACTTTCATCTGCCTAGCTTGACATGTCTATGCTTAAACTACAAATCTACATTTTTGCTTCTAATCTCTAAGTCTAGTAGCCTTTTCCAAGGTCTCAAATCAAATCCTGTATTTATTTCTAGGTCTGGGCCTGTAGGCACCAGGTTTTGAGGATTTTCTGTACCTCGATTTCTAACACTTCTCCTTTACTTTTTGTTTGGTTCCAGTCTGTAGATCTCAGTATTTGTAGTCATTAGTAAGTTTTTTATAGTAAATGGTTTTGCATTTCTTTGAGTGATGGGGAAGCTGTAATTCTTTGTTGCAAAACACTTGTTTTGTAAACAGTGTAATAATCCAGATTTTTCTGAAGGATGGAAGATATTACTGTCCTCAGCTCCTTATTATTATTGATCAGGTAGAAGTTACTGCCATACAGCTAAGCAAACACAAAGAAAGGCAAGTGGCAGTGTTTTAAATTCTGGCAGTATAAAATCATTCACATGTTCTCTACAAAACACCTTCACCTGTTTTATGCAAGAAAAATTATATTCCTTTGTATTTTAATTCATGTGGGTTTCAAAGGTCACCTTTAAAAGTTAGTTCTTGGTCTTGTGCGTGTTACAAATTGGTTACACTTGTTCAGAGTTAGGTTTTTCTTGTGCCAACCCTCGTGGATTTATAGAGCTTTCTGTGCCAAGTTGTCTCAGTGCCTATCTGCCCACAGTGCTCAGGAATTTATTCTCCAGGGTCTGTCTCTGTGATTAGTGTCTGTGCACTGGAAGATTTCTGTCTGTGAAAGCAGTGTACTGTGTGCCCTTAATGTACACGTTTCTTGAGGAATCTTCTAGACAGAAAAACTGATGTAGTATGGTAAGGGGAGGGGCTCATTACCAAGATAATCAGAGCATAAAATATCGACCTAAAGCTGGATGGATGAGAAGCCAGAACAGAGACAACCCAGCCAATCTCATTGAAATAAAATGTATCTGTGTTTTCAAACAGTAAACTTGGATTTATTTCTTAATGGTAATGATACTATTATTAATAGATCTTGAATCTCCTCATTAGATTGACATCTAAATTTAGCCGGTGAGGTTAAAAAACCTATTCAGGAGGGGTTTTGTGTGAAAGTATCTGTAAAAACTATTAAATATGTTGCCTTTTTACTCACATTGGGTAGGCAGTAGTGATTCTGGGTTGGCAGCAGAGAAAGAAATTACTTTCATTCTGCCCAAACCCTGTTTCTCATAATTCCTTTTGGAGTTACAAGTTCACTGGTTGTAAAAACTGCTGTAGTCAGGAGCTCTGTATTGAACACGGAAAATGCTCTGATGCTTATTCGTCACCAAGAAATTTTTAATCTGACTCTCATCAGCAACTCTGAAAAAATAATAAAACCCTTCACTGCTTTTGTTTGTAGTTCAATTGAAATTTTTATCAGTTTGTTGTGAGGAGTAGGAGACGTATTTGAGGCTCCAGAGTCCGTGAAAGTTAAGATTTTTATGACAAACTCCATGGTTTAGTTTATGTTTCCAGTGACATAACTAGTTAAATGCAAACCAGATGTGCTTTGAAGTTCATTTCCAGGAATGTACAGCGGACTGTTTCAATTTTTGTTTCTCTGACGTTTACAATGTACACTCACTTCACTTATAGAGAAAAAAATTTTTAAAACACACCTCAGTAAATATCTTTATACATAGTGGGTTTTATTTTACCATATAAAATAGTATTAAAATCCATTTGGATTCTTGCTTACTCTTTTAAAAATTACCATTTATTATTATTATGCGAAGGTGTAGGGAAACAATTTTTGGAGTTTGTTTGCATTGTGCATATGATACTTTTTGACTTGACTCAGTGGCACACTAATGCTGAAATTCACTTATTATCATAATTTAATTTTTTTTTTTCCTGGATGGATTTTGGGATGCAGTCAGTGCACTATTATCGGCCTATTACTATCCAAATTCATTTGGCTTGGGTTTTTGTTTCTTTTTTTTTCTTTTTAGTATAGGGCTAAAGCATATCAAATGCAGAAAGGCCTGGAGCATGGCCCATGAAGCCAAGAGAGCTGCCTCTACTCTACTTTTCAAAAGGTCTTGAACTTTGTCCCCTCTGTCTCCTCTTACTCCCTTCTTTGGTTGTAGTTTCGGGGACATTGGCTTCCAGGTGTGATCTTCAATTATTTTTTGTCAAAAAAATAATTGGTTTAAACTCTGAAAACTTGAAACAAAATATGTCTTTTCTTAAGTGAAAATTACTTGTAATTCTATCTTGCTAAATGCCAGGTAAAATTAAAGATAGGCATGGTAACCTCATAATTCCCCCATAAATGTGAAGCAATCTAAGTTTCCTGGATCTTCTTGACGTGATGTTTTGAATAGTGACACCTCTCTGCTTTTTACTTCATCTTGCACATTAGGTGTGTCTGTGCAAACCTGTGTAAGGTCAGCTGCCATCTGTGAAAACAGTGTAACACTTTACATGAAAATCACCTTTTTTCAGCTTTAAGTACCTTCACAGATAATGCCTGGTCCCCACGCCCCCATTGAAAGTTGCAACTTAGTAAAAACAAGGGAGGAACACTTCTGATTGTTTGGGCAGAGAATACATCACTAAAGTTTTGTTACTTTGTCCTGTCTGATCAATTTTTTCTCACATTTTTTTTAAAGCTAGACAAAATTCTGAAAGCAAGATGGCATATGGAGAGGAAGCAAAAGTGTGTCTTTCTCCCACAGCATTTCTATTCAGCAGATTATTTAACATGAAAGACATAAGATTACTTTTTTGTGTCAGTGTGATTTATGATTTTAAGAACCACTTGATTTATCTGCAAAAGCAGCACAGAACACTCCCACTACCAGGTGTTGCTGGCTGGGAAGAGAGTAGGAAGCAACAGAGGCAGGGAGCATTCCCTGGATAATAAAAACTGAAGTAATAGAGTATATAATATATTCACTGGGAGGAGAAGTCCTTGGTGCAGAGCAGATAATTGCTGGTGGTGACTCTGGATTGCCAGGTTGGATGCAGAAGGACTTGGGGCTTCTGTCAGAACTAACAATGAGGCACTTACATTAGCCTCTTACATTTTACACCCCTGTATCTGTGTATGATTAATCTGTAAAATGGGTAATCCACAGTTTAAGAGTAGGCTTCAGAAACATAAAGGTCTGTTCAGAAAGTTGCTGACAGTCAAAAGACAAGTCCTGTTTGCTCTTTGTAGGTAAGTCCATTAAGTAAAGGATCTGTGGAAGCTGGCTTTTGAATTAAGTGCTTGCTTTTGAAGAGAGCATGGAAAGAGACATCACAGTTCTCAAAGTTTACTAATTCTGGGCATTTTTATCTCTCTTTCTCTTGCCTTTTTTTTTTTTTTAATTATATATGCATATTATTAGATTATATGTATTTAAATATTTATATATATATTGCTTCCTGTGATGCATATCTCCAGTGAAATGAAGGCTTGATGCATCATATCAAAATAGCAAATTTTATCTCATAGAAAACTGTAAAAAATAAATACAGAGGACATTTCAATATCTCTTGATACTGTTAATATCTCTAGTGTTCAGCTGGATACTGTATTAGGTTATATTTAATCCAAATTAAGCTGTTTTTATTTATAGCTATTACAAGATATTCCTCAAGCACTGCTAGCAAACATGAGCAAGCACTAAACATGTTTTACTTCTGGCCTGTTGAATGGAACTGGTTGGATTAGAATGTATGGCTTGATTCAGGATGCATACGAAAAAATTAAATTGGTTGGGTTCAGAAGGAAATGGTAGATATGCATCAACAATTCTTCCTGGAGATAATTTGTTTGTATTGTTTTAATCTTAAAGCTGATTCCACTTAAAAGAAGAAATCAGCAAATAATGCTGTCTGCAGGGGTCCTATTCTTGCATGTGAACAGGCTTGAAAACCTCACAGGGATAATAAAGAGGATCTTGGGTCCAAAGAGAAGAACCTCCTATAGTATTCCAATTACAACTGCTGTTTCTTCAATGTTTCCATAACCAGAGAATCGCAGCCAGCATTGTGATATTTTGCTTCAGACAGGGTTTTCTTAATTCTTCTCATGGAGTCATAAATGGCAGAAACAATGAGGGCTTTGTTTGTGCTCTGCATGATGTGGCTGGGAATGCATTTGCATTCTATGAAGAAAGAGTTTTGTTTTCTCACAGGACAGTTGTAATTGTTGCTGGAGAACTTTATGGCCCATGGCGTTGGAAATTAACTGTCCTTGTAGAATAGGGCCATTTAATTAACAATTCCAAAAAATGTGCAATTCAAAATACAGACTACCTGTCTGTCCCTGTATCTTTCGAATGCCTTTCTAAGAGGAGAGAAGGGGCAAATATTTCAGGCAGTCCTGTCCCCTCACTGTCTACAAGAGCATTTAGAGAGTATAAATTACTGTGTAATACTTCCCAGAAGCACTCTGTTGTTCTAATAATGTCTTTTGTTTCTGGATTACAGATATAAATGAATGTGAAAGCAGTCCATGTGTCAATGGTGCCTGCAGGAACAACCTTGGGTCGTTCTACTGTGAATGTTCATCTGGCAGCAAGTTGGACCCTACAGGACTCATTTGTATTGGTGGGTATTTTCTCCTTTTATTTTACCTTTATATGAACATAAATATAAATATATGTGTAAATATGTAAGTATATATATATATGTACACACACAGTGACACATATTCTACATATATTAAAAAATGTTGGCATCCTTTGAGGATTCTTTTGGAAAAACAGCAGAATGCTTCAGAGATCTTACTGGGCTAAGCAGCAACAATTGTCTGCAGGACATCATTGGCAATTATTAATGGTATTTTCTTCCTTGCCTTTCTAAGAAAATTCAGAAGGGTTGCAGTCTTCTGTACTTTGCAGGTGTTCATAAGCTGCCATTGTTTCATATTATTTGTATAGCGTAATTGAAATATTGTAGGATATGGGTGGTGCTCCAGCTGTATTGCAGTGTCACTAATAAGCTGATGTCATTATTAAGTGGGTGATGCTAATTTTAAATGTTACTTTTGTTTTCAGATGGATTTGTTTGGCATTTTTCATTCAAATTTCTTGCCTTGTCAGGATTTTCTTAACATGGAAAAATGAATGCAAAGATTCAAGTTTCTATTTAGTGGTGGAATTCTTCCATGCCTTAATATGTTTTTTAAGTGAATGTTACTTTTGTACCTAAGCCTTCTCTTATATTTCCTTGTAGCATCACTGGCTGGTGAAGTTTACTGTTGTTTTTGTAATTTTCATGTCGTGCTATTTTCTTGATACAACCACACTAACATATGCTTTTTGTACTTCTTAATTTTAATCTTGTGTTCTTACGTCCAAAGGGGGCCACAAGTTCACCAAGAGCCGAATTATTAACAGTGTTCTGGATTTACTTTGCAAATGGTTTTCATTGTATTGTTTACAGTATGAGGTCCCATTTGGCCTGAATAGCAGTGATAAATAACATGGAATATAAACAAAAAAATTAGCTGAGTAGTCAGATAAAAAATGAAGAACAGGATCCAGCTACATACTGTGAGCCTAATCATTAGCTTTTCATGTCGACAAAAGTTGTCTTAGGAACTATATTTTTTTAGTACAAGTGTAAATAAGACAGAATGGTCAGAAGTAGAACTAATACAAGATATACAGATTTTTACTTCTAGAGCTCAATTTTTCCACCTTGTCCAAAATTTCATTGCATTGGAAGCAATGAGAGGAGGGCAGGCTGGGTTATTGAAAAGTGAGTGAGGGGCTGGAGATTACAGGTGGTTTATTGTGTGGAAAAACTTAAAAGTGTTCTTATTAAATATATGCCATTTTAAATATTAAGTCAATTTTCTTCCATTAGCCCTGTAGAGAAAGACTTGTATATTGAATATATTTATCCTTTTAATTAGATTGCTTCTCTAAAGCACTGCTGTAACAACAGATATCTTACTCCTGAACATAAATAAGGGGCTAAAATAGTATTGAGGTTTAGGATTTTTTGTGTTCTGCGTAGGAATGATCAAAGTAAGGTAATCTCTGATTCTGATCAGTTTGTTTCGGTTATTTTTGCTTTCAAATTTGCTCTCGTGTCAGAACCAGAATCATCAGTACCACATTATTCAGCATAGATGTGAATCATTTGTCTCTTTCTGTGAGCTTTCCTGGGCAGAGAGAAAAATGCCTTGCTTGGATTACAGTCAGAATGCAATTCACAGCATATGAAATCAGATTTAAGCTCAAACCTTCAGCAAATGAGGGTTGTAATTCAGCAATTATAATAAAAACTTTCAGCAATGATACTGACATACTTCACTTGCCCATGGGCAGGATTTGCAATATTTAAACCATGCTCCTGGAAGGAAAAAAGGGGGAATTGTTTTTGAAGCGTATATGAAGTATAAGAGCGTTTCATTGCTATTTTGGGAATTCCTCATACCTTAGGGATACTGGCATTTGTGCTTCTTGAATTGCACACTTTCACATGCTTTTTACATATATTTTAGTCAAGGTTTGTGGTGTTCATACAGTTCACAGTAAGTAGGATGCCGTCTGCCTGTAGTATGCATATATTCTTCAAGTCAGAATCAAAGAGATAAGAGCAACTGAAGGAATGCTTTGATGTTGGATAATAACCCTTACACCAAAGATTTTTGTCTGGACAAAAGAGATGATGCAAAATAAAGGAATAGCCTGAAAAAGGTAAGACAAGCAAACTTTGGCAGGACAGTGTGGATAGAGCTGGTGTGAGCAGAAGCACCTACAAATTTGTAGAACTTAAATAATTTTTGAGATACTGGTTTTCATTTTTCACTCCTGTAGAGTTAGCAAGTAAAAGGAAATAATGTTGAGCTCTATATTTATGCATTTTTTCAAAATGTGGGGCTCTGTCCCACGTTTGAGACCAGTGTTAACCTAAATAATACAACTGTTTCACCCTTATGAAATACCCTGCCCAGTTTCTGGGGATGATTTCACTCACATTATTGGGCGAGTTTTTTTTCCTGTTGGCTTTAACCAGAGCAGGATTGTGCTCCCTATGGTCCACATAATTTTTTAACATGAGTACTTGGTAGAAAAGTTGAAGCTGTTTGGAAGAAAATAAGTTGGAATGATTATGTCTTAAGCAAATTGTTCCTGAGCATGAGGTATTGGTAATATATTTGACTTCTTGCACATACAATGCATGTAGATCTTAAACCCAAATCCTATTTTGTTTTCATTATTCATAAAACTACATTTTTCTAGATCACTTGCTTAGCTTTCAATTCTGAGTATGCACCTACATTTAAACCCTGCCCAGGCTAATCTCCCGGTTTGGGTCTGACCTTACAGGGTACTTTGACTGTCTGATCACCAAGGCTGTTGCCTGTCTTAAGAAATGTTGTACCATTTAAGAGTAACCTTGTAAAGGTAGAGAAACGTAAAGATGTTGAAGGTAAAACTTGCAATGTGTCTGATTTGAGATATGACTAACTTTTCAAAGTGTAGCTAATGTAGAAGCAGAACCACACCCCTAAAATAATATAGAACACTCCTACCCACCATGTTTTTGTTTTTTTTTTTTTTAAACTTCCCTACAACCTTGAAGGCTTCTTTTCAAGAGAGACAACATGCGCATTTCAGAAAGGGTTCAGGCAGTCACCTGGGAAAGGGAGTCCCAGGTTGGGATCTCTGCTTTTGTCTATTTTAGATGGATCAGCTACTAGCTGAATTAAATTAATAAATTGACTGCAGTGTCTAGAAGACTTCTGGCAGCTGTGGGACCTGGATTGTAAAATACCTCAGGCAGTGTGCTTTGTTGGTAACTTTCAGTGATAGTGCTATCCCTTTACACCAGTTCTAAGCTAAAATGTGTATGAAATTACTCTTAAGAAAGTTTTTTGTTTCTAAAGAGAGACTGTGCTCCCTTGGTATTCTGCCTGCTGGTGTCAAGGACGTGGCATACCAGCTCTTCTGGCTGTGGCAATTCTGTATTGTCTTTGCTTTCTGTTCTGCTGCAGACAGCCTGAAGGGGACTTGCTGGCTTAATATCCGAGACAGCCACTGTGAAGTCAACATCAATGGTGCCACGCTGAAATCTGAGTGCTGTGCTACCTTAGGAGCAGCTTGGGGCAGCCCATGTGAACGGTGTGAATTGGGTATGGTCCAATATATCCTGCATCTTTTGGGGAAAAGGGAATATGTATCACTTTTAGATTCTTATCGTCTCTGTGTATTAAAAAAAAAAACCCAACCAAAAACAAAGCAAAAGAACCAACCAACCAAACCAAATAAAACCCACCAAAACCAACTCCCCTCCCAAAAACCTATTGTAAAGAAGTTGTCTTCTTTGGAAGTTACCTATTTTAGACTTGTAATCTCCACCACCAGAGATCATTCTAATAACTTTGAAGCATACCAGGAAATAACATGTGAATAAATCTCTTCATGGCTACAATATGTTTCATCTCCACAAGGACTGTGTGTTGACTGGGATAGGGAGATAAAGGACTAAAACAGTAAAGAGAAATAGCTGGTAAAATTCTGGGTGACTTTTTATGTTGTGGGCTGTTAACACGTTTTTCCCAGCCCTTTTCAAACATGTAGCTTGTGTAATTTCTGCATTATTGATTGTAGAAGTAGTACTGCTATTAGATTGCAGGGCTAGTTATGGAAGCTGGAAGCAGCAATGCTGACTCTACTCCAGTTTATGGCAAAAATACTGATCCCCTTAAGGTTTGAAAAATGCTACTGGCAGCTGAACTGGTGCCGAGATGTTTTAGTCTCTCCTTTTTAACTGGAATAATAACTGTGGGTACACGTATCCCCCCCTAAAAAGCAGAGCGCAGGCAGCATCCAGCAGAGCTCTTAATTGTGCAGTGCAGCAAAAATACTCCTTTGGACTTCAGGAACCAGCATGGTCAGGTTAGAATGGTAAAACTGATCAAAAGCCTATGAATATAGACAGATAATTAACTCTGATTGGGTGTGTTTGGGCCCTGAATTTCCTATTCAGCAAGCTCTCAAATCATTATATGATGTTACATTTTAACACATCTCCTAAAGTAATCTCATTGCTCTGATCCATTATTAAGCTTTGGTGGGGGGAAAAAGCTGGTAATTGGCATTACTGCTGTTTTAAATCTTCTGGCCTCTTGAAGGAATTTTAGTTTTTAGCTATATATGAGTGCAGCGTCTGATCTGATTAGCTGCTGATCATTTCGTCGAGGAAAGCACTTGAGAAAGTAATGGTCTAAGATTTAATTTCCTTAACTATTCACTTAGTTTAAACAGCATGTATGAGTCAATACTTGCTAGAGCACTTCCCACCTTGCACAGTGAAATTATTAGTGAATTCTGAAGATAGATATATTTTTAAATTTTCTGCTTCTGCCTTCCTGTCACTCTGAAGCAGTAACCATATATTTCTGGCTCGATTCCAGACACAGCTTGCTCAAGAGGATTTGCCAGAGTGAAAGGCGTTGCCTGTGAAGGTGAAGTTTTTACTTACTCAAGATGCTGCTTTTCCCACCTCATTTGAAAACGTGATTTATCGTGATCATTGTATTATTTCTTTCTCATTAAAATTCTTCATAAAGCTGTAGCTCACCTCTTTGAGTCAGCAGGTAACTGAACTCTTTGTGTCCCCGACAGATGTAAATGAGTGTGAAGTTTTCCCGGGGGTTTGTCCCAATGGGCGGTGCATCAACAGCAGAGGCTCCTTCCACTGCGAGTGCCCCGAGGGGCTTACCCTGGACGGCACAGGGCGAGTGTGTTTAGGTAAGAGCACACCCCACTCTCACAGCTGTATCCCTCTTCTGTCCAAAACCGTTCTTCCAGAGGCTTGAAAGAAAGCGTGGTTTATTTCTGAATTATCCCACAAGATAATGTGCCTGCTTAGATATCAAATCTTTGCCAGTTCAGAGAATAGCTGTTAGTTCCTTCGAGGAATGAATTTGTTTTACGGCTTGTTTTGCCCTCAGTGCAGTCAGTAGGCTGTGCTAAAGTGCTGTCCTTGCTCTGATGCCTGTTCAGGAGCAGCAGTGTCCTGGGTGGTAGATGGTGAGCACAAATACGCTGGTGCAAATTAGGGTTTTTTTTTTCAGTGCATAGGCTAGTGTGTGGTTCTTTTCCTGACATTTGGGTGCACAAGTACAAGATTTTGCCTGTGCACTTGGCTGATTTGTCTTCTGGTTGACCTGCTTTGCTGCTAATGGGATGGACCCTTGATCATAATAACCATAATTAACTTTTCTGGAGACCCTATTGTATTCTCCTGCTAACTGGTGTTACAGTAAGCCTAACAACAGTCAGGGTTTTTTAATTTTTAATCTGTGTTCACTACACTATTTATTCAGTAACATAAATATAGGGAGGAATATTTTTTTTTTTTACCGTTTCATTTTTTTCTTTTTTAAATCATGAGAGCCACAAAAGGGTCATTTAATAAGTCAGAATACCTGGTACAATAAAGAAATACATATGTCTGTCCCATCAAATAAAAGGGTCATTTTATAAGTGAGAATACTTTGTACAGTAAAGAAATACATGTCCTGTCAAATACACACAGAATCCTAAAAAGCGCAGTCATTTGAGGGTAAGTGTGTATCTTGATATTGGGAGACAACAAAAGAAATTCTTGTACTTTTATGTGGCACAAGAAAGATCCAGACATTTAACTATTTAACAACTTCAAATGGCTGAACATTGTGCAGAACTGCAGAGTATTGAGCAGGAGCACGAGGGTCAATATGTGCTTGTGTTTGCCAGTTAATGGGGTCGATTTAAAAGGCACTCACACCAATGGAAACAATGGTGTTATTTTGTTAAGAATATAAAGGCAACACAAAAGTATAATAATACATTTAGTAAAACTACACACTTGGCCTTACCAACAAGCAAAATTAAGCAAGATAATGTACATAATTTTTACTATATGAGAGAAATGATAGGGATTGAGAAAGATACATAACCAACTGCCTAAATACCATCATCCAGATCCTCAGTAGCTGGGGACTCTCAGTCACAAAAAGGACTTGGAGAACCCTTTCCAGTAATTGGGACAGTCCTATGTGATGCAATCCACCTGTAGCTGAGGTATTCAAATTGACCTTGAAAGTGGGTCCAGCTTTTATAGGACCAAATCACCAACTCGAAGTGACTTGATTATATTTTTAGCACAGAAACTCATGTATCTGAGGGCACACATACATCCCAACCAGCAGGGACCAATGCTTGGCCAGGGGCCCAGGCCTCAGCTTGGAGGGTTTCCCCTAAAATACCCTACAAACAGGCCTCTATTCATGAAGAAACTAATGCCTTTTCCAGGGCTACTTAAAAACATAGACCAGACTCAATTAAGGGACTAGAAAACAGTTCCATTTATTGAAGGGCCTTCAGGTACATTTTGGCCAGACAAAGCTCCCCTGGCACTATACCCAAGTGAACACAGGTGTTCATACATTTATAAGTTTGGTCTATTTGCATATTGGGGGTTAATCTTCCAGTTATAGCCTCAGGTAATGAAGTCATTTACCCCAAGTTTGCTCCCCCAACTCACTTTTGTTTGCATTTCTGGGGACCTGAGGCAGTGAGGTGTCCTTGATTCCCAGGCCTGGAGAGGAATTGTTTAGTCTGGCCAAAATATGAAGACAGTAGCTAGCACTGTATATGGAGTTTAGAGTTATACACTAAAGAATTGCAGGATTATATAAAATATATAAATATTTCAAAAAATATAGAAGGTAAAATTCTGAGGAATCAATGGCAGTTAGGAAAGTTTCTGAAAATGATACATTTTTTATAGATAACTACACAAAGTTATACAGTGTCTTTGTCATGTATTTTTAGCTAAATAATGCTGGTGGAGTTAATCACACAGTGCCCAGGATTCATCTGGTAAGTCATCTCCGGCTGAGGCCTTGCTGCTCAGCCCTCAGCACGTAGTGCCTGTGAAATAGCCGAGAAGAGGGATAAACGCCTGTTTGTTGTTGTGGAACGCAGATATTCGCACGGAGCAGTGCTACCTGCGGTGGGAGGAGGAGGAATGTGTGCAGCCCGTGCCTGGCAGGCTCCGGATGGATTCCTGCTGCTGCGCCGTGGGAGCCGCCTGGGGCTCGGGCTGCGAGCGCTGCCCCGCGCCCGGCACCGAGGAGCACCGGGCCCTGTGCCCCAGAGGCCCCGGCTTCTCCAACAGGGGGGATGTTCTCACTGGCAGGCCCTTCTACAAAGGTGAGCGTTCCTTCTTGTGCCTGGAGGTTAATTGTGGGGGAATCGGAGAAGGGTATCCTGAGGGAATTCTGGGGTTTGAGGCTGCTTGTTGTGTGCTTGGGAGATGGGATAAAGGCATTTGCCTGAAAGCTGGTGGTACTGATGCCTTGGGGTGGAACAGAGGGTAGACAAGACTAGGACAATAAAAGCAGGTATTCATTGAAGGCCTTCCGTAGGTACACCTTGGGCAGTTACACCCAAGATGGACAGTAGTCACGAGTTTTCCACACAGAAGTTTGGTCCATTTATATAACCCCCATATCAGGTGTTAATCCTCCAATTACAGTTTCAGCTAATGAAGTAATTTACCCCAAGTTTGCCCCCACCAATTCACTCTTAGGGCCTGGAACAGTAAGATGTCCTTGATTTTCAGGCCTAGGGAGGAATTGTTTTGCTTGAGTAAAATGGAGAGAACAGTAGATGACAGGCCATGGAGTTTTAGAGT
Organism: Sitta carolinensis; assembly: GCA_032173965.1. Lineage (NCBI taxonomy): Eukaryota > Metazoa > Chordata > Aves > Passeriformes > Sittidae > Sitta > Sitta carolinensis. The sequence continues at coordinate 2,213,219 of CM063313.1, read as the reverse complement.
TATACAGTAAAGCAGTACAGGATCTGAAAAATACAAAAGTTGAATCTTAATGCATCGATTCTGGTGTCTGAGCATGAATTGTGGGTGTGTCTGAAAGGGTATTCTGAGGAAATTCTGGGATTTGAGGCTTCTTGTTAAACATGCTTGGAGATGCGATAAAGGTATTTGGGGCAAAGAATTAGGTAGAGAGAAGAAGGAAATTCCTGAAAGGAGAAGAGCTCTAAATTATGGGAATAATACAAAAGCTGCACGTTTTTTAAGGTAGTGTTTTGCAGGGAGTGAACCGAGTATCAGATGGGTGAATCAGTTATTTTAGGTGTAAACATAAAATATTACTAAAAGACCAGGGCTCTTTGGGAGATTGAAGAAGGATGCGTTCTTTCTCAGGTTTGCAAAATCAGAAAGTGATTAAAAGGAGAGGGTGCCTGTTGCATTGTGATCATGACAGCAGTGACAACAAGGATCCACAGTGATAAAGGAGTAAATAAAATATTTTGTCCAGTTTTTGCTAGCTTCACCTCCTGTAGAGCAACAAAACAGAAATAGACTGGAAAATGTTAAGAAACCAGTCCCAAGTTACTAAAGATGGCTAAAATCTGAGAAGTAAAACTGTGGTTTGCTGCATCCAGAAGCTCAAGTGATCCAGAAATTTGTTAGTATTTCTTTTTTTTTTTTTTTTTTTTTTTTTTTAAGGATATATTCTGAAGCATTGTCTTAGAATATTTTGAGTTGCTTGATAAAATTATAACAGATTGTACCTCTGCTTCACCATAAATAAGCTCTCATTTTCAGGAGTCGTTACTTTCAGGCAAAGCTCTTGATTTTTGTTGGTGATTTACTAAATAAATAAAATAGCAACAATAATTTTATCAACATTTGTTTAATGTAAAAAATTATTTCATAAATCTTATCTAGGCTGAGATTTTCTGTGGTTTGGCTTCCTGTTTCTGCTCTTTTTTTGGACCACTATTGTGTTACGTTCACTGAAATGCTTGGCAGATAGAGGTTTATTTCATTGAAGATGATTCTCTGTTAAGGATTTTGCCTCAGCTGATTTTATCACAGAGTGTAGGAAAGCTCATTGAGCCTTGCCCTGTGCAAGATCCTTCAACAGTTTATGTTACTCAGCATTGAGGAGAGGCGGAACATTTCACTTGATGTTTTATAAAAGAAAAAATAACATTTTCAAAACTGAGCTCCAGATAAAACTCTGGCAGTCTCAATTTAGTCAGCCAGGTAATAGATGCATATTTTATAAGCTGCTTTAGGAATACCAGGAGTATTGATTGTGGCTCAAAGCAAACTTGAGCACAGTATGTATACCAGAATTTCAACTCAGAGAGTATCACTGAATTTCTTGGACTGGTGATAAGCATAAACTTTGAATTATTGATTTGGGTATTGTGAAGCAAATAAAGCACAAATAGCCCAAAAGGTGGGGAAATGTTGACCTCCAGACAACTTTCCAAGGATGTGCCCTCTAACCCAAACCCTGCCTTTTATGCTCAGCGCAGCTGGTAAGAAGGAACAGGAAATTCCTGTTGATTCCGTGTATCTTTCTGCTTAAGAATTTAATTTTTTTAATTACTTTCTTTGTTTTTATTCCTAGATATCAATGAATGTAAAGTGTTCTCTGGCATGTGCATGAATGGTAAATGTAGAAACACAATTGGAAGTTTCAAATGCAGATGCAACAGTGGGTTCACTTTGGATATGGAGGAAAGAAACTGTACAGGTAAGTAAGCATTGCATTTCCCACAGTTTTCCATAGAATCATGGAATAGTGCTGGTTGAAAAAGACCTGAAAAGATCCATGTCCTTCAACCTGTTATGGGGAAAGGGAGCCCAGATGAGATTATCTAGCACCCTGTCCATCTTGGAACATCCAGCCATGGGGACTCCACCACAACCCTGGGGCTTTTTAAAGGGATTTGCTTTTGTGGCATATCTTGGTGACCTGAATACCTCATGCCAGTCATTTCCTTCAGTTTCTAAGTTTGGACAGAATGGTCAATAGTCTCAAGTTTCCCTTTCAGAAACTGCTTATATTTTAAATACAGCACTTTTCTCTTTTTATAGTTGGTGTTTAAGATGCCCAGGTCATGCTATATCAGTAAAACCTGAAAAATCAATAAGGATCACCAGCGAAGACAAGTTTAATATTCTAATACAGAGATCATCTTAATTTATGTTCCTTACTCTCTGTTCATTGTATTACCAAATTAATTTAGAGACTGCAAGTTAATTTTCATTTAAATTTGATGGCTGAGGACACACAAGGGCACCTCAGCAATTCTGACACCAGTGCAACGTTAACGCAGGAGGATACAGACACGTGCATTTAATTTACAAGTTAGGATTTTGTTCTTTACTGTCTGGAAAATCTGAAGATAAGCTTGACAGTTCTGTGGCTGTGAGAACTTGGATGCCTGTGTTGTGGGTGGCTCTGTGCTGAAAGTGCAGGAGGTTTTGTTACAGCATACAGGCGTCCATGAGTGTGTCTGAGTAATAATTATGAAGTGTGGGTGGTAAGGCATGTTCACTGAGGTTGGTCTGGATGCTAATGCTGCCCTAAGTGCTGAATTCCTTGTTTTTATAGTGATTGCATTGATGAAGAAAACATTTAACAAACTTTATTTCTGAACTAGCCAGAATAGGTCAGAAAACTCCATGCAAAAACTTTTTTCCCTTCTGTTCCATGGTGATTAAATTATTCCACTATGCAGCTGTAAAGAAACTAGTTTTCTTAAATAGATGACTGTTTTGCTTGTTTTAAATCAGCAAGAAATTGTTTTATAAAGTTTGTAGGAGCCCAGATACTCAGTAATGTCCCAAATCTGACATGTGGGTCTGAGACGTCCAACATCTTTGGGTACTGGGTCATCACCCAACAGAAATGGGTCCATGGGCAGTGACACAAAGTCCTCTCCTATAACACTGACCTGTTTCACTGGATCATATCCACATTAGAATTCCTCTTTCGATTTCTGACTCACTACCAGTGTGATTTAAAACCATGTATGTGTCTTTTCTCCTGTAGTTTTCTGCAGTAGGTTTCATTCAAACTTAACTAACAAGACAACCAGTGAATCTAACTTTTGTAGGTGCCAATTCCTAATGGAAGGGGTATGTAAGCTTATAATCCTTCTTCATAATAATCGAATTATAATCAATTGCCCAGTAGTCTTGGTGTCAGTTGATACCTCTGTAAGAATGATATTTCAGTGTTTTACACTTAGTTATTTCCTTAAGAATCTAACCTTAAATTACACTAATAGAAGCAAACTTGCTACATAGTTTACTATGATCTCAGAGCTCCGAAGACACAGCCTTAAAAATCTTCCATGAACTGTTTCACATAATCAGATGTTTCTATAAGTAATTAATTTTTCTTCATTGATTTGTATACTGTATATAGTTTCTGTAGACGTAATTTATAGTGAAATCTTTCTCTGTGAAAAGCAGGATAACCTTAAACCCAGTTGATTTTTCTACCTCTCCACTGCTATGAAACAGACATTGATGAGTGCAGGATCTCCCCAGACTTGTGTGGAAATGGTGCCTGTGTCAACACTCCTGGCAGCTTTGAGTGTGAATGCTTTGATGGCTACGAAAGTGGATTTATGATGATGAAGAACTGCATGGGTAAGTGTTGCCAGGCTGTCCTGGATTCTCCATTTGCTGAGCAAAGCCTGGCTGTTATCTGAGCTGCCACACTGAATGCTTCAGGTGTGTCATTATTGTGACATTATTCATGAGTAAATGAGTCAGGTATGCAGTTTATAGAGACAGGTAACTGAAGTATATAGCCTTGCTTGTTCTTTATGCTAATTGCTCATACCTTTATAAGACCCTTATTCTGTACAAATATTTTAGTTTAGCAACTAAACTAAATATTTTAGTTTAGCAACTCTTCACACAATTCATTTAAAAACTGCTAATGGGGTACCCAAATACTTGGTAAAGCTAGGAATAGAAAGCTGGAGTTTCAAAAGCAGTTTCAATCCCTTTTCATTGCTTCTTCTAGGACAAGAAATTTGCACAGCGTTTCCTGGGAAAAAAAGCAAACATCTCTTTAATCTTTAAAGTTTAAAATTTTAAGAATGGGTCTGGAGACAGCAAAAGGTGTCTAGGCACCTTAAGACAAGCTTGACTTAGGCTCCTGTCACCTTTGCTTGTTCTCCTGCGAACTGTGATGCTTTTAGACTTTCCTGGGAGTCCAGAAGTGTGAGTGTGTCCTCCGCCTTGAATACCTTTTGTTTATATTTCTCTCCATTCTCACCTGTAGTATTAGCTGGTTTTACCAGGTTTGTGACTCAAATATTCCATTTGACTTTATGAGCGGTAGCCAGAATATTTCCCAGACACACCATGGCATACACAGAAGTTTCAGACTGAGGATCCATTTAGGTAAAAACTGATACGAAAACATGCACCAAAGCTGCATCCACAGACAAGAATTTCAGAGCATACATGAACAGGTGTCTGGTTGCCTTAAACAATTAAAAAAAAAATTATACCTCACATTAGTAAATTGTTCTAAAGGGCAATATCCAAAAATTTGCTGCCTTTGCTTGTGTCCCGTATTTTATTGAATATTTAATGTTAAATTATTAATTTCTGATTTTCTCAAGGGAAGAAATACCCATCTTTAGAGTTAATAAAGATAAATATTTTTTGTATGTTCTGTTGTGCAGCATGAGTAAATGAGCAAAAAATCCTTTTATTTTTGTCACTTTTAGACACTGGGAATTGCTTTTCTCTTTGTTGCCCCTTGTATATGTCCATTTTATATCTACACATGATGGTTTCTTTGCAGATATAGATGAATGTGAACGAAACCCCCTGCTCTGCAGAGGTGGCACCTGTGTGAACACTGAGGGGAGCTTTCAGTGTGACTGTCCCCTGGGGCATGAGCTGTCACCATCACAGGAGGAATGCTTAGGTGAGTGTCAACATAGGAAAATGGTCTTCAGTTTGTGGAACGGTCAGTCCCTGGCAAAGGTGGGGTCCCAGGTATCTCTTAAACTAATTAACGCTCCTCCTTTGTATTAGTATCTTTGAATCAAAAACTGAAATCCTGTAAAATCCTCAGTGCCAGTAATGCTGTTGACTCCAAAGAGGAGTGTTTTACCAAGTCTCTTAGGGGTTATTTAGCAACTGATAGGACTGTACCACTCATGGGAGCAACTTCAATTAATCACAAAAAGGAGTTATCCTTTGTTGAAATGCATCTCTCATTTTAGCACATAATCCACCAAAATGATGAAAAAAATGAAAAAAGAAAGTAAAGAAAGAAGCATATTATCTCTTTGACTTATTTTCTTGATGGAAAATAACAAACGTGTTAATTAATGCCCACATCAGACTCTCTAATTAATGCTCTCAGACTTGAGTCAGAGAAGATAAGTCTTTGGACAATAGCTTAAACATGCTGTGCAAAATTCCATTCCTTGAACTGGAACATGCCAAGAACAAGAAAGAAATTGAGTAAACCTGAAAGCCACCAGTTTGCAGTATTACCTCTCATTCTCCCTATAAACTGTTCTGTTAAAGCTGTTAAATATTCTGAATTGCAACTAATACACGAGTGATTCTTTCCCAGATATAAATGAGTGCTCGTTGAGTGACAGTCTCTGCAGAAATGGCAAGTGTGTGAACATGGTTGGGACGTACCAGTGCTTCTGTGACTCTGGCTACCAGTCCTCTCCTGACAGACAGGGATGCACAGGCAAGTGTTGTGCACCTGCACATGGGAGTTTGTGCTTCAGCTGTGTTGTTCCATCTGTCCTTGCTGTTACATAATTTCACACCTTCCTTCTGAAAATTACCAGGGCTGTTTCTTCATGTGCTTTGAAGCTTTTCATGAACTACTGTGGAAATACAGGAATGTAAAGGAATATAAAGAAGGTATAAAAACACGGTTGCTGTAGTGAACTGTGCAGAATACTTTGACATTATATTTACTGTACTACTCCATTAGAATCAGAGGTTTGAGCTAACAACCAGAAAACACATCTAGATTTCTTGAGCAAGAAAAGACCCATGCATTGATGGTTTGCCTTCCACTTTTTTCTCCTTATCATATGCATCATTTAATCCTTTGCTGTAATAATACTCAATTACATAGTTACCAGCACATCAACTCCTTGCAAAGGAGAACAGCAGTCCTGAGAGGGTTTTTTATTTGCTTGTAATTGTTCTTTTTGTACAAAAATAAAAAATTGACCCACAATTTAAGTTTCTCAGGGTTTCCCTTTTGTTCCTTTCCAAACTTTGTTCCTTGAGTTTTTTTCACACCCCTAGCAATACACAGGAGCAAAAGCAACATTTAACTTAGCCACTTGTTCCCACAGATGAAAAAGCAGTTGAAAGAGGGAAAAACAAACAAAATATGGATCAGAGACAGTAGAATGAGAATAAATATTCAGACTGAAGCCACTGATAAACTTTTTAATGTAAAATGTAAAGGGAATATGACTTTTTTCTTTTCAATGTTGCTTCCCCAGATATTGATGAGTGTATGATAATGAATGGTGGCTGTGACACCCACTGCACTAACTCAGAAGGCAGTTATGAGTGCAGCTGCAGTGATGGCTATGCTCTGATGCCAGATGTCAGGTCATGTGCAGGTAGGTTTTTACATCTGAAAGGCTCATATCTTCTCAAATCTCATATCATAGTATCATATCTTACAGCCAAAATCTATGTGGTATTCCAGCCCATCCATGACAGAGTGATAGAATTATTATCCGCTTTTTTCTTTCCCCCTCAGATATTGATGAATGTGAAAACAATCCAGGTATCTGTGATGGTGGGCAGTGTACCAATATCCCAGGGGAATATCGCTGCCTCTGTTATGATGGATTTATGGTGTCTATAGACATGAAAAATTGTGTTGGTAAGTACCTGTGTGCCCCAAATTTAGTGCAAGTCTTGAAAATTCTACAGCTTTTGTTACAAGATATTCTTTCTACTGTGTCCTTGAAAGTGGGTTTCGAAATTATGTTTATTATTTAAAAAAAAAAAACCTGTGTGCCTTTTGATAAGTCCTTAACCATGAACCAGATCCTATAGTTAAAAAACATTGGGGTGGTTTTACTCTAATGGATCATGTGTACTCTCATGGAAATGAGAAGGGATTAGTTGAAGGTTCAGGAGGGGGCACTTCAGAAATTATTCATTGGAAGAAAATTATTATGATCACAAATAAGTTTTAAGAAAATTATTTTAAGTGATTCTTGTAAGAAAAAGTTTGCTTCATATTTCTTTAATTAGCATTCATTAAAAAGGTGAAAACAAATAGTATTTGTTTTACCACAAAACAGTGGCATTTGGACTACACATTTATCCTTGTTTTAGGGATTTTACAGAGTGGAACAGCTGAAATATATTACATCCTCATATAGTAGGTATTTTTACCTGAAATAAAGTGGTCCAAAATGACAATAATGTCCAACTAATAATTAATTTATAATCACCTACAGATGTGAATGAATGTGATTTGAATTCCAATATCTGCATGTTGGGGGAGTGTGAAAACACCAAAGGCTCCTTCATTTGTCACTGTCAAGTTGGGTATTCAGTCAAGAAAGGAACCACAGGATGCACAGGTAAAACAGATTTCCAGTCAGTGTGTCACATACTTTGGTTGGCTTCCAGGTAAAATAAATATACAAGTGTTCACACACAAGAGAGAGTTCATATCAGTGTATATTTTTAATATATATATATATATATTCACATATATGAGTGTTTCACAATTGCTAGCATGTCCCAGGGCTTTAAAGGGTGTTCCTTCACTCCTCCATCAATGATGGAGGCCCCTTACAAATGAATTTGAAAGACTTTATCCTCACAGGTTGTGTGAATGTGGCTCAGGGTGGCAAGACTTCAGTTGTGTTGGAAGTATTTTATCAGTGCTCATTTATCACTTGTACCTGGAGGATGAACTCATCTCAACTCAAGCTGTAGGAAATGGCCATAAGGAAAGAATAAGAGGGAAAGCAAAAGTAAACAAAAAATCCTTCTACCTTTGCCAACAATTTTTAAAGTTTTGTGGTCAGTTATAATCACTCCACAAGTTCGTGTGATATTTCAGCAGTACGTTTTCTTCTGCATGCACTCAAGAATCCAGGCTCATCCAAAAGAAGCTGACAGAATTTCTCCTACAGTTCTGTGTTTAGGAATCTCTTCTGTAACTACTACAGCCTTGGGTTTATAATTACTTTTGTAACTGAAAGGTGACTATGCACCCAAAGGCCTCATCCCACTTTTAGACAAGAAAAGATCAGCATATTTCATATTTCAGGAAAAAAGCATTAATTTCAAGCTGAAAAGCAGTTCTACGAAAGTGTACGGATTGTCATGTTTATAAACATAATATATTAAAATTCAATTCTCACTCCTTTTTACTAATACAAAATACAAAATAGCTTGCTTGAATTATTCTGTGTTCTTAAACATCTGCTTTTTAAAAGACTGCGAACCCTCACAATGGAAAATATGTAAAAGGAAACAGAACTTTGAATATTCTGATGTAAATACTGATAGTTTGTTTTGTGCTTCTAGATGTGAATGAGTGTGAAATTGGAGCCCACAACTGTGACGTGCATGCCTCTTGTGTCAATGTGCCAGGAAGTTTTAAATGCAGCTGCAGAGAAGGTTGGGTTGGAAATGGCATTAAGTGTATTGGTAAGTATATAGAAAATAAAGATTTTTTCTCTCTCCCCCCACTTTTTTTTTTTTTTTTTTCTGAAAGTGTGTAATGTGATTGTGTGGTTAGTCCTTTAGAAACAAAAAAACATTCTTCTGTCTGCTGTAGCCTGTGGAGAGATGGGTATGTAAGATTCTTATGTTCCACAGATTTGGTTTTCTAAGAATAAAAACTATTTGACTGCCTCAAAAACTTAATGCTGTAGCATCTTACTGAATACATATTTTACAAAGTTTATATACAACTGTTCCTAGAAAATGCAAATAAAAAAGCCCCAGAAATTAAATAGATTTTGTTTAATTGTTTCTTCTCAGTAAGATACTTCTAATCATTCAAACATTTTTTTGTTAATGTTTTGTAATATATCTGATTTATAAACCCTGATATAAACCATATTGGGACTGGAGGGGTGGGAAATCTGTATCTGCATTTGCTAGGCTGCTGTAATTGTGTATGTCCCCTTGCCTTCACTTTTCAGTTTGGTGGGTAAAGGATTGTAATACTTGCTTTTTGTTTTCAGACCATTCTGGGATCTATGTAAGAGGAGCTTCATCTAACTATTAGGCTTTATTGATGTAATGTGCTAAAAAATATTACCATATTGTAAGATTTCTCGTTTCTTCTTTTTTCTTCTTCTTCCTTTTTTCTTTTTTTTCTTATTTTTTGTCATACATATTATCATCCAAGTGAATAGCTTGCATCAACTCTCATGCATTCATGTTGTTTTTACTTTCTTCTGTTACTTGAACAGACTTTCTAAGTAAGTGGCAGATTTTTACCTCACTACATTTCTTTAGTTCCATTTCTTTTTTTTTAAAACTAATTTTAAATTTAAGCTTTTTAACAGGACATTAACATCCAAGTAAAGAGTCAACTGTATTCCATCTGTTGCTCAGAAATATTTTGCCCAGACCCACATGTTGTAATTTAAAGGAAGACGTATTAAAATGGAGTCACTGTAGATTAACCCTGTATCATCTAATAGTAAATATGTGTATTTATGGAGACAAAAATAATGTTTCCAGTGATACTGGTTATCTTGGCCAGCCAGTTTACTAATTGCTGTGCTGATCCCTGCACTGTTTGACCCTGATGTGCAGATCTTGATGAATGCTCCAACGAGACCCAGCCATGCAGCACCAACGCCCAGTGTGTGAACAGCCCGGGCTCCTACCACTGTGCCTGTGCAGGTGGATTCACTGGAGATGGCTTTACCTGCTCTGGTAAGGAGTTCTGTGACACCTGACTTGTCCTTGGATGTTCTTCTCTTGTATGGAACCTTTGTGAATTAGACTTAAGTTGCACGCATTTGTTGCCTCAGTACAAGGCAGTAAATGTGAAAATGTAATATAAGATCAAGATGCTTCCTGTCTGCATAAGAAGCAATCAGAGGCACCTGATTGTTCTTTTGATTTGTGTGCCAGTTGGACCCACTGGGTCCATTTTCTGGGGGAAGTTCCTGTCTGCTGCTTCATCCTCCTCATCCTCATGCCAATGATTTTGAACATGCATGTCCTGCTTGCCACAGTGCCTCTAGTCAAGAACACCAAACACCAGTTCTATTGCAGTTCCTCTCTCTGGCATCATCTATTTTCCCATCTCTCTATTAGTAGAACAGGATGTAATCATTAACATAGGACTTTTGAGAAGAAAAACAAACTGCAGTTAAAAGGGATTGCCTGTGAGCTCTGCCTTTAAATTTGTAGGTGAGAATGGACATTGTTATTCACACAGCAATAACTCAAAATAAACTGACATGTATTATATAATGTATAAAGATTTTATATTAAATTTTAATTACTATGATGCCTTGGGTTTTAGCTTTTATATTCTTCAGATTCTCTGCTGCCTGGTATGTAACTCTGAAACTTCTTATTAGATGTCAAGTAAGTTCTCTTCACAGGGTAGTTGGACAAAACAAGTCCTTCCCAGCTACAGAATCCATGACAACTGCTACCCAAAAAGCATAAACAAGAGCGAAGGGAAGGGGGAAAGTCAGGAGTCTGAGACTTCATAACCTGGAGCTGTGGTTGGACAATTGACCTCAAGATGTAGATGAACCAAAACTCATAAAAGTGTAAAAACTTGTGACCAGGATCCATCTTGGACTCATCCTGGGTGTAGCCCTGGCCAGGCTCTTGCCCTGCCCAGGGTGTATACTTTTGGGGCCTTTCAGTAAATACCTATTTTATTCCTTTTGCTCTGTCTAGTCTCTGTTTCAGGTCAGCCTTTCCAGGCATTTCTGTGTCTTGGGCTGCTCTGGTCTTTATCACTTATGGAGTGGAGATGCAGTGTTAGCTCTGCTCTCAACTTTTAACACATCCTGTACTTCGTCAGCATATTTAAGGGTCTGAAGAAATGTATCCTAATGATAGTAAAACACCTAAAAAACTACTGTGAATGCATTAATTATTGGCTAACTGGCTAAGAAACAAAAATTATTTACAGCTTAGAAACAAGGTTTTCTGATAAGGAGTGTAAAGTTGGGGTTTTTTTTTAAATAAAGACCTTTGAATATGACTTGGTTTTCGGTCCATGAGCTCAAAGTTTTATCCCTATATTGAGCTTCTCTATTACTCTAAAAATTAGATGTAGTACTAATCATGAACTAATAAAATGAAGAAAGTTTTTTGTTTTTTTTTTTTTTTTCCTGAACAATCATAAGCAAACCTGATGAAATTATCACTTCTTATGATGACTGCAATGGTGAATGCCCTACCTTGCCATTCCGTTTTTATAGCTCTTTTGTGACACACTAGAAAAATTCCTGGTGTGCAAGCAGTACTTCTAATGTTCCTCACCCTCAAAGAATATTTCCTAAAGTAAGTATGATAATAATTTTCTGTGGATGATTTAGGAAAACTTGCCTTTTGAACATTTTTTCTGTCAAAATACCATGACAGTATTTATCAAGAGGCAAAGTTTTGACTTTTTATGCAAGGTATTTAACTTATTTGTCAAGATTAGTAGTACTGAATCTTAAAAGCTTGTATTATTAAAAAAATTTTCATCTCTTCTTGAAAAACAAGGAGTAAGGAATCACGGCAAGGTGAAAGGAATAATTTTAGAAACTGCTTTTCTGCATTCTTTCAATTTACTTCAGGGTATAAATGTTCTGTTTTGTAACTTCAGTGCTCAACAGCGCTATTATTTTGAACATCAGGATGTATTTACATGTATTTTTGCTGATAAAACTTGCAGTTTCAGAGAGGTTTTCCTGTCTTCCACAGATGTTGATGAGTGTGCAGAGAACATCAACCTGTGTGAAAATGGGCAGTGCCTGAATGCCCCTGGCGCCTTTCGTTGTGAGTGTGAGATGGGGTTCACTCCTGCCTCTGACAGCAAGTCCTGCCAAGGTGAGCTGCTGCTGCTGCCTCAGCTTTGTTCTCTGAGTTTTGGATGGCTGCTCTACAGCAAAGAACAAGCAACAGGGAAGCTGTCTGGAAGCAGAGAAAGCACCACATGTTTCACATACAAGCGATTTCTTCAATGTGAATTATGTTGGAAGGTTGCTTTTAACTTTTTTATTATGTTTTCCTGGCCTTTATCTATAAATCCCAGAGTAGAGGTTTGCCTCAGCCATTTTTTTTTTAAATTCCTTTTTGTCACTGTTGGATACTGTGTGGAAAATCCTGTGTTACCTTTCTAGTCCAGTTCAGCTTCTATGCCCTATTGTGTTCTTATACCTTTTGTTGTTGTTGTTTAATATAAATGTATAGTAGATGAAACTATGCATTTTAGCTGGTGCCCCAAAGCTTTTAATTTATTTCATATTCAGTAGTGGAAACCACATAACATCTTTAGAAAATAAAATTCTTGGTGGGATATGAAAAACAGGTTTCAAGATTTAGTCTCTAAGATTAAATTAAATCCAGAGATTAAGTCCAGAGCGTGGCATTTTCTAACGTTCAGGTATACATGTATGAATCAGAATAATTCAAGTACTTCTGAAGGATTACCTGTGCCACTGCGTAGTCACATTTGTTAATCATTATCAAGTATTGTCAGTCATCTTCGCTGAACTTCTTGGTGCAACTCAATCATGTTACAGTGCCAGTGGTCTCATAAAAATCTCCTAATAGATCAAATCCATTCCAGCTGACCAGTCTTTGGAAAAACAATGTAATTCTAAATTTTGGGTCAGTGTGTTGAAGGATTTGGTTCCAGCAATTGAAGGATTTTGGAGAAATGCTTGATATATTACTGTGTTTGCAGGGGAGATCTGGAAGCATTCCAGTGATTAAATTGTGCTTTTGGAGAACTAAAGTATCTATGTGCTGAATTCTTAAAAGAAGTTTGATTTTATTTCTCTCATTTTGAAGATAATACATGAATCTGTCCTATGATAAGGAGAGTCCTTGGCTGGTTTCTACAATCAAGTGGCAAAATCTAGTCTTGATTTAGTGAAATAATTGTACTACAAATTATTAATCCACTTTCTTCAGAAGTAAGTCCCTTGAGATGTCAGTACATTAGTGTCAAAGGTTTGACGTTGGTACAAGGCCAGTGCCCCTATAACGATATACTGTCCCTGGTATCTGCTGTGAGATGTGACCAAAAACAGAGCAAAACAGTTTCTAATTTAGAAAGCAAAAGAAAAAAACTTTATTACTTATAATAGGCAAAGAAGACACATACAGAAGAACATGGAAACTTTAAAAAAAAACACTCTTCCTCCCCCCCCCACTAGTTTTTAACCTAACAAAACAAATTGAAAATTCCCCATCACGTTACCACCTTTTAGATAATTAATCTTTAGTCTATTACCACCCTTCTGCTAATCAGTACTCAGTTCGTTGAGGAGAGATAGGAGTCCTTCTTGCACCACATCGTGGCCTCTTCCTCCATGTCCAGTGCTCTCACCACTGTGCATGGACCAGAGCTGCTTCTAGGGTTTTTCTTTTTGAAGATGCTTTGGTTAGTTCCAAGAAACGACAGCTTCTCAAATTTTGGGACACCAGTCCCCCCCAATATTACCCCCTGGGGCCGAGGGCCTTGAGAACAGAGCTCTTCCTCTCATCTCTGTTCACACTACTGTCCACTCTTGGCTGCAAGCCAATGCCTCTCCCTAGATACAGCTTCTATGTTACAGAAAAAAAAATGAGTCCGTCCATGGCTATACAAAAGAGTCCAGCTAAAGCCACTCTATCATCTCCTCTCACCTAGGATTCTTTTCAGCATTCTCTGACAATCTTTTACTTGCACAAACTTTCATCATCTTTGTTTAGTTCTCTCTATCTTTCTTCTTCAAATTCAGGAGGATTAGTATTTATAAAGTTTCCATCATTTACGAAAAGGGTTAAAATCTTGGGCTTTGTTTCCTCAGAACTCTCACAGTATCTTTGCTGCTGGGCACTCTTCTCACGCCACCCCCCCCATACTCCTTCGGCCGTGCTGTCTAGTTGTTGATATCAAATTTCAAGGTGACGGAGATCACAGACACGGTTTCTCAGTCTCTCTCCCTTTCCGAGGGGGGGGGGGAAGGGAAAAGCAGGCTGTCTGATGCCTCTCAAGGTTCTTGTACTCTCTCCACCCTTCCATCCTGCAGGATTTTTCCTCTCCCCCTCTGTGCCCGAGGTTCCAGCCTACCTCGCCCAGGCCGTATGGCTTCCCCTCCCCCGCCCAGCCAGCCGCTGGGCAGGGGAGATCCCTCCGTCCTCAGGGACCGGAACCAAGAGAGAGCTTTCCGGGGAGCCCTCTGCTTTTAACCCCTTGTGTTCTCAGAGGCGGATCCTTGTCCTCAGTGGCCACACCAGGTGCCAGTCTTTAAACCTGAGCACTCATTGGTTTGACCACTGAAGTTCAGAAAAACTCATTTTTTCCAAACTACGACATTCCACCCTTCGCCTCTGAGAACACACACCCATTTTAAAATTATTCCAAAAGACACTAAGTATTTTTCTTTACATCTAAATTTCACTATTAGTTTTCTTTAATACATGTTTTGCTCTTTTTCTCTGATCTTATCTCACAGTCTTGTTTTATTTTCTCTTTTTTTCATTTAGAATTCGGTTTGATTTCCCGGTCAGGGAACCAAATGTCAAAGGTTTGACGTTGGTACAAGGCCAGTGCCCCTATAACGATATACTGTCCCTGGTATCTGCTGTGAGATGTGACCAAAAACAGAGCAAAACAGTTTCTAATTTAGAAAGCAAAAGAAAAAAACTTTATTACTTATAATAGGCAAAGAAGACACATACAGAAGAACATGGTAACTTTAAAAAAAAACACTCTTCCTCCCCCCCCACTAGTTTTTAACCTAACAAAACAAATTGAAAATTCCCCATCACGTTACCACCTTTTAGATAATTAATCTTTAGTCTATTACCACCCTTCCGATAATCAGTACTTAGTTCATTGAGGAGAAATAGGAGTCCTTCTTGCACCACATCGTGGCCTCTTCCTCCATGTCCAGTGCTCTCACCACTGTGCATGGACCAGAGCTGCTTCTAGGGTTTTTCTTTTTGAAGATGCTTTGGTTAGTTCCAAGAAACGACAGCTTCTCAAATTTTGGGACACCAGTCCCCCCCAATATTACCCCCTGGGGCCAAGGGGCCTTGAGAACAGAGCTCTTCCTCTCATCTCTGTTCACACTACTGTCCACTCTTGGCTGCAAGCCAATGCCTCTCCCTAGATACAGCTTCTATGTTACAGGAAAAAAAAATGAGTCCGTCCATGGCTATACAAAAGAGTCCAGCTAAAACCACTCTATCATCTCCTCTCACCTAGGATTCTTTTCAGCATTCTCTGACAATCTTTTACTTGTACAAACTTTCATCATCTTTGTTTAATTTTTTCTATCTTTCTTCTTCAAATTCAGGATGATTAGTATTTATAAAGTTTCCATCATTTACGAAAAGGGTTAAAATCTTGGGCTTTGTTTCCCCAGAACTCTCACGGTATCTTTGCTGCTGGGCACTCTTCTCACGCCACCCCCCCATACTCCTTCGGCCGTGCTGTCTAGTTGTTGATATCAAATTTCAAGGTGACGGAGATCACAGACACGGTTTCTCAGTTTCTCTCTCCGGGGAAAGATGGGGGGGGGGAGGGAAGGGAAAAGAAGGCTGTCTGATGCCTCTCAAGGTTCTTGTACTCTCTCCACCCTTCCATCCTGCAGGATTTTCCTCTCCCCCTCTGTGCCCGAGGTTCCAGGCCTACCTCGCCCAGGCCCATGGCTTCCCCTCCCCGCCCAGCCAGCCGCTGGGCAGGGGAGATCCCTCCGTCCTCAGGGACCGGAACCAAGAGAGAGCTTTCCGGGGAGCCCTCTGCTTTTAACCCCTTGTGTTCTCAGAGGCAGATCCTTGTCCTCAGTGGCCACACCAGGTGCCAGTCTTTAAACCTGAACACTCATTGGTTTGACCACTGAAGTTCAGAAAAACTCATTTTTTCCAAACTACAACAATTAGCTTCTCAATGACCTGATTTGGAGGTCATTCCATGGCTGTACTCCAGTGTATTTAGAAATTTTACTTTCCAGATGAAATTGACTCAGGACCTTCTGGATGTTAAGCCTTCATTTTCCCTAAAAAATGTGTCTCTCAAATGGCCCTCAGAAGTTAACCTTTCTCATATGTTACTATAAAGAGGCATTTTATCACTTCTCAACCTCTGGCTCAGGTAATCCAGCCAGGTTAAAAGTAGATATTTTATTACTGTAATAATTTTCATACCCCTTTTTCACATCTTGTGCAATATTAGTTCATCAACAGAGCACTGTACTCTGAATTTCAAATTAAGATTTGGCTGTGCTTTGTAAAATGATATTAATGCTTTCCGCTTCCCTGTCTGTGCTAAAAATAATTCACTAATACATGCCAGAATTGCATTTGTCTTTTCTACAGCTGCTTTATTCTGGCAACTTAAAAGGCGTTTCTGTCTGACATAACATGGAGGGATTTTTTTTCCCACTCTTATCTATCTTACTTTTCAATTCTTTTACAGTTTGTGCCTAAAACTGTAGCTTTGCAGTCTGTGGTGTCAGTGTTCAACTCCTTTATACACTGAAGCTGACAAAATCATCCAATTTTCTGTCAGTGTCTTTCAACTTGATTTTGTCTTCAATTTAGATGAGCATGCAGACAGTCCTCTAGATGCATTTTAGCTCATCTGTGTGTAGTTACTACATAACTATTTCAAGGTGGGCTTGAAAAAATTGTAGATAACTCTTACTTCCTATATTCCTATTTTTTCTGTATTTTTCCTCCAAGGAGATATGACTGTTGATGGCTACACAGTCTTCCTTCTTATTTCACTTTCTTTACAAATTCACAAATAAAAATTTTGTGTAGTATTCTACACAAACTGAAAAATGTTAGTTTTTAAAATATTTTGCATGTGTCCCCTTTTGTTTTTATAGTAGTATGACACATAATAATAACAAAAAAGTGGTAATTATATGTAACTTTCTGGTTTTAATGTATTCCTTCAGACACTGATGAATGCTCCTTCCAGAATATTTGTGTGTTTGGCACCTGCAATAATCTCCCAGGAATGTTTCGTTGTATCTGTGATGATGGCTATGAACTGGATCGAACCGGAGGAAATTGCACAGGTAAATCACTGCTTTCCAGAAATGTGTTAGCAAAAAGGGTGGCTTCTTAAATATGCAGACAAATAAAGTTTATTTGTAGTCCTGTGGTGAATTATTTGTTAAACTTTCCTTCAGTTTTAGCTAAAATTCAGTTGCATTTGAAACTTTCTTGCTTTCTTGTCTTAGAAAGTAAAATTATTCTTTTCTATCCAGTGAGCAGATTTTTGAATGTGGATTTCCTATTTTAGATATTGATGAATGTGCCGATCCCATTAATTGTGTTAATGGTCTTTGTGTAAACACTCCAGGAAGATATGAGTGTAATTGTCCTCCAGACTTCCAGCTGAATCCTACTGGAGTGGGTTGTGTGGGTGAGTAAAAGCTTCCTGATGTATCACTTTAGAAATCACTGCTTTTATGCAAATAAGATAGAAAAATAACAGTTCCACAGTTCATCATATCCTGTTTCATAGTTTTCTTGTGTTGTCTCTCTCGACATCAATAATTATCAATGTTCTGGAAGTGCCAGTGACTTCAAGAGTGCAATGTTACCTGATTTCCTTATTCTAGGTATGAAATTACAGATGAATGCCTGCTGTTCTTTGCCTGGATCAAGATGTGCAGCTGTAACCATGTGTGCTTTATATGTAGATAACCGTGTGGGCAGTTGCTACCTGAAGTTTGGACCAAGAGGGGATGGAGGCCTGTCCTGCAACACTGAGATTGGGGTTGGAGTCACTCATTCCTCGTGCTGCTGCTCTCTGGGAAAGGCTTGGGGGAACCCCTGTGAGACCTGTCCCCCTGTCAACAGCAGTAAGGAAATGTTCTCGTGTTCTCCTGGTGCTGCTTTAGTTTAGAAGGGATGGAAAAGGAATTTACAGTCTTTTACTGTGTTGCTGTGCATTGGTCATTAGAGACAAATTACCCTGCCATTGTGAGAGGGACAGGGGGCAGACGTGTGGACTTGAGCATCTCAGACCTGACCTTTAGTCTTCGGTGTCTGACTTGCTACCTTTCTCACATTAATAAATCAGTGCTGCCTTTAGAAGGCACTTCCCACCAGACCGGGTGATACTTGAAGTAGTTTTGGACACTTTATTTTGCTTACTTTTCTCCATTAAAAAAAAAAATTAGTTAAGAAATTTGTGGATAAGAATGGATTAGACTGCATACATCTCCTGGGCATTTTTGCTCAGCCCCTCCAAGTTGATAGAGAAATAAATTAATGGTGCTTAGAACTCAGATCTTTGCTTTAATTTGGCGGAATTCATTATTCTCCAGAGAATAGTGTAAACTGTGTGTTTATGTCCAGGCCACTCTTGAGTACGTTAAAAACTGTTACCTAATGATGGTTATCAGCTTTGTAGAGCTTTGAAGGTCTTTAATGAATAATGCAACACAAATGTCAAGTATGTTGTTCTTTACAGCCTCATAATAGTAGGAATTTCAACTTTAACACTTATCTTTATCAGTAGCATACTGACATTTCATATTAAAGAACTAATCAAAACAGAAAACATGTACCTCTGTAAGGACACAGTATGGAAAAATCAGTATTGTGCCTGCCTTAAGAGATTAAAGCTATAAAAGAAAGGAGAACTCCTAATCTTACAGTGTTTTTCTGTTAATCTAGTGCACTTGCTTTATTTGCTGTGAATAGGCCAAAAAAGCAGAAAGAAACTGACTCTAGGGAAGAACAGCCATTAAGAACATAAAGTGACATTTTATGATTCTATTGTTGTAATTTTATTTTTTGAGACTGTCTCTTGTTATACTTTACTTTAGCTGAATACAATACTCTGTGTCCAGGGGGAGAAGGATTTAGACCAAATCCCATCACTATTATTTTAGAAGGTGAGTTTCTTAAAAATGACTGTGATGACTGATAATTATAAAACAGGGTCATCTTTGAAGAAGAACCGCATTTTCCAGAAATCATTATACTTAGTGCAAAGCAAAAACCCTGGGTAATGTGAATTGGGAAATAACATGAAAAAGCACACAGCAAAAGAATATTTTAGAAGTCCAGCACCATTTCAGTAGGAAAACAATCTAGTGCATACCTTTTGTATGGTTCCTTACTTTAACTGGATTTCAAAATTGGGCCCTGAAGGATAAGTCATTATGAAAATTACAGCTCATCAGCAGAACGTGGAAATGTCAGGAAATATTCATCAGACAAAGCAGCTCTGGTTCCAATAAATGGGCAGAAGTCAAGAATTAGATGCCAAATTCCTGTAAACAGCAATGGAACATTGAGCTTAACAAGCTGAAACTGCTCCTTAAGGGCTGTTTGAATGGAAGAGAATGAGCATTTTATCCATGCATTCCTGGAGAGCAATTTGGAAGCAAAAAAACCCGAAAATACCACACATGACAGTTCAAAGCTACTAGTTGGCAAAATTTCAGGGTAGTACTTAAATTTTCTTCTTTCTTTTCATTCTGGAATGAAAATATGGTGAGTTGTTTTTTTTTTGTCCCTCTATTTTCAGACATTGATGAATGTCAGGAGCTGCCAGGTCTTTGCCAAGGTGGAAATTGCATCAACACTTTTGGCAGCTTCCAGTGTGAATGTCCAAAAGGTTACTACCTCAGTGAAGAGACAAGAATCTGTGAAGGTTGAGTCCTTTGAAGCCTTTTCCTTTGTCACAGTGCAGTTATTATGAAAAATACTAATTTTTAGCCTTAAATGCATAAGTGGGCATGATACTTGCCACCCTTACATGGAGTCTTCCCTAAAATCATTGTCTTTGGCACCAGCAATACAATTACCACAAAGCTTGGAATGGAACACTTGGATATATTAATGTTTATTTTGGATGCTAGACCTCAACCACGTGTATTCAGTAAACTAAGGGGGTTTTTAATGATTTCTGGCTTCTCACTTCAACACCTTATATCCCCTGCAAGTTTTACAGTGCTCCCTGCATTTTGGGTGTGAGAGTAGCAATTTAATTTACTCAATATGAAGTAAAGTTCATACTGGTTTTCCTTCTTCGTTTGAGATTTTTCGTAACTGTTACAACCAAAATCGTAAATTGACTCAGAAACTAAAAAGTGACTTACCCTGCTGTGAGAAGAAGGTGTGAATGTCTTTTGTTAAGTTGATTTGCTCCTATTCCAGTGGCAGGTTCAAGAAATTTTAGTTTATTTAGTGTGTTGTCTTGCACTTAAGAGAACTAAAGGCAAGAGAACTAAGGCTAAACTTAGAGGTTAAAATCAGAACTGTATTTTCCAAACCATTTTTAAATGAAGCATTTTTTTTTTATTATTCTCAGAAACACTTGCTTGGACTTGGACCTCTTCTCCCTTGTTTATTGCAACGTTTTTTTTTTTTGGTCTCTAGATATTGATGAGTGTGTTGCACACCCTGGTGTCTGTGGTCCTGGCACCTGCTACAACACTCTGGGGAACTACACCTGCATTTGCCCACCTGAATATATGCAAGTGAATGGAGGACACAACTGCTTGGGTATGCAAAATATTTTCTTTACTAGAACTGAAGAATATCAGACTGTTTAAGGGCCAGATCCTGTGTTCTGGGAGGAGGTGGTTTGACTGCTTTTAGCTCCAAGTTGGTGTCATGTTGTCAGGAAAGAGAGCCCTGTGATCGGCAGCATTCAAGGGCTCTTAGTCCCTAACAGGGCTCACTGGTTTATTTTCCATTTCCAAATAGTGTGGTTTATCATATAGATGGATCTCATGAGTATCTACAATGTGTTTATGATTTCTTTTGGTTGCCTTTTTGGCCTTTGTGTCGTTAAATGAAAACAGAAAATATGTCACATAAGTCTGTGAAAACAAAGACTGTAGGTTACATCAATCCTTAAATTATTTTTAAATGCCTATGTTTATGTTGCATTCAGAAAATTGAGTTAATGAAACATTGTCTGTTTTGGTAGGTGGTTGATATTTACATAATATCATAATTATCATAATGTTGGTTACTTCTTAAGTCCTTCTTTTCTTGCATCCAGACATGAGGAAAAGCTTTTGCTACAGAAGCTATAATGGAACCTCCTGTGACAATGAACTGCCCTTCAATGTGACCAAAAGGATGTGCTGCTGCACATATAATATTGGAAAAGCCTGGAACAAGCCTTGTGAGCGGTGTCCAACTGCAGGAACAGGTAAACCTTCTGTGGTCACCCCATTTTGTTACTTTCTTTGCTTATCTGCTGCTTTGACCTATTAACTAAAGTTAACATTTCATCCCAAAAGAACTTTTACTGAGCAGTAATAGTGGTGTTGAAGATACTGGCTGACCAGAGATACTTCCTGTCTAGTCTGTCTTCCAGGATAATTAATTTAGGACAGTGTAATTTTGTTCTTGATGGTTGGAGACGCTTTTATCCTGATAGTCCTAGTCTGTCAGAACATCAGGATTGGCTTTCATACTGAGTGTAGGAAGCCTTTCTAGATTTTTCAGCTGTAACTCACATTTGATCCATGATCTGCTCAGTTGCTTTTACATTCCTCTACTGAAGGTGACTGAACTTGCAAAACTTATCCAGTAAGTAGGGCAATAGGAAGTAAAAAGTTCTCTTCTGTAAATGGAGCTGAAAATAATAAAGAAAGTTCATTTTCAGTCAGTCTTTATGGAACTGATTTCCTGAAATAAAACACCCCTGGAAGTCCAATTCAGGAAAGTCATTGGTGGGACAATCACCAGCTTGTAAGGAAACTTGACATTCATTGAAAGGTTCTCTACATATGAAAAAAAGAGCAAAGATGCTTAGATAAAACTAAAACATCATGTGTCTGTTTCGTACAAACAGATTTATTGTGCTTGCCCCAAATTTACTCGTTTAGTATCACTTAATCTCTGCCTCTGGTGCTGTGATTTTTAAATCCTTTGTGATTTTAGTGTAAAGAATATATTCCTTCCATTCCAAGTGGTTTATCCTGGTGACATGAGGTAAACAACAGATAATTTAAGAAAGATTATCCCTCACAGTAAAGAGGAGAGAAATTGGACTGAAAAGAAGAGAAAACAACCTTGTTCTTTTCCTTCTTAAATAGGAGGAGGGAGAATGAAGGAATGCTCCTGGAAGTCAGGAATAGGAAATGGAAATAACCTTGAGAGAGGAAATACATGTTTGCTTCCACAGAGAGCTCATGAAATTCTTTCTCATTGTCATTTATCTAAATGTCATAAAATTGTCATCATGGTGACAACACGATGAGAAAAGTATAGCAAACTGCTAGCAGGGATTCATGCAATTAATGTTCTTGGGTAGGAGAAAGAATTCTCCTTTTAGATTGGTGCCACTGAAATTCTCAAAACTTCTGCATTTTGTAATTATTTGTTAAAACCAAAATTGCTTTGTATTGTGCAAGCAGTTATGGGTTTAAATATTTCCTGAAATATTTCAATACTGCCGTGTTAGCTTTTCTAAATAACTTTACTGTTTTTGCAGGCATGGTTGAACCTTTTTCACCATGAGAAGGGATTGTGTGAGGGATCAAACAAAATTTCGAAGTGGAAATGGTAGAATAGCTGCACTTATGTTTTATTATCAGTTGTCTTGCAATCTGGGTGGGGGCTGCACATCACAGGGGTTAGGGTACACTGACCCTAACCATGTCACCAGACTGAGCCCAGTGGCTCATTAAGATGGTTATTCTGCCCTGATGAGGATTGTAAGTGAACTTCACATGCCCATGCATTCGCCTTCCTTTTTCCTTGGTGAACAGAGCTCTTTTTTCCTTTTTTCTCTGTTTATGCTTAACAGTCTCCGTTTGATGACTTTAAATAGTAGACTGTTCTGTTTGGTTTTACATGTTATGTAAATCATAACTATTAGCATTCAGACTTTAATCAGAAATAATAGTCCTTTTTTGTTTGTTTTTTTACCCAAAAAAGTGTAGAAAGCTGCTACACTGTTAAGAGGTAATGAAGAAGGTACAGAACTCTTTCATGGTTTGGTAATTTCAGGAGTGCCTGATCTCAGGTTTTTTCCTGTTATGTGACAGATCTTTTTGTCCTAAAGAATAGTATAGTTTTATGTATTTGGGGTTTTGAAATATTTTTAAAGTCAGTGATGCAAAGCCAAGCTTCCAGAAGGTAAATCTCTGGCATGTTTTTGTGTGGATATTTTGGCACTTTGTATATAGATATTTTCATACAATCCTTCCCTAATTATAAACTTTCTCTACACAGTAAAAACTGGGGAAAAAAGGTGTGAAAAACTGAATTCTGTGAAATTCACGAAACATGGAGGTAACATGATAGAATGAAAGAGGTCCTGCAGGCCTTGGAGCCTCTTCCTCATCCTCACAGACCTGATGTGTTCTATCATGGGAGTAGGAGATCACTGCCCACTAGGAAAGGGTAGTGAGCACCAGGCTCTGTTTTTTGTCTGATATATTTACTGACAGACTTACTGAGCGCAGTCAATGGCATAAGTCTCCTTGCACGAAAGAACTAATTTGATAAGCCTCAAATCTTACATATAAGTAGTCTGTGAAATATATTAGTGTATTAAATTATTATATTATGTATATAGTATTATACTGTCTATAGTATTATAGATATGTCTACAAGAGAGCAGTAAATTGCTGGATGGTAAAGCACTGTGGTAGACAGCTCTGTAGCCCAGTACCCTGTACTGCAAGAATAACCTGGGTGAGCATTAAGCAGACATTAAGTAGTAGAATAGAAGAAAGGGGAAAATGTTGATGTTCAGGTATACTGGATCCTGCTTGGCTTAGAGAAGTGACTAAGTATGTCTGAATGTGGGAAAAGATTTTGCCAGATATCATTCCACACAGTGATAAACTAAATTTCCTAAAAATGAGGATGTTTGGTGTAAAGGAGGCAAGAATTATTCAATTTATAATGGTAGTTAAACCTTACAGAATCGTGAGCTTCCGAGGAACTGCTATTAAAATGTAGAAAAGAAACTGAATATACAGCCAGGAAAGATTATAATTGCACCAGATTAAAGAACATTACTCCTTGTTTTTAATTTTATGGTGCTAGAATAATTTGTCAGCATTTCAGGTTTAGGGACACAATAAAGACAGGTTCCATACTCTTCATTCTGTTAGGCAAAGAGATTTCCTGTCGGTTCTCAACAGCACCAACAGTGGGCCAAGCACTCATGGACGGCTCTTCATAGTAAAACTTCCAGGAACTGTTTGAATTTTATGTCAATCTGATGTTTTTATAAATTTTACTCACTTTTTTGAAGCATATTTCACTTTAACTTAATGCACTAAATGTACAGATAACCTACCACACAGCTTGAAATGCTTTCTTGGCAGTAGTTTGGAAACTGAATATTGAAACATACTTTTTCTGGATAATTTGAATGCTGATATGATCTAAAAAGGTGATGAATAGGGTCTGCATGGTTATTGTTTGCAAACTGTTTATTCAAACTGGTTGTGTCTTCATGCTGGAATTGCTTCATTTCACTCAAACAGGTAGAGATTCCTCTGGCAGTATTTATACAGTTTTGCCATGCTTATTTTTGTAGGCCTGTCATTTTTTATATTCCTACCTGGAGAAAAAAATATTACTGTAAATGTATAACAACTTTTTGTCTGGAGAGCACTGTTCTGCCACAGAAACCTCATCTGCAGTAATTGAATCCATGCTGGAAATTTCTCTCTATGCATTTATCTATTTCCTTTGTATGTTGCAAACGCACTCAATTTCAAACACCTTTCCTAGAAAACCATGGGTGAATTTATTTTACACTTCACACCAAGCATTTCCCATTCTCCAAGTGCAAAAAGAGGATATAGAAGGAGCATATTTTAAAAATGTGGGGTTTTTGGAGCATCTCTTTTTAAAGCACAGTCTCCATTCTGCTGAACAGTTCAGTGGAACTAATGTGCAGTAATTCCACAGAAGATAAAAGAGATACTATTGTGAAAGCAGCCTAGGTACTGGTTAATTATATTTATTTCTCATATTTGAAAGTGCTGCTGTAGATTCTCACTACAGATGCTTAGAAACAGGAATAAATAGAACTCCTTAAGAAGTTGTATTAAAAAAAAAAAAAAAAAAAGGCAACCTAAAACTTAACTGAATGGCTGCATTCTCAGAACATACATGTACTCATGTGCCAAAGTTTGCAAAGGTTTGAGGAAAGTATGAATTACTATTTCAATTAGCATTAATTTACTGTCAGTCTGATTTTTAATACAATCTATAGAAGAAGCAATTGCTCTCCTGAATAGATTTGGCTTAAAAAAACTCTTGAGTAGCTGAGAAGACTGCAGGTAATTCCTGGGAGGTTTATACATTGCTGAAAATGCATTGCTCTCTGTTTCACTCTAGTTGGATTCAAGAATCTATGTGGGAATATTCCTGGCTTCACTTTTGACATCCATACTGGAAAAGCTGTTGGTAAGTTTCACCAGTCTTATTTTAATCAAAAATAGTTTTGCATAATGCTTTTGCACTTGCATAATGTTAACCAAAATAAACGTTTCATATAATGAAGTTAAGTTTCATTTTGGAGTTAGAGTGGTGACATAAATTGAAGCAATTTTTATGTAAAATATTTATGGATTTTTTTAATTTCTACGTTTTGTTATGATATTTTACTCATGTGGCATCCTAGTTCATGATTTTGAGTTTTAATCAGTGAGATAAAAAGTTTTGCCTTCAAAAATACTGTGGGACTTCTCTGCATATTTTTTTTAAGTTTTGCTTCTTGGCCAATACTTAGTGTAGCTCTGTTTTGATCACTTCCTGAACTTTATATGCCATTTTCTTTCATAATGGGCATATGGTTTTATAATCTGTGTAATTTCTGTAGAATAAAGTGAGTGTCTCAACTCAGTTTTAAAGACAGTGAAAATGAGAATCCTTGCAGTGTGTAAAGACATGATGAACTCTACTTAAAGTAGCTCCTCTGCCTTTCAGACATTGATGAATGTAAGGAAATCCCAGGAATCTGTGCCAATGGAGTTTGCATCAATCAGATTGGCAGCTTCCGCTGTGAGTGCCCCACTGGATTCAGCTACAATGACCTGCTCCTGGTCTGTGAAGGTGATTTGAAATTTAGTTATTTTCTCCTTAGCTCCCTTAAGCTTATCCTAAAAGGAAGGGGAACATTTAGTTCATGCGGTTTTCAAAATCTAAGGGACAGACTGTGAGCTTTTGTAGGGCTTGAGGTTATAAATCATTTTAAGTGCTTGTCTTTAATATGGATGCATATGCAATTAATAAAATTTGTAATTGTTTTCTGTCAAGCTTCTAAAGAGGTAGTCAATGCTTTTATTTTAGGAAGGAAATTTAATTCTTGTTCTTAGAATTTCTCAAAGAAAAGTACCTTGGATTTTTTTTTCCAACTTGTGTCTCTTCTGCTACAGTTTTAGAGGCAGAGATACTCATAGACACTAATGAAGTCTTTTGTGTTGTAAAGTCAGTAGGAGTTTTGTCATTCCTTTAAGGATTTTATGCTAACACCTGCAACCTAAAATGTTGCAAAACGTGCCATTTATTTTTTCAGTTCAAAGTCAAAGAGGAAGTTTTTTTTTAATAAAAAAATTTCTTCAGGCAGATGTTGCAAATTTGCAAAGCGACTTTGACACATGGTAAGTTGGATTCATGGGATCCTCTTTCATCCAAAAGGTGACGTGGGTGAAATGGTGTTGATTTTGCTTTTTGTGTTCATTCCCAGCACACGGGGCTGGAGGTCAGCCTACTCAAGCTTTGTGGAGGACTGAAGTTTCCTCTTGCACAGACAGACAGTGCAGTGTAAATTTGAGGCAGGAGTGGTTTCTGATGTCTGAACTCTTGGTGTTTCAGATATTGATGAGTGCAGCAATGGGGACAATCTCTGCCAGAGAAATGCTGACTGTATCAACAGCCCTGGGAGCTACCGCTGTGAATGTGCTGCTGGCTTTAAACTGTCACCCAGCGGTGCCTGCGTTGGTAAGAAATCACATGACTTTTCTCTCATGTTTGTATCTCACCAATGGGTATGTGTGTGTTTCTCTCAGCATCCTTTATTTTCTGTTACCTTGTGCATTCTCCTGTTTTACGTTATAGCCATGTTTCACAGTAAAAGGAAAGAAAAGACAGGGTTACATTTTTAAAGGATATTTTCTAAATATCAGCCAAATCCTAACAGTAGTTTTATCCTCAAGGTGTGTAGGCAAGCAGTTTCTGTAAAATGAAGTTGTTATGATTCAGATTTACTTAGAGATAATTTTGAATCTGGTTTTAATCATAACAATGGATTGTAAAAATATTATTGTGTAAAACGAGGATATAATGGAGGTCAATAACATGCACCGTCTGTTTTGTGTTTTTGTTACAGATCGCAATGAATGTCTGGAAATTCCTAACGTTTGCAGTCATGGTTTGTGTGTGGACATGCAAGGAAGCTACCAGTGCATATGTCACAATGGCTTCAAGGCATCCCAAGATCAGACTATGTGCATGGGTATGGAGAGAAAATACTTTCCTGTATGTGGTTTGTGGGCTCTTTGCAGGGGGAAGATGAGTCCTAATTTTTTCAGTAGGTTACACTAACATTAAATAACTGATTCAGGCATTTCTGGGTTTTTTTTTTGTGAATAAAGTCCATGAAGTTGTCCTTGGAGGGGAGATAAATTTGTTTGAAAGAAAACCTCAGAAAAAAGCAATATGTTGCGAGATAGCTCCATGTTACTGAAAAAACATTTCCACAGAAATACATCATAGTGGCCTATTCAACAGAAAGGATTTTAGGATGTATCAGAGAATGACAGAGTTTGGAGCAAAAAACACACATTTTTCAATTATTTGTATCCATTGAGTTCCTTTGTCATTTAATAAACAGAATCCCCCTTTTAATATAACTCTATACTAATTTCATGTGAAAATGATGACATGATACAGGTGATGCAAGATTGAACAATGAGAATGTTCTTGTTCTTTTAGTTTATAATGAGTTCTACAGGGTTTTAAAATGAAAAGGTGATACATTTCAACTTTAAACAGATATTTGAAACCTATTCATATTGCAGTACGTTTTCATATTTGCCTAGAATCTTCTTGTACTTAAATCACATTTGTCAGATGATCAGAGGAGAATATTTGAGAAGTGACCTGTTTTGACAATACAGAATTTTGAAGAACTAGCAAGACAAAATTTCAATAGCTTCCAGATCTCCATGAAACTCCAGAAATTACTGTAGCTCACAGCAGGAGACATTGACCTTTACTGCCTTTAAAAATGGATGTTTGCAAAAGTTTGTAAGCAGTCATTGTAATTCTGGATGTAATATTGACATTATCTCTTTACATATATAAATTGAATTATATTTTCAACAGCTTTTCATGGGCTCTGAGGTAAAATATGTACATAAAAAATTATAATTCAGGGCTGTGATGCTTAAACCTTTGTACTCAGTCCTGATCGCTATTTTGTGTTAAATAAATAACGAAATGTTACCATGGAAAAGAAAAAGACAGAATGTCTTCAGGTAACTGCACATACACAGTACCTTTTATTTTAAAATACACACGAAATTAGGATATTGCAATTATGCACAGACAACACATGAACCCATTCCTGGGAAAAACAGTTCCCACATTTAGTATGTCTCTCCTTACAGATGTTGATGAGTGTGAACAGTATCCATGTGGAAATGGAACCTGCAAGAACACAATTGGATCATACAACTGCCTGTGTTATCCAGGATTTGAATTAACTCGTAATAATGATTGTGTGGGTAAGAGACCTAATCCAAGCTTTTATTTTCATTGCTGCTGGCTTGGCATGCCAGGGAGAGCAGTGTGTAGTTAAACAGAAGAGAAGAGCGTGAAGAAAGATAATTGAGTGCAGTAGCTTCTCTTGTTAGAGGTCCTAGAGGTTAATCCTTTCTGTTGTGCTATAAACTAATTTAAAGTGTTTTTTAATTACAGCCAATTGAGAGAATATAGTATTATCCTAAATATCTGTACTACTGGGGCAACAACTTTGAATTCAATGATGTTTTAATGCATCTCTCAACGCCTTTAGACTTCTATAGTATTTACAGCACATCTTTGACTACAGGCATAGTCCACAGGCACCACTTTTCTGTCCCACCATCAATGCTGCCTCATGAATTTAAAATAAGTCCTTTATTTCACCATTTTGCTTGACTCTTGCACAGGGTCAGAAAGAAGAAGCAGACCAGCAGTAAGAAAGCCAGGGCAGCTGATCTGTAACCTGTAACCTAATCTGCTCCCCTAAAATGAGCAAAATTATGCAGAGCTGACACAGTCATTGCTATTTCACATTCCCTAAAGCTCTGGGCCCTGGAATATCTGATGAGTTTGGACTACTTTAATTCCTTGGTTCTTGTGTTAAAGCAACCAGCACCTTCCTGGACTGAGAAAAAGACTCATAAACCTTGAGATCTTCTCCCTTGTATGAGCATAAGCAAAGAAAAGAGGGAGGCTTTAAACTCATTCCTGCTACAGAAGAAAGACATATCGAAGTCTAATTGTTCCTTCAGCTTCAGGAGACAATTAATACATCATTTAAAAAGCATTTTAAATCCTCTTCTTGTCCAGGAAAAAAAAAAAAAAAAAAAAAAAGTAACAAGAATGTGCTGCAAAGCACAAGTTTTTCTAACAGGCAATTTCAAACATCATTTTCAGAACTGTTATGAAGGAGAAAATCATTCTGTGGAAAGCAAATTACATAGTCCAAAACTTGACATTGGCAGGGACAGGTTTTTAGGAGGAAACTTGAGTGCACATGGATCCAGATAAAATCCAGAATATCCCATGTAGCATTTTCTCCTCTGTTTGTATTCTTGGTACCATGAAGTCCCTTAGCAAAAATTGAATATCTCCAGATACAGTAACTCAGGTAATGCTATAAGCCTGGAAATTGAAATACTCTATAAAAAAGTGTGGTTTGATTAGAATGTGCACCTTACTGTTCAAGTGAGAGTTACTTTATGTCAGCTGTCAGCTGATTGCTTGTTGCTACAAAATGCACCTATTCCACAGAAATTCTAAGTACTGAAACTTGAGTGTGTTTGTAACAAACTGTATGTAGTATGCTGGGATTCAAATCTCACTTCTTGAGTTCCATTTTGATATTTTAATTTTTTTTTTTTTTAATCAGATATTGATGAATGCAGCTCCTTCTTTGGTCAGGTGTGCAGAAATGGACGGTGTTTCAATGAAATTGGTTCTTTCAAATGTTTGTGTAATGAAGGATATGAGCTTACTCTGGATGGCAAGAATTGTGTTGGTATGTATGAAACCGCATGATGTTCAGGTACTGATGAGGTGAAATAAACTAATAGCTTCCATGTAGAGGGAAGCAACACAGTCTGAATATCAAAAGAGAATGATTGTGACATAAATGAAAACACAGTAGAAGTAACAGGATTTTTTTTAATAGGTTGGTCTTCAAGCAATTAATTGCCTTAGAAAAACAAAATCAGTACAGAACCCCTTAGTCTTTTTCATGTTTTGTTAAGTAAGAACTACAAGATTCTAAACCTTTCTTGATTTCCTCCACTCCCTAAAGACACCAACGAGTGTGTGGCACTGCCTGGTTCGTGCTCTCCTGGTACCTGCCAAAATTTGGAAGGATCGTTCAGGTGCATCTGTCCACCAGGATATGAAGTAAAAAGTGAAAGTTGTATTGGTAAGGCAAGTTGTTAACTCTTGTTCCTGAATAGTTTGAGAATTTTTATGTGATTTTAATTGGGTGGGAAGCAGTTGTACACCCTAATGGTTGTGAATGTTTCCTAACATAAAATCAAGGTGACAAGGAGCAGGTGTGAGAAGTCTTCTGGAAGAGGTTTTGAAAAGGAAGGCAGAAGAATATTTTGTACTACATAGTACTCTATTTTGAACATTGATTTCTTCATTAATGCAAACAAAAATACTTTTAAAAAAAGAAGTATTTTATCTTTGAATAACTTTTGAAAAAATATAATTCATCAAACAGATGTGCTTGCTGTATTTATATAACTTTTACAGAAAATTCTTGGCAATCAATGCATGAACTAAGGATTTGGTTTTGGAGGGCAGTGAAGTTTAAAAATCTTGATAAAATTATGGTGCTTATAACAGCAACTGTTTTCTAATTTTACCTTTTGTATAAGTCCTCTCCAGTGCTGAGATTCACAGGAGGAGAAGGAGGATACAGCAGATTTGAATCAACTTTTATGTTCCAGCTTATTCATAGTTTCATTTAAAGCCTTGAATGCCATTCAGGAGACAAATGTGACACACTGAACTGAGATTTGCTGTGGCAGAGAACAAGAAATAAATCCAAGTTACAACTCCCTTTTCCAACAGAGCAAAACATGGGATACTGTGAATTTATTGGGCATTTAAGGTTTGACTTACTGCCGCCTATTCTGTGTGGCTGCAGGAACAGGAACCATTTTGAACTTTTTGTCTTGAACAACAGGATTTATTTTTCTAAGCCCCAGAGTTCTCTCAGCCACTTGTATCATGCCACCAATATTCAGTTTGCCTGCCAACTTCATGATTTCTTCTGGCAGCTGCTGACTCCATATTAGCAATTATGTTTGAGGTGAATTCCAATCACCTACAGTTCTAAAGTCATGAATGTAATATAATGAAAGCTTTTGGTTTTCAAGGAATGTTACTGTCAATGACCACTTTAGTACCTCCTCAGAATATATGTTTTTGAGAGCATCAGTGAGTGCCAGACAGATTTTTTCCCCAAACTGAATGAAAGGGGCTTGCTTGCATTCTTTTGTCATTCTGCCATGTGTCCAGAAAATCTGTAGCTAGAGCTCCTAGGAAATGTCCTAGGAAACGTGATTGTATTAAAACTTAGATTAGTGTTTCGACAGTCCTTGTAGCAGATGTTCCCCGTTACTCTCTATTGACATTGTATGCAAACAACTTTATAAGAATCCATTATTTCTGTCTGTGATGTGAAGTTTGGCAGGGGCTGATTGTTTTGTGAGCTCAGGGTGATTTTATGCAGGAGAAACCAGAACAACTGGGGCCACAGAAAAATTCTTAGCTTTCACCTACCCATGTGATATATTCCCTGCCATTTTATAGGAATTAAGGGGAAAGGACTTGTTTACTTCCACAGTCTGGCTAGTCACCTCTCCATCATGGCCACAAAAAAAGTCTTAGCACCAAAGCGTTCATTGCAATAATAATGAGCACTTCAAAAGAGCAATTTTCCTGTCTTACACAGCTGAAGTACTGAGCTTTGTATATTAACAGCTGTCACAACAACTGGGAAATTGTTAACCATATTCTCTGAAATAAACTGACCTAGAATGCTTCACACAGAAAGAGCCTGTCCATGGGAAGCTACTGCAGAGTTTAGTCAAGTGCCATATTGTGCTGCAGTGGTTTGTCCATGAGCTGTACCTAATAGCAATTTCTGAAGGTCGGACTCAAGGTAGTATTTTTCAGAAGTTACATCACAGAATCTACTCCCTCTTGATTTCTTTCATCACTCCACTTGCATTTTCCAAATAATAAAGAGTGTATTTCCATTGTTTCCTTACCTGCTGAAAACAGGGCAGTTTTCTAAAACTCAGTACAGCAGAGAATTCAGTAAATATGGGCAAAAATGGCAATACAAATTTGAGTATTCAACATCCATGAAGCTAATTTTCATGGAGAGAGTTTTGTTCCTGCCTTTATTTTGGTTAAGCTCAGTGTGGCTTTTATTGTAGAATGCTTATATAGCCACAGGCTTCTGTGATGGTTTTTCCAGTGTTCATTACTGAAAGACTTGTACTTTGAAGATTATTATAATGAATATAATAATTTATCAGATTATAATTACCTTTAAAAATTACCTTAGCAATGCAGCTTATATATTTTTTATTATTTGCAGCATAAGGTAAATTAAAATGTAGTTTTGAATAATAGATATGAATAGATATAGATATGAAAAACTAGGGATCTCTTAATGTACTATTTTCCTGCTTTGTCTGTTGTCTGTATAGATAGGGGATGTACACTTGTTGCTGCTTGAACCACACAATTTTACAGGCACTTGATATTTACACTAAATACTAATACTTTGGCTTATGCTTTTGATAATTATTTAACAGAATATTTAGTGATATAACACTATTAAAAATTAAATCTTAACTGTCTTGTAATAGTAATATGTTACAGATTATTCAATAGAATGGGAATGCATTTTAGATAATACAATTAAAGTGGCAGTAGAAGACTGTTAAATATAAATCTGGGCATGTAAAAACAATTAAAGGTGTCACTCTACTAATAACTAGCTATGGTTTCAGTCCCAGAATCTGACAGGAAGCATGAGAAAAAGTACACCTGTAAACCCCCAACATGTAGATTTTAAAAAATAATCTTTGGATATTTTATGCTTACAGAAAAATATTGTTCTTATGGGAAATATATCCCAAAAGCATTTATTTAATGTTTATATTTTGAGCATAACAAAGAACAGAGAATGATATTTAGAAAAGAAGGTGTGGAACTCTTAGTTTAAAGGAGTCACTGAAACCTGCAGGCTGCTTTATCTCTTGGGCACTTTATTGGAAGCTGCTTTAGTTGAACCGATAAATAAATAAATAAACAATCTTCCTTAACCGAGGAGTTCACAGCAAGTGAGGTTATGGTGAAGGTTTCTCCATTGCTTTGCAGATATTAATGAGTGTAATGAGGATCCCAACATCTGCCTCTTCGGGTCCTGTACAAACACCCCGGGAGGTTTCCAGTGCATCTGTCCCACAGGTTTTGTGCTGTCTGATAATGGGCGGAGGTGCTTTGGTAAGTTACCAATAAGGAAGGTAATAACTCAGTCTAAAAGATAACAGATACTCTGTAGAAACCCCTTCCGATTTGTATCTTTACAAGGATTGCTAAGTGCTTTTAGAAAAGTATGAAAAATACAGATCTTAAGTTATTTCTTTCAAGGCAGACAGTCATCATCTAACTTGGGAGAAGGTTCTAGCTCTGCATAGTTGTCTTTTCTTCTCATAGATACTCGTCAGAGCTTCTGTTTCACCAGCTTTGAGAATGGGAAGTGCTCAGTGCCAAAGGCTTTCAACACCACAAAGGCCAAGTGTTGCTGCAGTAAAATGCCAGGAGAAGGATGGGGTGATCCTTGTGAGCTTTGTCCAAAGGAAGAAGAAGGTACATATTTAAAATTTAAAATTTGTTGCAGGGAGAAAAGGAGGATCACATTGGTGTTGTACTTTTTGGTCATGAGAAAGAGAGATCTTTCTGGCATTCATTCTCAGGGGCTTATTCTAGAAGGATTTTTCAAGTCAACAAAAGAAATAAAAGTAAATGGAAGAAACCAAAGACAGAGAGAAATACTGATTTCTGGGTTTTGCTATGTAGAGACCTGAACTAGTATCCTTTTTGGATGGCTTTAACCATCTGTCATGATTCTGTCTCTCACTGGCTCTATTTTTTAAAGAAAATGCATGTCTACAGTTGCTTTTCAGGACCTGTGCCCATATGGTCATGGAACTATTCCTGGAATTGATGATACACGTGAAGGTAGGTATTCTTGTAAATATTAATACTTAAAATTATACTAGAATATTATAGCATGTGACAGCTTATTCCTCACAGCTGCTGATGACAAGAAGCTGTCCTGTAGAAAAACCACTTTTTGAAGTGCATGGTTTGATACAAACATAATAGGGTGTTTAGGGTTTTTTAAATGCTTTTTTTAAGACTTGAAATGCGTCAGCTTAATGGTTGTTAATATCTCCCTGCTTTTTAGATGTCAATGAATGTCTTGAAAGCCCAGGAATTTGCTCCAATGGTCAGTGCATCAATACTGATGGATCGTTCCGCTGTGAGTGCCCTATAGGGTACAGCTTGGATATCGCAGGAGTGCATTGCATAGGTGCGTGGAGTTACAGGAATTGGAACTCTTGAATTTAAAACACAACTTGTCCCAGTTCTCTTCACTCTGCATTTATTCATTATGTACAGATACAGATGAATGTTCCATTGGCAACCCCTGTGGAAACGGAACATGCTCTAATGTGGTGGGCAGTTTTGAGTGCAGCTGTCATGATGGATTTGAGCCAGGCCCAATGATGAATTGTGAAGGTAACCTGTCCTCTTTACTCTTTTTTTCTTTGGCTTTTGTCCAGTCCTCAGCATTTAAATTACTTTATTAGCCATGCCTTTAATGCTGTAATAACTCAGAGAAAAAGAAAGTTTCTGTGCTTTGAAATAATGTAATTGGAAAAGAAATCTGAATTGATTTAAGCAGAACTTCTAGTTTATCACAGGACTTCCCACACTCAATGGAAATGCCCCATGTGGGACATTCTCACAAATGTTATGAGTCTTCATTAGTTTGCTTTCTGAAGTTGACATTTCTCATCACACAAAAGTACATTAAATATGAACATGTAATAAAATTCTGAAATAAGCCTGCCTTAACTTTCATACTAAACTCAAGTAGTTCTATGTATATACTATGCCATTATTCTTAAGCAGAGCATTGTTCAGTTTTCTCTAGTTATTCAATAGCTAATGATTTGAATTACTACCTTTCTGATAATTTCAACAGAAAAGAGCAGCATAGGTTTAATAAAATGTTCTTGGTGATTGTTTTGAAACTTACTAGAGAATGACTTTTTTGTTTCTGTCTGTTCAGATATCAATGAGTGTGCTCAGAACCCCTTGCTGTGTGCTTTTCGTTGTATCAACACTTATGGTTTCTATGAGTGCACCTGCCCAGTGGGATATGAACTAAGGGAAGATCAAAAGATGTGCAAAGGTAATGACTGATGTATAAACTTCTCCCCACCTTCCATCACCAACACATAATCTAAATATTTCTTTGCATCTTGCATTCATCATCTTGGTGAAATGTAGCAAAAAGCCCAGCAGGTGATGATTTGCTCTTTCAGAACTCACAAAAAAAAAAAGCAGTATTTAGTGTTTTTGTCATTAAATGTAACCCTTGATGGGGACTGCAACACCAAGAACGTCACAATGGTGAAATTCATTTCCAGCATGACAAGATGATACAGCTCACAAAGATCAAGATAATGGCAAACATAGATTTTTTTGACTTTCCCTTCAGTGCTTTTATTTAGGGAAGCCTGTACATGCTTTCTCCTGAAGTTGTCTTCAGGAACTAAGCTACTGGAAGAAAGTTCAAACACAAAATATGTATTTTTTGTTTGCAGATCTAGATGAGTGTGTGGAAGGTCTCCATGACTGTGAATCAAGAGGCATGATTTGCAAAAATCTGATTGGTACCTTCGTGTGCATTTGTCCTCCTGGGATGACCCAGAGACCTGATGGAGAAGGATGCACAGGTGAAGCTTAGAAAGGGAAGAAGGCAACTAATGGAATATACAAAAGCAAACAGATTAAAAAAACTTTTTATATGAGTGTGTATGTGTGTGTGTGTATATATATGTGTGTGTATATATATATATATACACACACATATATATCTATGTATATATACACACACATATATACATTACATACATATTATATATATATATATATATATATATATATATATAATATATATATATATCTCAGAAAATAACAATTCATGAAAGTCACTTAAGATACCTAATGATATCTAATGATACCCAACATCTTAAACTTTCTGTTTTGTTTCAATGTGAGTTCTAACTAATAAGGATTTCCTGATAAAAATTCCATTGGTCTACAACTTAATCCAGGCGTTTTTCAGACAGTTATTACATCTAAAAACTTAATTTGCCAAACAAATGAGACCTCAGTTTATGAGTAGGAAGCAAGGTTTTCATAAATGAAAAGTTACATTTCCTTTAGCATTAGTATAAATAATGTGTAACCTCTTTAAAGAACTAAAACTCCCATGATTCTGAAATTACCTATAAATGCCATAAAGAACAAAATATATGGAAACTGCCATTATTCAAAACAATTCCCCATCCTGGAAGTAAACAAATATCTTTCCTCCATTATTTACTCGATTATTTACTCAATGAGGGGAAGACAACAGCTATATTTTAGCAAATTTTTCTTTCTTCTGGTATATGGAAAAAACCCCAGGACCATTCCAGAATTCTCTGGGGGGAAAAGAAATTAAACACCCATATTAGTGAAAGTTTTAAATTGAAGTATTTTATAGCAATGTTTCTTCATCAAGGGAATGCTTACTCTCCTTTTGAGATCTTTTAAGATTTCTTTATTTAATGGAAAATAATCTGTATTAACAAGAATTCTGCCTTTAAAGAACCTGAAGTTTTTCTGAGGTTTTTTTTTAAGCACCTAAAAAATTTGTATAATTGCTTTTACCATATGTGTACCATTAGCTATTGAAAAAATACATGAAGACTGTAAACTTTCAAAAAATAATACATGGACTGAGATAGGACTTATTGTGGGAGAGATCAAATGTATTCAGAGATTCTTGATGATTACAGAGTGAAGATTTGTCACTCGAATCATGCATGTATTCCAGTTTTATTTAAATATTACTTACCAGGCAAATGTTGTGACTGGAACTTGTTCTGGTTTGTTTTCTGCTTCTTGTTATACGCTGTGAAGCATTAAAACTTTTGTCTGGGATGAAGTACAGAAGGAATGGAATAGGATAAGGTTCCTTGGAAAGCCCTTTCCAGGTTTAGTCAGTTGATTTTCCACATATTGAAATATTTTTCAACTATTACTTGGTATACTTAATGTATTCTAGAAACTCTGGTATATATTCTTGTCAATAATTGTTCTGGTTGTTGTTGACATTACTACATTTCGTTTTTATTCTAATTGTTGCGGTTATTTTTAAAATTTCTATTGTTGTTATTATATTTTTTGTAAAGATGAAAACGAGTGCCGCTCCAAGCCAGGTGTCTGTGAAAATGGTCGTTGTGTGAATGTTGTTGGGAGCTACAGATGTGAGTGTAGCGAAGGATTCCTGTCAAGTCCATCAGGCACTGAGTGTCTTGGTAAATGTCTCTTTTGTACACTTTTCACCTCACATTAGAGTGTAAATGCAGAGAGAAGATTAGGCTTTTGAATACCTAACAGCTCTCATATCTACAGAAATTAAATAATTACATTTCTTAATAAAAAATGATACAATATTAAATAATATTATTAAGTAATGATGGCAATGAGTAGCTTGTAGCAATCATGCCTCACATAGAAGTCTCTTAATTCCATAGGACATGAATGTAGACAAAATAGATTTTTAAAGAAGTAGAATGTAGTCACCTTCAGATAATTAAAAAATGGATACAGAGTAAATTTGAGTGTTTGCTTATTCAGAACATGATCTTAAGCACCACTTAAGCATCTGAATTTTCTGTATCTTAATTCACACATAAAATACTATTTGACCAGAAAATTGCAAGATTTTTTTTCTTTTTGAGACAAGCCTGCAAAATAAATCCTGATGAAGGGGTTTTGTTCACCAACCTGTATTTTCTTTTTAATACATTTATATTTGTCATTTGTACTACAAAATTCATCATTCCCTTTTTTGGAGTTAAATGGAACTGCAAAAGTTTACTTCTTGACCACTGTTCAATTGCACATACAGTACTGAAAGGGTATATTTATTAGTATTCTTGCATGAAAAAAAGCATAATTATCTTACACCATTACTATAAAACCAGCCCCCTGTATATTGTCATGAAGCATGTGCTGACTTCATGGCTAAGCAATAACATTGAAATGCAGTCATTCCTAAGGATTGGAACCAGATGGGAAGAGAAAACTGCAGTCTGTTAACCCCAGCCAGTCATTAATGCTAAGGAAATACCCTGTTTGGAGGTCATTATTGCTTTCTTATATTTAATATGTAATTTTCTTAATATTTTCTGCCTTGGGAAGGTTTGCTTTTACTGCTTTTCCTTTTGGGTTTCCTGGATTAGAAATTATAATGAAAAATATATCTGGCAGAAACACAGAATTTGTTCTGAATCACAGCATAAGCATTAAGTCACAGATTGCATTGTTTTAAATACATTGTGCAAACCTTTATATTCCTCTCACATTAAAATTCATTCTACATCTCAGACTGGGGATAAAGCATTTATGTGTTCTTCAGGTCATGAAGTCTCCATAGACCTGCACAATGTCCCTGTCTGCTAGAACAGAAATCTGTAGTCTTGCAAATTACTTCAGCAAATACTTTGTTTCACAGAACTGACACTTTCAGTGAGGACAGCTTTATTTGATATAAACAGATAAGTTACCACGTGGCAAATTAAGTCTTTCCTAAAGCCACAGTTAGCCTTTTGCCTAATTCTTGTAAGAAATGTACAGATTCTTCTAATTTGTGAAAAGAGAAGATCAGCTAGGTATTTAATTTACACATTCTGAGGGATCACTACTATCTTTAAGAGAAAAAAAAAGAAAATCTTTCAATGAAAAACATAAGCATTCTCAGATCAGTAATTGACCATGTCTCCATTTTAATCAAGAAATAAGATAGGTGACATAGCCTGTATAGAAGATACACTCTCTGCAAGATTTGGAGTTTCTCTTAGCACTAGAAACTGGGTTTTCTTCTCTCCTTAGCTGCCTGTTTGAAGGAAAACTGTAGGAGCCCCAAGACTTTAAAGCTTTGCTTCCCTTTCATTATTGAGAGGCATTAACCAAAAGGTTTAAAAATTAAAATAGAATTAGGCAGGGGCATGCCAACAATAAGGTCATACAAGTCTATTTCTTCCCTCAACAAAATCTAGGAGTACCACTGAAAAAGTATGGAGTTGCATATACCCTTTTAAGTTGTAGGGATTTTTTATTTAAACCATACCAGGATAATGACAGATGATTGAATGTGTTATTTTGGCTAGTAAAACAAACAAAACAAACTTCTAACCCCACTCCAAATAAATCATTCAAATGCAAACACAGCATAGGCAGCTGAAGTGGAAGCTCAGTTTTGCCCACAGCCTGTTTTATTACCAGGGGCACAACTTTCCTACAAGCAGAACTCTTACCCAACTCAGGCAGGTACTGAATGTTAGAGATGTCTTGGATAGATTTGGAATGGTAGCATGTTACCAAAACGCACAAGAGTTCTAAAGGTTAAATCAAGATGGATTTCATGGTAGCTAATAACTGTGACTATGAACAGTCTGCTGCTTGCATATATTGAAAGAGAGCCAGATTAATGCACTAGAAGCTTAATGGAGCAGATCTTTATCTCCTTCTCTATTCCAGCCTCTCTCCTTCTTCCTTACAGATAATCGCCGGGGATTTTGCTTTGCTGAAGTTCTGCAGACCATGTGCCAGATGGCTTCGAGCAGCCAGAACCTTGTCACCAGGTCTGAGTGCTGCTGTGACGGGGGACGGGGCTGGGGGAACCAGTGCAGGCTCTGCCCCCTCCCTGGAACCACCCAGTACAAGAAACTCTGTCCACATGGATCAGGCTACACCACAGATGGAAGAGGTATTTGCAGGGATGAGAACAGGCAGAAAAGGGGAAAAGAATATGCTCGCACGCTTAAGAAAATGCAGAATTCTCTTTGAAGTTCCTTTGGAGAACTTCCTCTTAAACAACAGAGTTTGATTTTTCAAATAATGCCAAGAGAGCAGAAATTAAAAACACATTTGATAGTAGCTGTAAACAGATAACTGTGCAGAATTTTCAGGATTGGGATGTGGTTGGAAGTACCAACCAGTAGCTGAAAGCTAGAAATGATCCCTAAGCTTTTGTATTGCTGTAAAGCTGGACACGTGGCAAAGGCAACAACCATCTCATTTAACAATGATCTCACAATGTATTGTAGGTACTATTTCCACACAGGAAGCAGAAGCTAATGTGTATTTTTTAATGTTGGTGATAATTCTTGACATGGAAGTAGTCATAAGAAAATTCTTCTGAATGGGGTTTGTAGTAGTTTGGAGTAGTTAGCAAAACTGGAATCTGAGTACCCCGTGAAATGGCAGGAAGGTGTTGGTGCAAAGAACAGTAATGAAATTTGAAAGATGTTTGGCTTTGGATTCAGATCCATTTTTCAAGAGGGAGAAAGGAGAAAGTTCCTGTCAGAAGCAGGATGACAAGGAACTCTGCAAAAATGGAGAAGAAAAAGTTGAATTTAAAACCAAAACATGACATATTTAATTATTTCTCTACAGATATTGATGAATGTAAGGTCCTGCCAAATTTGTGCAGGAATGGGCAATGCATTAACACCATGGGCTCCTTCCGGTGCTTTTGCAAAGCTGGCTATACCACTGACATAAGTGGTACATCTTGTAATGGTAAGATTAATTAATTAATCATCAGTTGAAGTAATCATCAGTTATTTTTTTAGTTGTTACACAGTGATGTACCTTTGTAAACCCTTGTAGCAAACCATTCTTTTTTATCTCTTTTATCTCATGTCCTTTATTTCTTTTCCTAATATGCATTTCTAGTTTTGTATTTAATTTGGGGAAATTGAGGAACAAGCTGGGGAGTATTCCTTCAGTACAATGATCACTGAAATTTGTTTCACTTCAAGTGGCAAACCAGCTCATTACTTCACAGTCTACATTTTCCCCACTTTTTTGTTGGTATGCAGGTACAAATATACCATAGTATACCAAAAAAGTAAATATTTCTTGCTTAGATGAAAATACCAATGCCACTCTAGTGTATTACTCCTTCAAGACAGTTTGTCATGGTAGTGGCAACCCCATATAAACCCCACAGCAACACATTCATAGAGAAAGGAATAACCCTGAACAGATGTAAATGGGGGGCTTTCTTCTATGAGCATTTTTCTTGAAAATGTTGTGCTATGTAGTAAACATCTTTCTGTCAGAGAGATGAGGACAAATGATAACTTAATATTTTCCTTTCTTTAGATCTTGATGAGTGCTCCCAGTCCCCCAGACCATGCAATTTTATTTGCAAGAACTCAGAAGGGAGCTATCAGTGTTCATGTCCCCGAGGCTATCTCCTTCAGGAAGATGGGAAGGCATGTAAAGGTAGGATTATACACAGTAACTTTTAATTTGATTACAACGTAAAAGGAATTGGTACTTGTATCAAATTTGATCAAATGTGCCTCTTTGTTGACTTTTTTAAGACAGCAACATCTCTTACTTTCAGATCTTGATGAATGCGAAACCAAACAACACAATTGTCAGTTTCTCTGTGTCAACACCCTTGGAGGCTTCACATGCAAATGCCCACCTGGTTTTACACAACATCACACAGCTTGTATTGGTAAGAAAAACGTTGGTTTCCTTTTATAAGTTTTTCTGTAAGAAAAACATTTTCAACTATCTCTTGTGCTCTTTATGCAGAGCAATAGTGTCAAGAGGGCAGAAAACAGATTTTGAAAAACAGGAATTACAGATAAAGAAAAAATGAGTCTGTCCACTATTTCTATTTTCTTGGTTAGTAAAGAGTTGTACATATTTAATACATGTTATTATGTTCTAAATATAACCACATGAAGACAAAAGGGCGAATTATTAAAATCTCATTTAAAATGTAGTTAACCAAAACCAGACTGCATTTTCTTTTTTTAGTAAATACAGATGTCTTTAGATCTTAAGCATATGTATACATCTTGCCAACTGAAACTGTTTTAGTTCAAGCTAATACAGAAGGGCAGTATTTTTCCAATATCAGCAATTACATGCCTGCTCTTACACACTCATATCACAACTGAACTACCACTACCACTTCCAATTTATTAATTACTCATAGCTGTGCATGAGTCTCCAGTTCATCTGGCATTTAAAAATGAAAAGCTAGAAAACAAAATGTTGCACCTCTGTGGATTTTATTTTTATGTTATATGAACATGTCTAACATCATGCCACAAGGTAAACCAACCTTCTCTCTCCTCTGTATTTTGAAGATAACAATGAATGCGGTTCTCATCCATCACTGTGTGGATCAAAAGGAATTTGCCAAAACACTCCTGGAAGTTTT
Source organism: Sitta carolinensis (assembly GCA_032173965.1). Classification (NCBI taxonomy): domain Eukaryota; kingdom Metazoa; phylum Chordata; class Aves; order Passeriformes; family Sittidae; genus Sitta; species Sitta carolinensis. The sequence continues at coordinate 2,170,153 of CM063313.1, read as the reverse complement.
ACCTGTGAATGTCAAAGGGGATTTTCTCTGGATTCAACTGGATTAAACTGTGAAGGTAATTAGGAACAGTCAGATTTTTTATGGTGTGAATCCATACTTCAGTTTCTAGTGAACCATTTGATGTTAGGGACAGAGAGAACAGAGCACCAGCCATAGTAATTACAAAAAGAAATTGGAAAGTATTAGACTAATTGTAAGTATAACAAAGGCATATGCAAGAAGGTACTTCCTCGAGTAATTTTAATGCAAATTAGGATAAAACAGAGACTGTCTAGTTGAACTCCTCACAGGTCTTTTCAGGCTGCCATTTCAACTTCACATAGGTTTATGCATCTAAAAGTCTAATAGTATGGGGCTTTTTAACATTTATGTCTTCATATGTTGAAACAGAATCTCTCTACAACTTTCATTTTGGCTAATTTTAATTGTCTGCAAGAGGATGGACTAAGATTAGATTCTAAGTTCTGTACTTAATTCTCTTACCACAGAGTTATTTAATACACAGAGAAGGCAAATTCATTGCATTCAGAAAGATAATTCTTACAGTTAAAATGCAGGTTATATTGATGAGCTTTATCTCTCTCTGTTGGCCCAAGGAGAAGCCTCAGTCAGGAAATCTCTTTTTGAGAGCTCCAGACTTCTCCGTGGGCCTCAGGTATTGAGCAAAGAAGAAAATAAAAGGCAGTACAAGGCCACTTGGCTGATGAGAATTAAAAATGTAAGAGCATACATGAAGAAATTTATGATTTCTCAAAATACCAGAAACTCTGACAGAGCATTTGAAACAGGAATTGATATTTAGCGCCTATTTCTAGAACAGCAGTCCAGAATATATGCAGCTGGAAGTTTTACTAAGATTTATCTCCTGTCAGCTTACTTTGTTCTCAAAAAGTGCATATGTCCTGGTGTGCCTATAAAAAAAAAATTATTTTTTTTATTTTCTACTAGACTTAGATACTGTACCTTAAAAATTAGGTTGCTTACAATCTACTTATTTCCTATAGCAGATACAATTTAAGATGTCTTGAGTTTTTAGAATTTGGAGGGTGGGATGGTTGTGGCTGTCTCCTTTTATTAACACTTGTCTTAGAGAATTTTTATGTGGCATTTTATTTTCAACTGCAAAGACATCCAAGTTTGACATTCAGACACTACAGTATGTTTCAGGAAACTGAAAGCTTATCCTTTAGTGGTTGGTTTAAAACTGAAATTAGAAAAACCCTCAAATTCTAAGCATTACACTAAAGCAACAGCGTTTGGGATTACTGGGAATAGTGTTTATTCTCCAAATTTGAGTACTGAAAAGGCTCAAGAGCTCAGATCAGATTATTGATGGAAAGAAGTGAACATTAGTTGACTTCAAGGCTTTCCAAAAGAACAACCTGCATGGTCCTTCTATCTTCCTGCAGCGCTCCTCTGTCATTAGTCATAAAACCATGAAGTGGTTTGAATTGGAAGGGGCCTTAAAGCCCATCTCATTCACCCCCTGCTGTGGGCAGGGACACCTTCCACTGTCCCAGGTCTAGCCTGGCCTTCAACACTTCCAAGGATCCATGGGTAGCCACAGCTTCTCTGGGCATCTGTGCCAAGGCCTCCCCAGCCTCACAGGGAAGCATTTCTCCCTTATATCTGGGTTAAATTTACCCTTCTTCAGCGTAAAGCCATTCTTCCTTGTCCCATCACTACATACCCTTTCCAGCTGTCCTGTAGACAGTCCTTTAGAATGTCCTTTAGACACTGGAGGAGCCTCTAAGGTCTCCTTAAAACCTTTTCTCCTGACTGAACAGCCCCAGCTTTCTCAGTCTGTCTTTGTAGGAGAGTTGCTCTATCCCTCTGCCCATCCTGGAGGCCTGGCTGCAGCAGCTCCAGCTCCTCCCTGTGCTGGGCCCCAGGCTGGGGCAGCTCTGCAGGTGGGGTCTCACCTGAGGGGCAGAGGGGCAGAATCCCCCTGCCCTGCTGCCCACCCTGGGGCTCAGCCCAGCACAGATTTGGCTTCTTGGGCTGCCAGAGCACATGGCTGGGTCCTTCCAAACTTCTGATCCACCAGTGTTTGGCAGTGGGTGTAATCCTGTGTCATGCTCTGCTTCCCTCCTGAACACACAGATGTGGATGAATGTGATGGGAACCACAGGTGCCAGCATGGCTGTCAGAACATCCTGGGTGGATACAGATGTGGGTGCCCACAAGGATTTATCCAGCACTACCAGTGGAATCAGTGTGTTGGTAAGGAAACAAACAGCACAGAATGCCTTTAAACAGCAGTTGTGTGAGTGTTTATAGGGACAGTGCCAGGCAAGGGCAAGAATGAGCAGAACAAAGGGTGTGCAAAAAAAATATTTTTTATCGGTCTCCCACTCTTTCCATACACTTATTATTCCCAACATAAGTCAATGGAAGAGGTAGGAAGAAAACACACTCAGCATTTTGAAACTTGCTGTGACAATTAGCTTTTCTAGAAAGGTCTAAATTCTGACCTGTTTCTTCTGTGAAAAATCCCCATTGTCGAATGTTCATTGAATTCCTGAAAGTATCAACGTAAATACCTCTGTTGAGGAAAAAGAAGCACCTGTCGAAAAAAGCCAAAAAATAGCATTAAAAAAACATTAGCAACTTAAGAATTCTACAGAATAGCATCTAAAGCAAATGGTGAGATAAAAATCAACAAAGCCATTAAGGGTTTCCTAATTCCAAAATGCAGTCTTAAGGCCAGCATTAGTGCTTCGTGCAGGGAACAAATTAGGAGGCTCAGGAGCTCTGTTATATTTATCTCATTCAATCCATCACTTATTTTCTGTCGTTCAGAAACTGTGCTGTATCATATACAAAATTAAATGTGGGATTTTCTTTTTTTAATAAAAACCAACACACAGAGAAACAATGTCATCCAATGTTATTTACAAAGAGCAGTACAAAATATTTACCTTTTCAGGTTTGCTTTCATGCTTTTCTGTCAATGGTATCATAATCAGAGCATGACTGTGAGCACTGCCATACATTTAATTTAGTCTGATTTTACTGTCCTGATTCTGTACATAAAAATTAGTTTATTCTACCCATTTTAACATTAAGTAACATTACAGCCAGTTTTTCTGAAGTGCAATCACCATGATCACTCCTGAATTAATATTGCTCTTCAGTAAAGAAAGCAAAGGACTGGGATGAGAGTGACAGAACACACAAAGAACAGCTCCCACAAAACCCCAAACCAGATTACGTTTCTGTAAAATATAGTCCTCAGAAGAATCTCCCTCCAAGTTACTGCAGACAAGAATGGCAGAGCATTCACTTGAGGTCTTGGTGAGGAAAACTGAGGTGAGGAAAATTAGGTGAGAAAAACCTATGGGTTTTAGAAAAATACCTTGGTTAGAGAAATAAAATAAGCATGATACCAACTACGAAAACATCACTTTCCATACCACACACAACCTTTTTCAACCTTTTTTTTTTTTTTTTTTTCCACCTGGAACCAAATCAAGTCACACTGACTGGAGGTGTCATCTTCTCTATATCTTAACACCCACAAGTGAAGATGATACTCCTTTTCTCTTTCAGAAACCAAGTCTGTGTGGGATGATGAGGTCAAGGACGTAGCAGACCCCTGGCACTTGCAGATAATCTAATTTGTTAGCTGCATCCTGCTGACCTGTTGTCTCTCAGACTAGAAAACAATATTTTTGTGTTTGCTTACCAGATGAAAATGAATGCTCCAATCCTCACACATGTGGCTCTGCTTCTTGCTACAACACCCTGGGAAGTTACAGATGTGTCTGCCCATCCGGGTTCTCCTATGACCAGTTCTCCCATGCCTGCCACGATGTGAATGAGTGCTCTTCTGCCAAGAACCCCTGCAATTATGGTTGTTCCAACACTGAGGGGGGTTATCTCTGTGGTTGCCCACCTGGTTATTACAGAGTTGGACAAGGGTGAGTTCGTCCATGCAGCCATTCACCAAAGACACATTCAGAAGTTGCAGAGGAACAAATGAAGGACAAGATGCTAAGTTCTTTGTGGTTTTGCACAAAATATCCAGAAACTAGAAAAAAATTAAAATGTCTGTACATGCATCATGACATTAATTTTAAATGTAGCATATAAATAATGTTAAACGGTGAGTTCTGCTTTCTCCCCCAGTATTAGCACATGAGCTCCCTCACAGACCTGCTCAGTGGGGATTGATAATGAATAAGGATAGGTACAATGTGTACTGAGATGATTAAGGGGTTTGAGTATCACTGATCAGTCTGGAACATTAAACACAAATTAACATTGTTCTGGTACAGAACAATAGGTAAACTCTGTAGTCCCCAAAGTCCCCAAAAATGCAGGGCAGGCTGGCTTTGTTTGCCTTCTCTGTAGAACTTGTAAGTGAAAATTTAGATCAGGCTAAAAGCCTTCAGCCAGTGTTTGCATTTCCCTCAGTAAGCCACTCCAGTGTGAAGGAAATTAATGCACAGCCCTCCTGCTGAGGAAAGGGCAAGGAGGGTGATACAGACATTGTGGCACGGATTACCCCCCGTTTAGCAGGGACAGTTCATAAAACTGCAAGGAGTAAGTAAAACAGATGTTTTCATTCCACAGACACTGTGTCTCAGGGATGGGACTTAACAAAGGCCAGTACCTGCCACTGGATGAAGATGCTGATGAGGAGAATGGTTTGTCCCCTGAAGTGTGTTACGAGTGCAAAATCAATGGCTACTCCAAAAAAGACAGCAGGAAGAAGAGAAGTGCAGACACTGTATGTACTAGTATAAAAAAGCACTGTAATGTTTTTCAGGGTATTTTCAGAGATACGACACCAGTAGTAAATGGAGGGAATCTTTTAAACAGGCCACATTCAATGGTGAAAATATATTTTCTCCCCCAGCCTCACTGGGCGTCCTGCTTGCAGTGATAATTTGACAGTAAGAAACACATCAACAGCTGTGAGAGGATGAAGTTTTTAAAGCTTATTCCTTTGTAGTGTGAGATGTGTTCTAGTTCCTCAGAGTACTTTCAGGGGAATAATTCTCCATTAATTACAGAGACCCGGCAAACCAAACATGTCTTTAACATGTTCTGCTGCCAGGAGGAGGTTGGACAGCATTTATTGTCTGGGAGAGCTAAACAGATCTCCTTGCAGAAGATCATTTTAGTTTTGGTGTCTGATCCACAAGTTGGTCGTAGAGGTGGGGGTTAGACCTGGCTGATGGAAGTCCAGTATTTACAGACTTGATGAAGTTTTTAGAGAATTACACTTCGGATTTCATTTTTTTCTTGCTGCATTTTGTGGGCTTATAAGGTTAAGTTACAGGAACTCATATGTATTTTTTAATTGTTACATCTTGTTACTACACTTTTTGAACGCCATTAACCTTGTTAGTTTCTAGAACTTTCTAGGCATCCATAAACTATGTGAAAAAAGAAACACTTTTTAATCACTATGATAACTTATGGGGTTCAGTATTTAAAACACTGCATGACTTGCTCCTGTCCAAAAGTTTTCCTTATTTTCACTATGCTTTTTTAGTTGCATTACATACAGTACAGTATGGAATTTTCAGAAAAGATTTCAGGGAATTTCCATGCAGTGTTTTGAAACACATTTCTCTATTATTTCTATTGGCCATAAGAATATAAGAACTGTGGATCTTGTGTGTAAACACAGTAAACACAGGTTTCTCCTTGTGGTGGTGCATTCCGCCTTTCCGGGCTGCAGTGTGATCTGAGAAATCTTCTTCTTGCCTTGGCCTTGAAAATTAAATCTGGCTTTTGCTGCTCCCCTGATGATTTTTAAGTGATCTCAAGCACTTGTTCGTAAAACTCCTCTACATAGCCTCTTTGCAAGCATGAAGTAACAGGTTCTCAAAGTAGTCTGAAGTCAGAGCCTCCTCGATGATCCTTGTAAAGCCTGCTCGAGACCTTTAGGATTTACAGGGCGTGTCGTGCGGAACCGAGTGAGAAGCTGTTAATTATCCCGACCGTTCCTCTCTCCACCTCTAAATCCCTCTTCCCTCCTGCAGCCGGCGCCGACGAGCTGGGGCAGCCTGGGCACGGAGAGCCCCCTGCGCCTGCGAGCGGCCGTGTCCGGGCTGCGCCGCCAGGCGGCGCTGCTGGAGCTGCGGCCCGCCCTGCGGCGCTGCGCGCGCTACGCCCTGGCGCGCGGCGGCGGGGCCTTCCGGCTGCGCCTGAGGGGCGGCGCCGGCCGCCTGCAGGCCGTGCGGGGCCGCGCCGCGCCGGGGCTGCACGCCCTGGAGATCACCAGCCTGCCCCCGCCGAGCGACGCCGAGAGCCGCCCTGAGGACAGCCACCGCCCCGGGCAGCCGCGGGAGGCCCTCAGGCTGAGGCTGTGGGTGCACCTCTATTAGCCGTGGGCCTGCTCTGCGGACGCCTCTGCTCTGCCTGCGCACCCCGGAGCGTCTGGTGCTCAGAGAGACTCTTCTTGGGGAGAGTGTATTTTGGGGATGGGAGGCTGATGGGGAGAGCCCTTCCTTTCCATACTGCCAGCACTGCAGAGCCGCCCTTTCAGGAGGGTGACTTAAGACTCTGCCACTGCCTAAACTTCTATTACAAGGGCAAATCATGGTTACTGTATCTTTTATATAACCTCGATTTAAAATATATTAAAAAAGCTAAAGTTCAAGAAGTCATCGTATGGCACTAAATGGTACAAAAATGTGAGCTTTTTTTTTTTTTTTCCTGTTAGCAGTCTGTAACACTTTGGGTATTTTGCTATAGTTCCTAATGGAAAAAAATTATAGAAGTTTTATTTATTTTTAATGCAGTAATATATGGAGAAAATAACAAATTATGTAAACAAAAAGGGAAACTCACTTGGTTTTCTCTACTTTTATAAATTTGAGCTATAACATTTTTGAGGTATTTTCTTAATCAAGAAAAAAAGTAAATTTGAAAGATGTTTTCTACTTCTACCAGCATCCAAACAAGTTTTTAAGTAATTCTAAAATATATCAGAGCTAAAAGATCACTGTAGTAAGATATTCTGAAGTGGGATATTCTAAAGTGTTCTTGCAAATCAGAACTAAGAAAAAAAAGGCAAGAAAAAAAAGAGGACAAGTATCACAATATCAGTCTCTGAAGAGATCATATTTCACAGCAAACCGGTGGGATTGTGTTCTGAATCACCCACAGCAAATAGTGGAGGAGGCACAAGTCCTGTAGCAAAATACCTGGACTGTTTTCAGTCCCCTTAGAACTGCAGAACCAAACCGTGCTGCCCTTCCCTCAGTGACCTCATGAGCCAACACAGGCAGCCACACCTCACGCTCAGAAAGGGTGCTCCACAAACTGGCATTAACTCCTGCATGCAGCTGAAGGAAATGTCTCTCAGAAGGGGATGTTTCACTGTTTGGGGCTGGCTCAAAACTAGGGTGCATTTCCTGGGTGCTGTGTCTGGACTGCCACACCTGCAAACTCAATTATTGCAGCGCAGGTGAGGAAAGCTATGTATTTGAAATTCATTTGTTAGAAATCTCATTAATGCTGTACTTAATACATGCCTCATTTTATCATAGCTTGTTCTGTAAGAAAGATGATTGTACAATGACTTGAGTTTTAGTTTACTTTAGTGATTTTTCTTTTTACGTTTTGTACTGTCATGTGTTAAGTGTATGTCTCAGTGGTGCTTCCTGTGACAGCTGGTGCCTGTAACTGGCCATGCAACAGAATCTCATATGTGAAAGTAACCAAAGCACATCCTGGATTGTTCCAGTTGCATCTAGGTGCTGACCAAAGACTATACCAAGTTAAACTCAGTGATTTTTCTTCTCTTTTGTTGACTTTGGGGATTTTGAAAAAAGATGTTTTAAGAAAAAAAAGCTTTTTCTTGAACATTTGTATCATTAGGACAACACTTTTCTTGCAGTAAAGCTTATTTTGGGTTAATTTTCGTCCTTTTTTTTCCATTCAGAGTTAAACTGGTGATTGATTTAAAGCAATTGACAATACTGGGGGCAGGAACCAAATTGATTTGACTGTGTTTTCAGATATGGTTGTGCAAGTTTGATTTCTGCTTCTGGGTAAAATGACTGAAATATACAGAAATAAAGAGACTTCTAGGGGTTTGATAAATATATACAGGACAGCACTGACTTTAAGGCTAAATGTAAATGGTGGTTTAGAGGAAGGCTGTTCTCACTCCAAAATGGGAGCTTTCCAGGAAACACTGCAGGAAGAGCCATCAGACTGCACACAGCACAGCATTTTGTCCTTTGCTATCAAACTCTCAAAAGAGAGAAACACTCACCCCTGACTTCTCTGAGGCTACAAATTCTGGAGGATTTTATTGGCAGGGATTATTTATGTGTCCTGTGCACACTTGTTAGATTTTTGTAGCTTTTTTTTTTAAAAAAAGAAACTACCATCAGATAACACCTGCATTGACTAATTACACAGTAAGTACAAGGTGCAAAAGAAGCCTTGGTCCCTTTTCTAGAAAGGCAGCATTATCATCCACCATCATAAACTGCACAAGACAGTTATGCACAATCCCAGAAAGAAGTCACTCCCAGCTTCAAATCCAGATGAAAAAATAACTAGAATTAAAAGAGAAAAACCCCACCAAGGACGAAATCCAAAGCCTCTTTGCAATCCAGCCTATCACAGTATATATATTTCTATACCCATTTCTCTAAATTCTACCTTCTTACAGCTTCTAGGCTTTTAATGAGAAACACTTAGTGAGAAGGCTGCACATGCACAGACAGTCTTGCTGTCCCAGGAAGCTACAGAGCCCCCAAGTCTGTTGCTAAAAGTAGAACTAAAATCTTGCTATTGAAGAGAGGCTGCAGTATCTCATGGCAACTGAAACCAAGATTTTAGTGACTATATATAAGACCTGAGGTAGGCCTAGGCAGCAGGGACTTTAGTTATCACTGTCTATTCTGTGTAGTGCAAACACAGGTTTGATTAAAGTCTTTTAGTCTAATCATCATAAATTAAAAAAATACATAAATATGTCTGGTTTGCAATCCCACAGGACAAAGTTGTATTAAAGGCTCAATTAGGCCCAGACAATCCTTTATACACAAACTGTTGTCATGGGCATGGGCAATCCACATTCTGGAAAGGGCTTTGGGGTTGTTACCTGGGATTTTATTGTACTGTGTGTAATCAGCGGTCACAGCTTGGACTGAGGTCAGCAGATGACAGCTGAAGGGCCTTTGTGCCCAACCCACAGGAGAACCCACGAGTGGCAATGCCTTGCAAAACTGAATACAGCAAAGATCTCACTGCCCTGAGCATGCTTCTTAATTCCTCCCATGTGTAGTAAATTATGCTTACACCTAAACTAAACAAGCTGTGGAACAGGCACAGCTTAAATCCAAGAAAAGGGCTGGGTTTATGAACCTCATTCTGAGGAGGTGAATATTCACACTTCTTAGAGCAGGAGGGAATGAAAATTGGACAAAGAACTACATTTCATATCTAAGATAAAATCCTTGTTCCCCGTTTTGACTGTTCATATGTTTGACACCAAGTTGTTATAGCAGAGGTAGGAAATAAGTTCTTTGCTCCCACAGAATTATACAAGTGGTGGAGGAGGTGGTTTCTCACATGTTCCAAGAAGCCAGCTACATGTCAGCATGGGTGGTCACAGAGAGATCTGACCTGTGTCTTTGGGCACTAAAACCTGCCAAGGCTTCCTTCCTGCCTGGGCTTTTCAAAAATGAGGTTGTTACCAAAATCCTATGAAAATGTCAGGAAAAATATGACCCTCCCAACTGTCTTTTTTGTTTTAGCAAGTCAGGCATGGCTTTATTCTTGACCAGGGTTTGTGAATGTGGTTGTCAGATTTTCAGCCTCCACACTGAAGCCAATGCAAAGCTTTTTCACTCGTTTCACTCATTTTTTGCAAACAGTGAAATTATTGTTGCTTTCAAACTACATAATTCTCTTCATTAATTAGTGCTCTTTCCTCTGTTGGTTACTGATTTTTTTCACTCTTCATGCTCATTTGGCCCACATTTTTAGTCCTTTTATCATCTCTTTCTCAGACAGGGAGTCGCCTCCTCTGCAGGCCTTCATTTCCTTTGTGTCTTCTGGTTGCTCAAACATCCTTGAAGTGCCATGAATTTAGGAGCCCTGATGTCCAATCTTCAGCTCCCTTTGGCTTGGTTTGATGAAGCTTCTCAGGATTAGTTTTAGCAAAATTAAGTTTTCAGTGATTTAATGATCAAAGGAACATTAAGAGTCTGTGAAGAAACCTAACTAGTACTGGCTAAAAGTGGTCTCTGCTTACAATTAATTAAAGCAACTAATTAAAAATTAGTCATGTAAGTGATAGCATTTCCATTTTTACTCCTGGCCAAAAACAGACCTCCAGATACAAAGAATGCCAGTAGAAGCAGCTCTTGGTGTGTCATGCCCTTGATGCCTCAAAAAGCACTTGTTCCACAAGCAGGGTTTTTTTGGTACATTTTAAAAACTGTGACTAAAGATGTTTTTACATAAATATGCAGCTCATTCCTGCAGTTTTGTCCAATTATGGTATTTGTACATTGCTCATATATTTACAGAAATATTTCTGTGCTTCAACTTCTAGCATTTCCTGAACAACGTAGATTCAAAAACCCCTGTCTGTTGCCACTAAGATTTGTTCCTGGGCAAGATTACTAAGAAGCTGCCAAAAACCATACATTCTAAACAACACAAATATGCACACAGCTAGACAGACACTGCCTCTTCTCTGCAATGATGACAGCCGATGAATTACTGTCACCACTACATCTGAATTCTGCAAATACTTGGAATTTTAGGCCTGATCACCAAAGTCACAGCTGAAAATGAGCTATGTTCTCAAGGCCTGGCTTCTGGTTTTGGATCCAAAGAATACATATACATTCAAGAAAACAGGATCTCACCCCCAGTTTACTTATTTAGCAAAAAGGATTCATTATGTCCCTATGTGAGGTAAATACGAGGGCCTCTCTAAGTTCCGTAAAATAATTTTCATGTCTCCAGGCCTTGCTGTTGTTCATGTGGAGAGAGCCCCATGCAAGATGGGGAGGGGGAATATCAACTAACCATCTGACCTTAACATTTAGATGAACATTCAGCCTTTTTGAAAAACATTAGCCTTAAGGTAAAAGTCAACACACACTGCAACCATAACACCCAAAGGCACAAATTTCACTGTTCTGTCTGCTCCAGAAAAACCATCCAGCAGAAGGCTGAAAGGAGCTGACTAAAAACTTACCTATTCAATAGGAACCCTGCCAAGTAGTTCACCCCTAAGGTTAAAAGGTAATTGAACTGTTCTTCACAAATCATATTATATTTCTGAAAGCCATGAATCTTAAAGATCAGAAATAAAAGCAGTTTTGAGCATCTGAGGTAGACATTTGAGAAGAACTGCTCCCTCACAACACTGACAGGTACAAATGGCATGAATCAGGTGTAAACATTTAACATCAACAAGGAGAAGCTGTGTGGAACAAATACAACACATCTGGTGTGCTATAATTGGGTAGGAAGCTTAGATCATAATTTTATGCATGCATGGGTTTATGCACAGCCACAGAGAAGCAATGTCAAGAAGCAGGTCTGCTAATTCTGAGACAAACTGGCAAAATCAAACAATTCCTCCCTCCTCCAAATGGGCTTTTAAACTTGTATAGCCTTTGTATTTTATGCTTAATTTCCTAAAACTAGTATTAGAATGCCAACCTGTGTCTCCTGCTATTGAATCCATCACATCCAAGCTGCTCTCTTTTCCAGGCCCTAGTTTTAGGGATAATCACACTCTACTGGTCTAGAATGAAGTCTGCAATCCCACACCATCTGATAATCACAGAGTTCCTTTTCCCCCTCATCTAAATTACTCATAAATTATCCAAGCCCTAGCTTAACAATTTCTGTGTCACAATTTTACTTTTCTGGTTTTCTATACTGTAAAATGACAGCCAGTGTTTGGCTGGATGCCTTCTTTTCATGGCATTGTTTCAAACACACAGCTGGGAGACTGAAAATCCATAGTTAGGAATCAAGATTCAGCTTGAAGTGCCTGTCGTTAAATCTATCAAGTGTCTCACAGAGCTTAGATAAGATAAATTAAAACAAACAAACAAAAAAACCCACCAACTACAGTATTTTTAAGGCCAAACTCACTGCTGTGATACCTCAGCTCTCTATCCCTCAGTCCTGATCAGTAAGATTGTGATTGCCAGACAGTTTTGCCAGCAGCAGCCACACCTCTGGGAAGTGCAGTGTGTTTCTCCACGGGCCTCTCTGAACTTTGTAGAGAAACCCTTTTCTGAATCATTCATTGATTCCTTGGACACACACAGCATTTAGGCTTTTTTTTTATATCAGCGTGCCTAAAACTCAGCAAATCCTTACATTGTGTACTATTTTTACACAGACCAAGCACAGGGTGACGGTCTCAAATAGCTGTTCTTGAATTAGAGCTGAGATTCACTGGGATAGCTCCTGGTGTAGCTCATCTATTAATACCATTCCATGGAAAATGCCAAGTATACCAGACATGCCATTGATTAAACAGATTGAAATTCCTCTTCTTTCTCATCACATGATGCAAAGAAATGCTGTTTCTAAATGTTCCACAGAATAATGAGATCCATCCAGCTCCAAAACTGCTTTCTCTTTTTGGCTAAACAACGGCTGTCAGTGAACACAGTTTTGAAGCCAAGATGGAAGCAGAAGCTGACTGTTTGAAAATAAATTTTATTGTTACAAGCAACTTCTCAGCTGCTGAGAACACAGATATAAATTTTATAAACACACACACACTCTTCAAAATATGAGAGTTTGTGGAATATGGAGCTAATCACAGATGGGTCTTCTTTTCCTGCTGGACAAACTGAGTTACAGTCAGCACTTCTTTAGCCTGAAGCTCCTCTCCCATGAAGAGGAGCTGTGCTTGCTTCAGGCAGCACTGAGCAGAATGTGAATAAATGGCCTGAGCTGGATCCTGTGTTGGTGTTTGACATCTTGGCTGCTCCTCTATTCCCCAGCGTCCCCCAGTGAGAGGAAAACTGAGCTGCCCTTCCTCAGGACATGGGTTCCTAAGGAAAACACAGTCCAGAGGAAGGGCCCAAGGAAAACAAACCACAGCAACCAAACTTTGAATGTAGCACTAGCAAAGAAAATGCTTGAAAAGCTCTTGTTTCCTTAAAGTTACATTCAACACCCATGAAAAACATTGTTGCTGACAAGAGAAAAAAACCCAAAAAACCAGGAAGAGACAACATGAAAAGGGTATAAAATATGGATATAACTTTTCATGGTCAATAACAAACAAACAAACAAACAAACACAACGAACAAAACTGTCCTTAGTGGAAAACAGTGTTTTTTTAATGTTTCTGAAGTTCCAGTATGAACACAGACAGAAACTGGGGTCATACCTATTTATTCACAGCACATGCAAAAATGTTACAATCACAGTGCCAGATCTGCCTTCTCTGTTGTCCAGACAATACTTTCCAAAATGAATAAATAGAAATTTCTTCTATACATGAGAAGAAACCACTGTTAATTGTCAAGTTCTTTGTCTCCTGACTAAATACTATAAGTATTTATGTATCATATAAATACTTTTTTTTGCAAAATATACACCACCTTCCTGAAAAAGCTCTTTAGATTTGCTTTTGTTTAGTGTTGCTACTTAATTAAAGAAAAAAAGAACACTTATTTTCTTAATTTTTCACTTTCAGCCAAGCAGTAGCATACAAAAAACTGTGCATTGTGGTATAGAATGCAGTCTTCACCAAACAAACTGGTTTTGGGGGCAACCAAGAAGAAACTTTCTCAAGTGACCCAGAGTAAAATCAATATTTATTAAGAATCAAGAGGGAAGTAGAATTTAGAATATGGTACACACAAGTTGTCAAACACTAAACTTTCAGTGATCATATACCTGGCATTCCATAACTAAATGGTTTATATTGAAAAAAAGAAAAAGACAAAAAACAGTGAGGAAAAAAAAGCCAAACTACTTTAAGCCCTTCCACAGTACAAAGTGCTTTTAAAACAAAATTTTAGTATGCATAGAAGGCATTCATGCATCCTCCTTGTCCTGCTGTGTATTCCCTTCAACACTTTTGATGTCCTGTCCAAAAAAGAAACTCAGAACCACAGGATCTCATTCACAGGGATTCATCCTCTGCCAGTTCACTCCATCAGATCATTTCACAGCTACTCTTGTGGCAGACACATAAATTTTCACGACTCTTATCTCCTAATGCCTCCAAATTTTTGCAGGTGACCTTCTTTTCCTTTCTCTTCTGACAAGAGCATTTAAGAGCCTCAGAACTCACCTGACATGTGTGCTCCCACAGGTCAGAAGACCAGGTGGGAGAGTGAACAAATCTCTCCTACATGTCTTAAGAAACAGGAATATTTCTGTTTCTTAAAACAAAGAAACAAGCAACCTCGTAGAAAACTGCAGCCTATTCTCTAAAAACTGATCAAAAGTGTCTCACGTGGAGGACAAACCATACCACTTTCCAAAACCTGTCAGACAATGTGACCTTAACAGCCTCACTTAGACAAAAAACACCAGGAAAATCTGAAGTCTTAGGAGGAACACTGTTATTCCTTCAAGCTCCACATACTACAAGACAGTTTAAAAAGTCCGTACATATATTGCAGTGAAGCCAGTGAAACTACACATTTTTTCCTACTTTTGTTTAGATTTGGGAAGTATCCTCCCTTGTGCTCAGGGACTGAAGGAAAAAGCAGGATTATGTATTTTCTTTATCAAAAACTATTAATTATCCCACAGGAATGTTTTAAAGTAAATTACAAAGGTAATTTTAAAGTGTTACTTTAAAGAAATTACAAAAAAATCAAATTACGTATTTCTCATTAGAATGAAGAGAAAGACTTACTATTATTCACAGCAAAAGACAAAAAAAAGGGATTTGATCTGAATTCCAAATCTACCAGTAAGTTGTTTCCTGGTGTAAAAGCTTCCATAGAATATGGTTAATTACTATCAGAACAAGGACAAAACTACTATCTTAGAGCTCACTGTCCTTTATTTAGAGACTGGCTACATATAGCCAAAGCTACAGCAGGAAAGGGGTTTTATTACTAACCATGTTTAATCCTGTGAAAGCAAAAATTTCTCAACTGTGATGCATTTGGAGCAAAGGCACATGGGTATATTTGCAAAGACAGACTCCAAACCACAAATTAACATTGGAATGTTTTGTGTCCAGGGCAGAATGGGTTTTCTAGAATGACTGATGAGTTTGAGGGCTGGCCAATAGGATGGAAAAAGTGAGATCTCTGTTCTGGCTAGAAAGGAAATCGTAACCTTGCACTTCCAAGCCTCAGCTGAGAATCAAGCCTCTTTTTTCTAGATCCTTACAAACATGGCAGGAACATGAAAGCTACCCCAAGCCCTGCAATACAATACAAAAAAACACAAAAACCCAAAAAAACATGAATAGAGAGTGCTCAGTAAGATATGTCATGTATTTGCCAAAGGCTGAACTTTCATCATAAATCCTGCCATGCCTGAGTCACTACTATTACTGCTTAAAGAGTACAGAAAGATTTTAATGAGAACAAAGACTCCTAACAACACTCCATAAAATGGAATCTGTATGAGGTTAGCCAAAACCCCACATGAAAGCCCACACTAGTGTGTGGTTAGCCTTGATTTCACCTGTTAATTCTGCAAATAGCTGTCCTTGGTTGACTCTGCAGTGCTCTTCGCTCCTCTTGGCAGGCACTGTGCTTTGACCTTCCATGGTTTCCAGGTGCTTAAACTACTAGCCTAACTTTTGTGCTGTTATTTTTGCACCTTATCAAACAGTTTTGATTCAATTTTTTCTTCAGCACTCCTACACATGAGAGAGGAGTTGCCTTAAATTGCCCCCCAGGGTTAACAAAACACGCAGGCTAACACTGGATTATCTGGCACACTCTTTTGCATAGGTGTCCCACCCCTTACTTGATGTGTAACTCCCAATGTTGTTGTATGCAATTTGTAAGAGAAGTACAATAGAATTCTTCAAGAGCCCCTATAATTTGCAGTGCTGTGGTTAAACCAGCCAGACAGACAGCTTGGTCTGAAAAAATGAGTAGCCTTACAGGGTGAGGATATTTCAAGGCTAATCCCAGCTCTTTAATTTTCAGACAGAGCCTGTGGAAATACTTTACTTGTGACTGACTCCATGTTACCACCTGTTTTGCATAGACAAATTAAAGTGCAGAGATGTTCCAATATTTAGTAGCTGTAGAACTATTCAACAGAGTGATAAAGTTATTTTCAAGCTAAATTACCTTGTAAATGTGTCTAGTGCTACACAATTCAGTTTCTTTCAGTACTTGAAACAGCCAGTACCTGAATATTTTGGGATGACACAAAGCATTTTTTGTCCAGTTCCCACCTTTGTATTTGGAAGTGGCAGACAGTTGTCTTGTTTACTTATGAAGTGAAATGCTTTATTGGAATGTCATAGATCACTCTGAAAATAGATGGGACAAGCCAGTGTGTTCTAACATCTTTCTCTGCCTGCAGCATTTCTCCTTCTGCTCTCTAAGGTTAACACAGCAAGAAAGAGCCACTGAGAAAAGCAAGCATCACGCAGTGTGTTATGAAATAGTTACTCAGCGGTAAAAAGGCTGCTTGAAGGTTCCTGCATCTCTTGGGATCAAAACCACAGTATTTTTTTCCCACGGGGCCCAGCAGAATTAATATTAAACTTTTTAACTATCAAGTCAAAATTATGAAAAAAATACATAAAACAATGTTATTATGCTGATATTTGTTGCTTATTCCAAGCACTAAGTCATTTAATGAATGAAACGGAACAGTGCAGGAGGAGCACATTTGACAGTGCAGCTTCAGGCTTTATATGAAATGCTGAAAGGCAGTGGTGCCACCTGCTGATACGATTTTAGTTGGAGCTCCTAGAAACTGTACAGGAATAGGATTTCCCTCACTAAAAATTGCATTCCATTAGCGGGAGTTTTATTATGGCTGTGGATGGATCTGCGTGGGCTACCAGGGGATGTACCTGGACATGGAACTTCATGCTGAAGTTTGTTTTGGCTGCAGCTCAGCAGTGTTTTCCCCAGATCCCAGGGAGCAGGATCGTGAAGCAAATCTCGCAGAGCCAGGGGCTGCTGCCATTTGATTGCTGTGAACGGGGGTGAGAGGTCTGTCAGGGCCACAAG
The DNA here is from genome assembly GCA_032173965.1 of Sitta carolinensis. Taxonomy (NCBI): domain Eukaryota; kingdom Metazoa; phylum Chordata; class Aves; order Passeriformes; family Sittidae; genus Sitta; species Sitta carolinensis. The sequence goes on along the minus strand of CM063313.1, from coordinate 2,153,003 downwards.
ATGGGCTGCTTTACTTTTATTTTTACATCACCATTAGCAAGGCAGAGCAGGCTGACGTTTCCCTGCAGGCCTTTGCTGTTGCTTGCTGTAGATTGGCTTAGTACTGAGAGATCTTTAGAGATGTGTTAAAAAGTTTGATTTAACGTGGCCTGACAGTTTAAATCCTGAGGGATTCCCTTTCCCTGCTCCCTGTTGTGTTGTGAGGTTCAATTAAAGCTGGCTGTGCAGGCAGGGTGCAGAGAGGGCTACTGGAGGTAGAAAGACATCTTCTGGAAGAGACAGCAGGCATATCATAGGAGAGACAAAGAACTTGCTCTCAGGTTCCCTCTGCTGCTCTCAGTTCAGTAAGGACAGGGGTGTAAGAGGTCAGCACAGGCTCTCCTTGGTAACTTCTGTTTGTGCAGCTGTCAGCAAATCCAGAGGAGCCCGAGGGAGAAGCACAGTCTGTCAGCACCAGACACACCTCTGGGCGTAGGAAGCCTCCTGTACTTCAAGAAAACATCTTCGCAGCTGCTTCTAGATGCTGATGCACTCTAGAGCATGTTGATATGGTTTCCAAATGGTTACAAAGAGGAGGGTTTTTTTCTCACAGCATTCTGTACACTTCAGTGTTTTTAAAAATTTGTCTCAGCCTTGTCCAATTTAAGTAAAATACTCTGTGTTCACACCTGTTACCACTGGTATTTTTTTCTCACATTAAATTGAATTTGGCTTGCATGTTCATTTTTAGCTTTCCTTTCATGCATGTAACATTTTTCTGAGTTAATGCTTCATATTTATTTTCATTTTTTCCATTAATTTCTCCCTCTTCAGGTGCAATCTAGCTCCTATGGTGGAGTTTGCTGCCGATGTGGGAACTAAATCTGACTTGATTAGTGATTTTATTATTAGTAGAATGTGCCTGCTATTGCTTCACCATTTTCTCCTTCCATGTTAACCCTCAGAGCTTTGGACCAGCTTGCATCTGTGTGCTGAACACAGGCAGTGGCCTCCATCAACCACATCCAGAGTTAACTCTGGAAACCTGCAGCACACAAAGGCAGAGTAACAGGAAGGATTCGATGATTTGCTGCCTGTGTGGTTGCACTGACCTGAAGCCTGGCTTCCTCCTCAGCCGAACACAAACCAGGTTTTGGGATTTACAGGACCCCACAGCAGTTATGTGAGAAGTGTAACTGGACTGGTGAAGAACAAGCACCAAGGTGAAGGGTGTCCTGCTTCCGGTTTCAAAACACAATCACAGCATTGTCTGCAGTGTGAGCCTTCACTCTTGTGAAATGATGGGATCCACCTTGATCAAACCCTTTTTTTTTTTTTTTACCTTCAAACGCATGCTTGAGGTCAGGAATGCATGAATACAGCACAAGGTAACATCATTACTCAGACCCACTTCTTCATACTGCTCCAAGCAAACAGGAGGAACCAGAAAGAGCTGTTACAAACCTTTTCTGCCTCTTCACAGAATAAACCAGGGTAGAGCCAATGCCATGGGAGCTGGCAGGGTGTTGCTAACAAGCTTCCCCTTCCCACTGGCCTCCAAACCTCACTCCTAAGGCCTCAATCTAAACACAACAATGGATATGCAGAAGAGCTCTGAATGTAGCAGGGATTAAATACCTGAAGATATTATGAAGTTTTTCAGTGTTCTGTAGAATTTTAACAGAACTCACCCTTTTCTTTATGCTTTTAAACTTCGAATTTTGAGTACTTTTTAGTGGAGTGTACTGAAGTTAGGGATAAACAGTTAGGGAAAAACATGTCTTGCTTACAAAGCAACTTTGCAAGAGTCTGAGAAGTTATTTTCCCAACACATTTCACATCCAAGTGGACTTCTATTTTAATGGGAGAAAGAGGAATTAACAGAGTCCTTACCTGTATTCAGAGGCAAAATGAACTGGAACAGATTTTCAGATACCACCATTGCAGCTGAGACACATCAAGGGCTGGGGATGGGTCTGCTGTCTGGCAAGTCATGGCAAACTCTACAAGGTTAATTTATCATGCAACAACTGCTGTTTCTAGTGGCAAACATTCCTCCCCAAAAAACAACACCATTTTGGTCTTACACCAGACAGATGAATTGCTTTAAATTCCACTGGTCCTGTGCAAATTCCACTACAAAGGTAATTATCATATTGATGCAATAAGCATATTCATGTCAGGAACCAAATTCAGCATTAGCCTGTTGAATTATGAACATTATTATTCCCTTCCCACCAAAAAAAAAAAATAAAGCTTTGTTAGACAAGAGAGTTGTATTGAATTCACTTCTTTTATTGCAGTGACATCCCCCTGGTACAAAGTATTAACTGCAATAATTACGTTAAAACATTAGAAAAGCATTTGTGTGGGACAGTTACAGTACAGTGTCAAATCTTATATCCTCAAACCAAGTGGGGCATGACCCACTAACGCTCAAATCCTTTAAATTATTTTTAGTTTTTTTTTTTTTAAATATGTAATGTCAGAAAAAAGCATATAAAAAGAATATATGTAAAAGGAAACCTAAATACAGGTGAACAAATAAATAATTGATTTTCACCAGCTATTACTGTCTTTCTAAACCCATACAAAGGAACCTAATCTCTAAGAAGGTATGAATTGCTAGGTGTAAGTGATTTAATTTTCCATGTAATTAATGATGATTGGAACTTAAGTAAATTTGGCGTCAAAATCAAAGCAGGAGTTGGAGTGACTGCCACTAATCTGTTGCAGACAATTACCACTGACTATTAAAATTTAAGTGAGCAAATAATCTTGGAACTTGCCCTCATGCCTAGCATTAGTGGACTCCTGAGAGTGCATGTGAAAAGCATCCTACGGTATTTCACAGACATGACCTTAACTATCCCCATTATGCATATTTAGATATACTTTATATAATTTTATACACATATATGCATGTATACACACACTTCATTTGGTTTCTGTGTTGTGTTATAGATCACAAGCAATGGTTTCCTGAATGGGCAAATAAACCTTTTAAAATAAGTGTACCTGTGCACATTTTGATTTTGTTTTTGCTTTTTTTTTTTTTTTTAAGATAGCAGCACTAAGTCCATGCCATACTGTCCATCTGCTCAAAAGAATGTTACCCACAAAACAAGGAGAAATGTGGCAATGATTCCATATGCACAATGTGACAACCTTATCCCCTACAAAACACTGTAAAACCTGTGGTATTTATGTTGGTAAGTCTGAGTCACATCCCCTCATCTGGAAGGAAACATCGCTTTGACCCCGCACTGTCTGTCTTGTCTTAAAATGTTTTATCATAACAAGCTGGGTTCATGCTGGCATCAGTTATCTCACACTTAGCAGCAAGACATGCATGTTTGTTTTTCTTAGAAGTCTTTCAAAAGTGAAATGATTCCATGGTCTCAAATCCAATTGACAGAAACAGGAAAAAAAAAAAATCTTTTTAGCAGTTCACCAAGAACTTGAAAAGTGTACACTGCACAGTGCATTTTTATCTTTAATCACAAGAAGTTGAAGCTCTACCTTGCCACACAATGATTATACTTTGTCCTTCAAAATCAAGAGTTACATTTCAATCTGATCCTGTATTTAGCAAAAAACAAAAACCCTCAAACAAAGCAACCAAACAAAAACCCACAAACCCCGAAAAACCTTTTCTGTGCATCCTTAAATGAAAGTCACTCACCCACTGGTAAACTGATCCAGTAGCATGTCCAATGCTAATATCAAAAGCTTATGAAATGTTTTTAGGCAATCCTTTCCATCAAAAAAAAAAAAAAATTAGGAATTTTAAAAACATTTCACAATACTAACCTTTATACAAAGGCTCAAGTGAAGTTTCTTTTGCAGGTGTTCATAGTAGACTAAATTATGACGTTTCCAAAATATACAATGAAAGGGCAGACAAGACTGGCAGTTTCTTTATTGAACATAGAAAATGTATAAAGTAGGATGTATGGAATAGATCAAAATAGCTAGACAATCAAACCTGAGTATTACTTATAATAAGACTAAATTCATTTTCTGACAACTGAATGAATTGACCTAAAAACATCTCCCCTAGGAACTTAGTGGTCCATTTAACCATTTGTTGAAAAATGCGAGAGAACTGCAGTTTTTACATTTCATACTGGATAGCACAATTCCACATAGTGTTTACTGTTTTCTGTTAGATAGCATCACATTGCTTATATTATCCCCATTCAAGCCTTAAGTCGAGTTTTGTTTCAAAAATAAGTTGAAAGTGACACTAAAACATAAGAGGCCAAGAACTAGGACAGGTCTTTTATTTTCTTCCAATTTGTGTTAAGATAAAAAGCCTCATCCAGAAAGGAGAGCTTCATTTCGCAGCAGAGCTAAGGCTAAGAGGATACTGCCCCTCTGCCAAGGTAGATAAAATTAGCTGTCTTGGACTACTTCCAAAGATACTGTAGTATCCTCACATTGTCAAATTTGAGAAGAAGAACTTTCTCTACAAGCAGAATTAGTTTTATTTTACCTGTTACAAAACTTAGTGACAGTAACATCAGGGATTCGCTTTAGTTCAACTGACCTGCCCCAATTCTCACCTTTAAATCTAACAGATAAAATAATTAAAAAAAAACAAAACAAAAAAAAACCAACAAACCAAAAATCTTTCTGATGATAGAAAACATACAGTACTAAGAACTAATAGCTCAATGGAAGACTGAAAAGCAGCATTCATTTTTATTGTAATATGGAATAGACTAAAAACTAAAGGAAGTCTGATCGAAACTCTTAGTTGAAGGCAGATTTTGACATTCTATATAAATTTACAAAATAGGATGTATGGGTGAGATTTGGTTAATTTCAGAAGGCACCTCAAGGCTAAAAGGCTTTTATAAATCTATAATCCTTTCATTGATCAAAAATACAACATTTTATTGCTGCTATTCAAATAGCAAACAAAAAGCTCGTCTTGTTCTTCAGTCTAACAAGGAATCCTCCTCCATTAAGCAAGATTAAATTACAGAAAATATAGAATAAAACTGAAGATGTCACAACTTTAGAAATACAGTGACTTTCCTTGTGTGCTTTCAAGTCAGTGAAATAGTGAAAGAAGAGTCACTTTTTGCCTTTGTGATGTTAATGAACCATAGACCACGGCAGTCACTCTCCCCTGGGCACTGCAAGTACCATTTTGTCATGGCTGTGCCACGTGCAACACTCTTAGGAATAGAAGGTGAGGACACTCTGATGGTTCCCACGAACGAGGAGGATTGGTGGCAGATCTTTAGAGAGAACTTCCAGCCAGGCCATGTACAGTGCACTGGAAACTGCCCCTTTCCGTGCCACTGGCAAGCTCCTGCAAGCCACAAGGGAAACAACTTTCACTGAGCAGAAAAACCTGGCCAGGTACAAGTCAGATTGTAATAAATACGATAGATGGTTCTCTAGAAAGATCTAAATATTAAGTCAAATCTCCTAATCTATTTAATTTTACTCCCCCCACCCCAAATTCATGTGTTGTGAGTATGTATCAGAAACATCACAGGTATTTACATCTATTTCCCCCTCACTTTTGGCTTGTTAACACCATTTCATACTCGGGCACCTTCATGCAGAATCCTCCTCATCTGAAAATGAGGACAATTTCCTCATCTTCAACATTTTAAATAGAACAGTAAGAAGCCTACAACCTGCCTCTTGTTGGTTCACACCAAATGCAATCCCCAAAAATCTGTGAGCAAGGTAATGACTTAATGTTATCTAGAGTGATCCTCTAGAAAAGGAAATCATAGCAAGGACTTCAGAAAGAGGGGAGTAACTGCATGCAGGAGTAGAAAGACTCTGAGAATCCTGAGCTGCACCACAAATGTGCAAGTGATCAACTAAAGCAGCATAATCAAAAGCACACTAAAAAGAGCATTTTTTTCTTCAGCAGAATAGTGGCTCCATACTTCTAATAAATAAATAAATATTGTTAGCACTGAAATATTGAATATGCCAAGGCAAAGTCTTGCTCCTGATCTACATTTACATTTAAATTTCAAATTACAGCTCCATATCAATTTAGGTGACAGTACAAATTCATATAATTTACTTACATGACAATTATGTTAGCTGTACTTGAATGTTCTTTCAGCAACTCGTTTAACCTAATCTGTCGGTAAGTCTGTAAATAAAATAAAATTTGTTAGGAACAGCTTTTATTTAAAAGCTACAAAAATTTAAAAAGAAAAAAATAAGAAAAAATACAAGCAATTGGAATGAGTAATTAATAAAAAGCAGGTACTTCTGCCTCAGTGTGGAAACTCATTATCAAAAAACCTATGTTTATAAAGTTGGGAAAAAAGAAAGCAGCAAGCTTAGAATGTGCAAGTAAGCCAAGCACTACCCTATTACAGGATGCCATTTATTTTCTCATGCAAAGAAACACTTGAGAAGAAATACTTTTGTGTCTCTATGGTGCACAATAGCTAGGGAAAGATGTCAAACCTTTAACTGTTCCTCTTCACCACAAGGTGTTGTTTGGTTTTAGTGGTTTATTTTTAAAAATAATGAAGCAAAAACATAAGCTTGGTCAAAAAATAAGGAAAATAAAAAGTTCACCAACACCTGGCTATAGACTAAATTACTCTAACTGCTGAAATACTGTAGGAAAACAGTCTGGCCCCTGCACATATCCAAATGCATAACCTTTTTGCTTTTGTGAACCATCGAAATGGTTTTAGATGATACTTTTTATCTGCTATTCAAAAAAACTGCTGTGGAAGAGAGAATAACAGGAATTAACTCATTGTTATCACAACCACAAATGCAGTAGGACAAAGAAGTTTCAACTGATGCAACATTCTACAAAAAGCAGAACCTTTGTTTTGTAAAGCTCAAGCTCATTATCTGTTATCCTCCATGGTTCATCCTCCTTCATTTTATCTGCGACTTCTTGTTCTTTATCATCCTCATGAAGTCGGAAGGGCTCTATCATTTCCTCAAAAGCTGCAATACTGGAAGGATTAAATAAACAAACATTAGAACAGATATGAGTTTTTCTGTCAAAAATTATTTTCACAATATCATAAATTAAGTTTTATTGCTATGTAAAAATTAACTAAGGCTTTTCCCCCCTGCCTGCTGCAGTTAGAACATCAAATCAGCTTTTTGCACATGCAGACATTGTGACTCAGCAAACAATTCACCATACAATTAAAGTCATACTCAGTTCAGAAATTTACCTCTAATTTTAAAAAGTGAACCACAGTACCCTTAAAAAAGGGACAATAAATTGGAACAGGTTCTTCAGAACTAACTTTGAAGAAGGAAGAACTTACATGTTACAATAAAAACCAGCTATCAAGTCTCATGCCATTGCTGTTAAGATTTTGGCTTTGATCCTTTTACTTTGCTTCTTTTATCTCTTTCCAGTACGGTCCATGAGCCACATTCAAATGGAAAAACCACAGATACCTAACTCGGTCTTCCTGCTGCACTTGTAAGAACATGAATAGTTTGAATTTACCAGGATTTCAGTGCAAGAACTTCAGAATAAAACCTTCTGAACATCAAGGAGGAATTAATTTCTTCTAGAAAGAAGGACTCATGTTACCCTACTTTTTACACTTCCTCCAGGAAAAACCCAAACAAAAAAATCTTTAAATCTATGCTTTGTGGTCTTTACTGTACAATGACTTCACCTTAATCAAAAGAAAGAAAACAAATGTAATCTGCTGTTCTTTGGCTGGGCAAAAAGGAGATCTAATAATAACATTATTATACACCACAGCACCTGTTAAAAATTAATCTTCCTTCACTTGGTTTCCAGCTGTTGTTAATAACTAAATGGCATTTACAAATATTTTGGATATATTGTGGGGATGTATCCACAGAGACAAAAAGAAAAATGCTCATAAGAAATAATCCATGGATCACTTCTGATAAACCAAAATAATTCCACATGATTCTAGGATCTCAACTGTAATGCATAAATGGGTACTACTCCATCAGTTTACACCTTTCACAGCAGCAGGCTCCTGGAAGCTGAATATCCAAGAGTGCCAGAAATACTTTGTTTTAGTTGCTCACTGTATCCTAAGCATTAAGAAAAAAAGATTAAAAAGGGTATAAAAGAACTCATATTAACTTTAGCATTTAGCCAAGTTCTAAAATAACACTTCTCTATTTCCATGGCATATCAAGACTTTCAGATAAATGCATGCCCATATGAAAGATATTTTTACAACTTCAGGATACTCAAGAAGGCCTGAAGGGAAAAGAGGATAATGGCAAAGGAAGGTATTTTTAGATCTCATACACATTCTGTTCTAAATTTATGTTGAAAGCCATCTATGATTACTGCTTTTTGAACTTAACAAGTAAGAAATATCATATGAATTATTACTCCAGTGTACATTAAAAGTCCAAGCAAGTTAAAAAGGAGAAAAAAAAAAAGAAAATCCCAAATCAGGCTATTTCAAGACCAAGCTTTGTTACACTCAACTAAGACCTTAGGAGATTCAGATCATTTAAGTTTTAGTGACCATTGCTCTTCTTAAAGAAGATTGCTCCAGACAATTCAGATTTTTTCTTAATTTATCTGAACTTAGTATTACAATCTAAGGGCCAGAGATTCAAAACATACAGATTTCTGTATTCTTGGACATGGGAATTATTGTTAATTAATTTTCTATATTTTTGTGAAACACTGAATAACAGGAACTCCGTTCCATAACATATGAAGGAAAGAATGAAGTGTTCTAAATTAAAGACATCACGAATTCAACAAACAAACAAGATGTGTTTTGAGACTTACTTTTCTTTCTTTGGCTTAGTATTAATATCCCCAAGGACCATAATATCTGAGAAATCTATCCGAAATTTGCTGAGCAAAGTAGCCATCCTGCATCAGAAAAACAAGCCTTTACATATGATCACAGTTTTAATTATTTCACAGGATAAACAGATAGATGTTTGGTAATAAAAATCACTGGTTTAAGAAACACAAAAAAAGGCATCTTAAATATAACAGGGAAAAAAAGAAATCAAACTGACTTGGCATATGACTATAAATCAACAACATGCTTTGGAAAAAACCTTCAAAGAGGTTTATGGCTTTAAAATAAGAGAAGAGCTCTCTCTTGAAGATGATACCAGAAAATACTGTCAGATAATATTGCAGAAAAATTAGTTTGAGATAACTAATCCAAAAACTATCTGGGAGAAATTAAACATTTTTTTGAGAAAGGCAACAGAATATGATCACCTCCAGCAAAGAACAAATGGAATAAGGCAAGTAGGCATAGAAAGAATTCCAATATGTAACATACTCTATTAGCATTTGAAATTGAATTTTTAAGGCGAACTTACGCTCTTCTGTCATGATCAATCCTGTTTATTTTTCCACCAATGAACACCCTGATCTTGCAGTCCTTCCACTTCTTCTTGGTCGTTATAAGGTAAGGAATCAACAGTGTCAAACCTGTGTTTTGAACAGAATTAGAGACAGATTAAGAAAATTGCACTTTGTTAAACAGTACAGATTTTATATAAACCGACAGATATCTATTAAAAACTAATCCAGAATTACTCCAATGATTTTTAAAAATCAACATTTAAAGCTTTTTAAATTATAAAGCACATTACCTCCATCATCAAAGAGCCACCAGACGTCAATATTGCTCTTGCCTTGTTTCTTCTGGAACTGAGAACTGGCATCAAGAAGTCTTTGGTCAGCCAGGTTTAAAGGAGAGGATGAGCTCTTTGAATCTGGAAAAAAATATATGGTGAAATTTTGGTTTTGAAGTGTTTTGCTTAATCCCTTTGAAAATCATCAAAAAGAACTCTTAATACTTTGTGATATACCTGCTTTTAAATAAAAATTTTCCTGTATGCCCCCCAACCCAACTCCAAATTTTGATTTACTGGCTATCTACTGAACTGGCTGTATTCAGGGTGTCTAGAGACTCATAATTTCAGCAGCTGAAGTCATTTAACAGGCATCTGAGAAAAAAAGCACGTGTGAGGTCTTTACACAGATATTTGCCTGCACAATTTAATTAACTTTGTTCCAGAGCTTTAGGCCATGCACTCTAACTCTTGCAAACGACAGAATTTCCCTAAAAATATGTGGATAATTGATTTTACAAGTAAATCTCATGTCCTAAGCAATTCTTTCCTTAAATCCAGTTTTCTTTAAGCATGTGGTGAAATTAAAAGCTATTTATGCATAATGGGTCCTTCTGCAGAAAGTGCTGTTTTGCATAAAAAAGTAATTCGATTTACTGAGAAAAAGACAATAATAGCAGTTTCAATTAGAATAATACAGATGATTTTTTTGGAACTGCAGGAACAAACCCTAACCTCTTGATTAAAACCTCAGTCTGAGCAATAGCCAGGAGACTGACATTCATCTCTGTCCTTATTTTATTAGGAATTTTTTTTAATTTAGAGCACATCTGTGATTGATTTACATTAATATACTACTTTATTGCATACTGGGACTTCTTCCAAATTGACATCTTGTGCTTCAAGATATAATCTCACTTTCCATTATTAAAATACAAAAGCTTCTAGCTGCTGAAATTACAAAGAAAATGTCAAAACAGTTCAGATGAATTGCAGTTAAGGCAAAAATACCTGACTAACCCAGAACAAGTCTGAAATAAACTAGGAAGTAAAAACTGCTCAGTTAATTTCTCAAAATCCTGATTTGAAGGACCACTTTGCATTATTTCAACATGTTCACCTCACTGAGTAGCTGTACTAAACCTTAATTTTCAGGCTATTAAACTATCTCCAAATAACAGAGCAACAGCTATGACTTTGGAAGATACACTGAATAAACTGAGAGCACTTCCACTACACCAACAGATGGTATTTCCTGAACCAAGCAAGGACCCAGACAGACACTTGAGACACAGAACTGAGAAAGCAGAAAGGTCCTGAACACATTTGAAATGTTACTTTGAAAAGAGCTTTTACATTTTAATTTTTTTTTAATTTCAACACTTATGCACAATCTTTTCTCAGTAGCAACTTCTTCTGGGAATTTCCACAATGTTGCTTTTTTTTTTTCACAGCCTAGTCCCTAACAATGAAGCACATTCTAAAGCAAATATGAAGAAACAAATAAACACTGCATGGTTGGTAGTTTCCTCTCTGGTACTTAGGAGTAGAAATATCTACAAAAGGAAAACTGAAATCAACAATGTGAAAGAATGATTTAACACAAAAAGATGGAAAATGCCTGCCTTTATTCAACAGTGGTTGTGTTGTAGTCTTTCCATCCTCATCCTCTTCTGGAAGATTTTTAAGGATATAAAATAAAAAGGTTAATTTCCTTTGTGATATTAATGAACACAATACAAAAGTAAATTTAAAAAAATTAGAAAATAAAGATGTGAAATGAAGCGGTTTTTTGCTCAGAGAAAGCACACAAATGCAGTCTACCAAATCCTAAGATTCATTTGTACTTCAAAAAAATTATATATACCTCCACTACCCATCTAACTATTAAGGCTTTTGCTTTGTAAGAAAAGAGTAAAGTTGTTTATCGTCATGTCAAAGAATCTTGAATGATTTGTATCTCATAATACACAGATAATATTCTAGTCTGATATAAACAAACCTCCATAAATTTAACAACCTTCCAATCACTTGTAACACTCATACAGATGTGAGACACAATCCTCAAGCATTTTTTTACTGTCTCTCAAACTCAGTAACAAAATATCCATTGTAAGTCACTGCCTACCACTTGGTTTATTTAGGGTACTAGAAACAAGTATTTATTTTACACACTGGTAATATCTGAACCAAACTACTTAAGAGATTAGACATCAACACCTATAAAAGCATCACTTCTCTTCCACGGACAAAATAATCCCCTAAATAATCCCTGGGCAAAGAGAGAGAGGAACTAAGGAGAAATGAGAGAGTGAAAGAGTGAGAATTCAAGGCTGGTTGCTAACTAGCAGTTACCTTTGCGTGGAGTGGGAGTCCTTTCACTGGATGATGGAGCAAAAGCTATGGAAGTGTCTGTCTCAGACTTCTTGCTATAATCCACTTTTACTATGACATCCTTGGTGCAAGGAGACTTCTCTTGCGATGATAGCAAATCTTTGTGAAAGAAAAAAACCTATTAGAAACCACTGAATTGTTACAAATATTACCGACAGAGGTATGCGACTATACTGAGTCCGTTTAAAATTTATCACATGCTGCAACTCTGAGACAATGGCAAAGAGGGTAGGAGGGGGGAAAACCAACAAAAAAGCATTTTGTGAACTTCTTCAAGCACGAAGAGGCTCTTCCTCTGAGCACAGCTGACATTTTCTGTCACTTTCCCTGGTTGCGATTGTTGATTACGTGCCCAGAGTCTAAAAAGAGAGCTAGGAAACACTGTGGAACTAAAACTAGAAGAGGAAAAAAAGAAATCTTGGTGAAATGTTTTCTGTTTCTGCTTTTAACTCCAAGAGGAAGATGAGACTTAGGCACAGCACAGACCAAGTGTGTCTGTCTCACAGAAAAGCCTTTTTTCCAGGTTTGGCTTCTGTGGAGCAGCTGTCAGGGCTGAAGCAAACTCAGGCAGTCCCCAGTGGGAACGGTGATCCTCCTGACACCCTTAGTGTTACAGTCCCAGCTTTCTTAGCAGTGTTGCTTCCATACTGCAGGTTCACTCCTTGCCATTTCTCACACTCCTCTGCCCTCTTGCACATGGTGACAGGCTCCCTGACTCTCTCCCAATGTTAAAATATCCATCTTTTCCAGTGAAGAAACCTCCTCTTTTAGGAGGATGCCCCTTCTTGTGTTGTTTCTCCTCATGGTAGCAGCATTGTATGGAGCAAGCCACAAACAAATTACACATTATCAAATCAGGACAGCTGCACCAAAGCTCACAGGCTTGGAATTTAACTAAAATTACACCATTCCAGTTAGGAACACACTACTCAGAAAACACAACCAAGTCCTCTACATATAAAACCTTTCCAAATTTGAGGCAGACTACTCAGAGTCCCTAAACTAGTCTGTGTAGGGGTTGGCGACCCACACCGAATTCAATGGCATTCCTGCATAGTGCAATATTTGTGATTTTCACAATTTCTGGGCTTGAGCCAACTTGCCAGCATCACTAATCAGTTTCAGGAGAGTAGCAGATCTTCTGGAAGCAGCTGTACACAATTTGCAAGTACAAAAAGATGAAACACATCAAATCCAAGTTCTGCTGCTGACCATGGGCTACTGTCTTACAGTTCAGACTTACTAGTATCACTGAATTTTACTGTACCACAACAGTGATGCTTTGCTTGTTTTTTACTGTGCTTTAATATTTTTAGAATGTAGTTTTAGAAGGGAATTAGAACAGCAAATTCACCAGATGGAACAAAGTAGTCATACCTTGGCCCTGAAGGTGAGAAATGTCCAGGCCTTCCTTGAGGCGAATGACAACTACACCATACTGAACATCAAAGGCATCACTAAACAAAAACAACAAAAGTAAAATATTTTACACTTTTTCTTTTACAAATGAAAAATGCACCCTCTCTGAACAAATTCCAGTGATTAAGAACTGATGTTGGAAGCCCCAAATTATATATTTGCTTTAGAATGTAATTTTCAATTCCAAAACAACAACTTAATATCATTTTAAGAAAAACAGTATTTAGAAAGGATACCTATTCCTTCTCCTCCCTCTCTCCACTACGTAAATGGTGACTAAATAAAATCCATGTGAATAGGTCACAAGTTCTGCACAGACAGTAAAATACACCAAGAAAGACAGATTTCCATCTCCATCCATCAAAAAAGGGATTTGAGTAAATTTTTTCATCTGAGAACTAAAGATTTCTGACATCTTTCCAAAACGCTTGGGTATTAAAAACAACTATGATGATGTAATTTAATATCAAATTAGCTATAAGTTAGCTATAATATCCCTAGTCCCATTACATCTGAGAAAGCTGAAACTCATTCCAGTTAAAAACAGAGGCAGAACTTCATTACTGTAGAAAACAGCAAAAACCCAGAATAAATTGCTGAGTAAAAGTGAAGTAGAATTATTAACAACCAATTCCACCCCCAAAATATACAAGAAAATTATGAACTTAACCATATCAGACAGTTTGCATTAGTCACTAATCACCATCCTTTACATATAAATACCTTGCTCATTACAACCAATTACAAGAATCAGAGAACACCCTCCCAATGTAATTTCCAGAGACAGAAATTTCTCAGGATTTCACTAATTAAATACTTCTCTTTAGAAGTAGTGAGACTTGATTAGAAATGTTTGAAGTATCAATGTATTCTACAGTAAGTGCAAGAAAAATTGAGGTTGATTTAATATCTATTTGTGTATTAGTAAACATTTTAATTTCATTATTTAATGTGCTAGATTTGTAGAGATTAGATGTGTTTCTGTTGTGTGCTTCAGAAACTTTTAGTTTTCCAGAAATACATTTGACCTGAAGTTATTACCTCCTGAGGTTTCTTTAGGGATGTGGAGAACCACATGACTTGCTGACCTTGACAGATCTTCCTGCAAAAGCCATCCCAAAATAAAATTGGAAGAAAAGAAACTAACCAATGTGTTTCCTTATTTTTCCACTTTATTTGGTGTCCTTGCTTTTCTCTTAAAGACCTGGATGAGGTGACTTCTTTTTGTCCTTTTCTAATACCTGCCTGTAAAGCCTAAAACCCCATCCTCTCTCTCTTTTAAAAGCACAGAAAATGAGAAATATAAAGCACAAAGGAAATGGGTTAACCAGCACTTCAGCTGAGGACAAAAACCTCTGTGTAAGTAAAATAAGCATTGATTTTTTTTTCCCTTAAGTGTTTTGGTAGCAGCACAACTTAACTCTTATTAAATTTTTCAGCTACAACTGGCATGCCTTTGAGTACTGTCATTCTGGGATTTCCTTTCTCTTCTCCTTTCTCTACTAGCCTGGGTGTCAGTGCTGTGTATTTTGTGAATAAAGCATTTGTCCTCCTCATCAGGCAGTTATCTCTCAAACCTCAGACCTCTGCCAAAATTCTTTTTAGATACAGAAAGTTATTATGGAGATTTCTAATCTTCTTAAACTATATGGACTTGCATATTAATTTCCATATCAGAAAAAACAGAAGGTATTGAAGACTGCTGAATGGAAAATGTAGGTCCACTTGAAAGAGACTTCATGTAACTAAGGTCTTTCTTACTACCTAACATACTGAAATGGAACATAGCATAAAATTTTGTTATTTCTACTTACTGGAATAAATTGATATAGGTTTCAACATCTCTCATATCACCCTGTCTCCAGTTTTTCTTAAATCCAACAACAAGGGTGTTAGGTCTCATTCTACCCAAACCAGCAGCCTAGGAAGAACAAGAAGTATTTTATAAAATAACATGTTACTGACACAACTAAGGTTGTTTTCTGCTTATAAGAATAAAGTACTTTTCATCAAAGTTTTAAGATAATTTCACAAAAGGAATGTATTTCAAAGTATAAAGCCCCTTCCAATTTTGATATGCATCTTGAGCACTTTAACTTTTTTTAAAAATACCTGCATCAAGTACTGTCCTCCATCCCTCAAATCCTCTGCATGCACTGGTGCATAGAAAGCTTTCATCTTGTTTTTAATTAGCCATCGCTGATATTTAGCCAAATCAGTTGACAGTTCCTTCATGGCTTGTCTCCGAGGACCCTTTCAAAAAAAGGATATAATAAAAGAAGGGAGGGAACAAGCATTAGGAATATGAGTAATGGGAGTATGAAAGTCCCTCCCAATTTTTTAATGTTACTGCTAGAAACAAATTCAAACTCAGAGAACCTCAAACATGCTTGCACACCATCAAAAACACCCCAGACCACAAAATACCAGGCATTATCAGCACCAAAACCTGAATAACTTTTACCATTTTTACGAAGAGGGTTGCTCAGACTTTAACAATCTTGTTCCAGCACAGCACAACCCTCATCCTCAGGGGTGGCATAAGGCTGTCTTCCAAAGCATTAACATCGTTTTAAAAGAAAAAGGCTTTGTAAAGAATTAAACACAGTTGCAGGATGACTTAATATTAGACTTTATGGGAGTATTTGTATCCTGCAGTCAAAGTCATCTCCTCTTTAAATACTTCCTTTATGCTATTTCTGTTGGGATGAATCTTTTGTGTTCCTCCTAGACATAAAATGCAGAACACAGGATGAGGTATAATCAAGAACACAGCAGCCCAGTTTTTGCAGAAGGACACAGACTTCACCAAATCGTCAAAGCTATTGAAGAATGAGGTAGTGCCATCCTTCTTGTAAGAAAGTAATTTAAAATAGAGAAAGAATATGCTCAAAAAAAATCTTCAGTTGCTTTCCTATAAGAAGGGTGACACCCCCTTACTCTTCTCTGCATAGCCCTACTTTTAAAAGGCAGTGATTACATATGTGGTATCTTATCTCCCTAGCATTACTCAGTTTATCCTTTCATATTCACTAAAATGTTCAGCTTACATAGACAGAAGGTGAAAGCTTCTTAAGACAGTATCTGTATGTGGACTGCATTAACTTGATTTGCTCTAGTCTGTTCATTAGATCAGAAACAAGTCATACTTGCCAAATGTAATAAATTGAAACACATTTAAAAGTAATCTAGGCTTTTATTCAAAGTCTTTCAGGTGTGTCACCAGCACCCTCAGCTTGGTGTCACCTGGAAACACGTTGAGGGGGGCCCTGCTCTCCCTGTCTGTGTCACCTATGAAGGCATTGGAGACGCCCAGTTCCAGGACACAGCCCTGAGGGAGACCACTCATAAGCAGCCTCCAGCTGGGCATGGAAACACTGACCACAACTCTCTGGCTGCATCCATCCAGCCAACTTCTCCTCCATGGAATCCTACACCTTCAAACCCAGGTATCCTCAATTTGGAGACGTCAGTGTCACAGGGAGGGGTCTGTGCTGAACGCCTTGCAGAAGTCTAGGGAGGTGACATATGTCAGTCCTGGATTACATCTAGTCACACACTTGCTTAAATGATGGGACAAAAGTTTGGCCTTAAGATCTGAAGCAAAATTACACAATTCCAATGTGGTAAAATGCATTTACCTAAGTTTATCAGAGATGCCACAGACTCTGGAAATGGAAGTTTTGATACTGATCACTGTGTGACAGCCACCCCACATCTCAATCAAAACAACTCAGGACAAGCTGATTGTGAAGAACAGTTACTTGAAAATTGCTTCCTTCCCACCAACACAAAACCACTCTTAAGTTTGCATCAAAAGACACTAAGTTGTAAGAACTGTTACAATTGCATCCTTGAAGAACCACCCTCGCAAAATCATGCTCACTTGGTATTCTGACAAAAACACTCAAGGATACTTAGTGATGTATAGTCAAAATGGGAAGAGGAAACACTTGACAATTAAATTAATCTGATACTGAAGGAATAAAAAGCTACTTGGGAGGTTAAAAGCAAATTTTAGCTATTGGCTAAACTTTCCTGCTCAAGGATGTTTCTCTTCTCCCAGACCTTTTAAGAACTCAACAACAGAATCAATCTCCAAATGTTCAGTTCAATTAGAAGTAAAAGTTCCTTCATCATTTAATCATCAAATTATCAAAGACAATGGTTTTTAAAAAATCTTCCCCCATAGTACACCTAACTGGAATAGTGATGACCCATACATTAGTAAAACTTACCAGTAAATAAATCTCTTGATGCACTTTTTAATGTCTAATGATGCTCTCGCTTAAAAAAAAAAAACAACAACAAAAAAAAACCCAAACCCAAACAAATAAACAAACCAAAACTTAAACAGGAGCTAGAAACAAAGTCAAACAGGTTTAAAAAAAAAAAAATTAAAAAAAATCAAATCAAACCACAAAGAAGAGAAAAGAAAACCACCACCAAGGTAACTTCATAAAGTAAAGACAGAATAAACCTACCATATGTACATGTCCACAGATCATCAAGCCCACATTCTTGGTGAAAGCATGGACAAGATGAAGCAAAGCTGGACGTGAATTTGGAGCACCTGTCATAATTAAGCACTGAGGTCTAGAATTATGAGGGAAAAAGAAGATTGGAATTAGAATTAATCTGGAGTTCTGGGGCTTTTTTATTAGCAGAAAAGTTTTTTCCAAATATTAGCCATAACAACATATTCATCAAATATGTATTGCAATGTAATAACCTCGTCCACTTTTCTAAGACAATGTTAAATTAAGAAAAAAATCAGTTGCTACCCAGCTGTCAGCAGATCCATGACTAACTGCATAAAAATTCAGTAATCCCATTAAATCTGAAAATGTACACATTTAAGAAGTTCAAGAACAGATTTTAGACAAGACTGTGTCAGAGGGATTAAGTTTTTCTTCCCCACTGGTAAGGCACATCCCTTGTATTTTAAAGCTTAGATTCTTCTGTATCCAGCAGAAATATGGGAATTATATGCTCAGTTTTACATTACTTTCCTTCAGAAGGCAAAGCCAACCAAGTGCAAGTAAGTCAAAGGCAACTTTTAAATCAATTTTAGAAGAGGAATTGTCCAAACTTCAGAACTCATTACAGGTGATCATTTTTCATAATCATCATAATTAATACTTAGTATCATACAAATCCCCTAAAGTAATCTCTCTCAATCTCTTTAGCTGCTCCATTTCATTTTTGTGGATGCTTTGTTGAAAAGTATGTTGCTGACAGGTTCTTCATAACCTCAGAGGATGGCACCTGGACTACGAATCCCACTCAATCTGTAATTCCATTCACTTGGACTAATCACAGGAGATGAACACAGACTTAATGGCAACCTTGACAGCAAACCTCATGACACAGCAGCCTGGTGAACACAGGATTTCCTGTCTTTAAGTGTTACCTGAAATTTTTCACGTGATCTTCCACTCCTGAGAGCCGAATGGAATGCTGCAGTGCATTCAGGTAAGTCAAAGCTTGAGTTGAGGATCCCCAGTTCACATCTGTTGAAAGATTTGAGGTTCCAATGTATTATTTACAGTTGTTCATTGTAAAACTACATGATCACAAAATGAATGCTAGACACTAAACCCCCAGATTAAAGCTACACCTTGGTACATTTAATACAATACTAGTCAACAAACCCTACACCTTAATAGGCAACTATATACAAAGACAACATTTCTGTAGAAGCTCTAGCAATAGAGTTAAGGAAAGGAGTAACTGACTTCTTTATCTTCAAAGACCATGACAATTTCATAGTCAAAAGAATATCACTTGAGGAAAAAATGCTATGCTGAGTTATTTTATACCACAGCAAAGAAAAAACTGAATCTCAAAACACTGTCTAAACAAAGTCAGGTACTTTCAGTGGAGAACTACTAGATAAAGCAGATCTCTTCAGATTATTATTTTTATGAGGAAGACTGCACTATCATCTTTTTGCTCCCATATACATCTCTTTATAGACACAATGAATTTACCATTTTCTAGATGCACCTTTTCCTCCAATTCCCATTCAGACACTTATGCCTAAGTGTCATCTTCATAATTAGGGAGGAGGAGGAACAAGTAGTGACTATGCAGGCAAAATTCCATTTAATTACAACTAAAAGACCTGAAACAAATTTCATCTAGTGGTCCAAACAGAAAGAAGTTGCTGAGGGTTTTCCCTGCTAAGGCAATTACTTTTTCCCTTCTTTCCCCCCCTCCACAACCAAAAGAAGCCCCTGTACATACCTGGTTTCTTGTAAGTGACATAGATGTAAAGCCCAAGGACTATGACATAGGTCAGAAGCGCTGCCCACCAGTTAATGACAAACATTACAATGCAGCACAGAATAGCTCCAATGAGGGAAATCCACATGTTGTAGTACTTAAAAGCAGGGCGCCAGCCTAGGCAAAATAAAATTTTGGAGGGCAGAAAAAAGAGGGGGAAAATTCATTTAAACATCACTACAAGAGAAGGAAGGCACTGCACTTCTTTCCCTTCCCTGGTATTCCACATCCATTACACATGAATGTCTGAGTTTCAGTGATGTACAAAATGCAGACTGGCACATTTATGCTTTACATTTTCCAGCACCTTTCAAATAAATTTGCATCCTTCTCACAGAGACAGGCAAATGCTACTAATTTTGCCCCCTAAAAGCAAAGCTCAGAAGGCAAGTTTGAGGATGCTTGTGCCAATATATCTATTGAGCCTCCAGGAACTTTTGGCAATAGTTTCGCCTGATGTGCTGTTTTTCCTTTCAAAGGTAGTAAAGCATAAATCATCATTTCATATGACAGTTTCTCACATACTACTGTTCTCAGTTGTGCATTTTTACTGTTCTTACTAGATAAAAAGGAAAAGGACAGGCATATCCAAACAGAACTTGGGTTCAAAGTACTGGACTGCGAGCATTATTTATTATTTGTCACAATTTTATCCAAAATCAGTTATACACATGCACACCTCCATTGACATATCCAAGACTGACAAGTGTATTAAATACAGAGTTATTAAAGTTACAACTGTTGTGCAAACCCTCTGAGAAGAAAGAAAATAAATCTACCAGTTCAGTAACTTAAGAAGCTTTTAAGGGAGTTATTCCAGTACAACTGCATGTGGACTGGGTATAACATACATCTGTTCTGCAGGTACCAGGTTTTGGCCTACTCCTATAGTTTAACCAACCTTCCACACTAAAGACTATAAAAATGTGGCAATACCACCAGAAATTCCTGTTTCTTCTGGAATGGAAGATGAAACACATTAACTGAAGCTTAAGACAACAAAAGGATGGTCTGCCAGCACCAGCTACTGAATTAGCAAGAAAGCTTTCTTCCTGAGTTTATGAATAAACTTTGAATTATCTTGTGTTCCCTCAGCAAAGATGACAAAATTAGTAGCCCCCAAACCCTACTGGGTGACTCAGTTCTCAAAGTTTCAGAAGACCCATGAATGCCATGAGAATCAAATATGAATTTAATAATTAGACCAAACTTTAATTTGTCTTAAAACCTTTTAAACTGTATTTCTGCATAAAGGAATTGCAAGGCTAAACTTCCACCCCTAAAATGTAGTTCCTACCTGGAGATTTTGCAAGAGAAGCATGGAATACAGAGAAGTTAATCAAGGCATACGAGGCCAAGAAGAAATTAGAAATAATTGGAGCAATGACATTCAGTTCGGCTGTAAAATGAAAAGAAAAAAAAGGCAAGCTGTTACCAAAGGTATCATCCAATGGCTTTGCAGGTTACAGAGTAAAACTTCTGCTACAAAGAATCTTATTTTCTGATATACTCTAAGGAAATGCTGTTTACTCTTTTTACTGACAGAGCTTTATGTCAATGATCTCCTATTTACTAAGCTATCTTTTAACAGTTAAGAATTGTAGCTTTCATGTACCAAGTTTTCTAGAAGCACTCTGAAGCACAACATACTTTCTCAGGATCATAAACTGATAAAATTTCATTCTGAGCAGGACATGGATCAAACAGTACGCTAATACACCGAGTTCTGAAGAATGCCAGATTTTACTATTATAAACTGACACCATCACAACAGTGATGCTTATATCCCCTTCAGTGAGAAGGAAAAACCTGATGCTCTCTTTTCCTCGAGGCAGCATGGTACAAAACATTCGTATGCCTACTCTCACCATTACTAAAAACAACAACAACAAAAAACAAACAAACAACCCCACAAAACAAAACAAAAAACAAAACAAACAAACAAAAAAAAAACAACAATAAAAAAAATCCCCCAAAACCCCAAAAAAAACCCAAAATGCAGAATGTGCCATCCTAGTATCCAAGTATGTAGTTGCAATCAAGCTTCCAGTCAGTGTGGGTCAGTAGGGACCCCATGGGTATACCTCTGCCTCGAGCATATGTGGAGGAAGGCAGACAGAGCAAACTGGGAAAAGAAGTTTAAAGTATGGTACAGGACTCATAGCTGGACACAGCACAATTAGTTTGCCACCAACAGAGAACATTATAATGTACACAGAACAATGTAATTAATTATACCTAGACAACATTTAGCAACAGCAGTGTCAGCACTCAGCTCTACCACTTGTAACTTAACAGAAAAGCACATTTTAAATAATATTGTTCATGCAAGTTTCTATTTTATTGAAGCCATTGGCTATTATTAAAAATATGAAAAAACTTTCATATTTACAAGATGTAAACAATGTCTAAAGCAAAGGATGCATTTCTATTGACTGATAGTACCTAAAGATGGATACCTATGGTTAAAAAGAGAAGAGCACTTAAAATTTACTGCAGTTCATGACAGTTTTATCTAGAAAATAGGAAAAAGTAAACCTCAAAGTAACCAAATTTCGAATGCTGGCTTAGAATTCAGCTGCATTAGGTCTCTCAGACCTTTCATGAAGTCCACAATATGTACTGGAATGTCTTCTGAAGGACAAAAGGGAATTGAGATTTACTAAAATTTCAAACTAACCAATTAATATGAATCCAAGAGCAATTAAGAATGTTAGAATATATCCTCTCAGTGGTTCATTGTTCTTCCCATAGCCTTTAGCAAACATCTGAAATCCTGGATAAATGTTGTCCTTGCACAAAGCCTAAGGGGAAAAATAAAAAATAAAAAAATCAAGTGTCAACATGCACTTTGCTCATGCCATCTTCCATTGCATACTATCTTTCTGAACACTTTCTGATAGTTTACAACCACCATGGACTAATTCTATTATCAAGTATCTTTGCATCTTGACATTTTGCATTTCCACTGTTCTGTCCCTCAGCAATGTCCACCTGCAAGAAGCAGCTTTGCTCTTCTATAAGTAACAGTCTATTTTACTCGACTACTGTCTTACAATCACAAATAAGTCTTTTTTTACAGACTATATTTTCTCAGGAAGTGGAAAGAGTGCCAAAATACACACTAGTTCTCTCCATCAATAGAACTGGCTTCCCACTGAACTTCTTTAACACAAATAAAGACACTGAAAGAGACTCAATAGTTGAAAGTAGAGCAAAATACACTCAGGAACCTCAAGAAACAGCAACAAACTGTTCTCCCGTTCTAAACAACAGGTAAACAAAACAATCTACTGATGTCATCTGATATGGATCATGATGGCAGTATGTCACAGTCCCCTTCCAAAAATTATGATTTATCGAAACTAATTATTCTTCAAAGTACTACTGTTTTCTTCCCTTACTTACCTGGAAGATCTTAGGGGCACTCACAAGAGATGCTAATGCAGATGACAGGGTGGCTGAGAAAATACCTGCAGAAATCAGTGGCGCAAATCCTGATACCATGCTCATGACCTGAAAAACAAAATAATTTTTTTTTAAATATGCATAAAACTACCCTATACAAATGGATGGCACCATTACCTACACAAACAGAAAAAAAATTACTGTGCACTCTTCGATTAAAAGCTGTCTGAATATCATGCATTCATATAAATGAATGAACTAGAGACAGATCAGGGAATATAAATGCATTCTAATTTCAGGACAAGAGATGGTGGTTTTTCAAACATATCTATAATTTGAAGGCTCAAATTATTAAGGGCATAAGTCTTCATGGGCTCGTAAGAAGAAGAGAAGGAAGTAAAGGAAGAAAAATACTTTGGAATGTGTTATATATTTCAACTAACCTATTGCTGACTAACATGGTCTCAGAAAGCCCAACTGTTAAAACAAGTGAAACTGGGAAACATCTTGGGAAAGTTCGTTGCCTTTTCTCAGAATCTCCATCATATTAAGTTAGGCTTTTTTCTCCAACCAAAAACACAAGGTCAAGACAAACTTGCTTAATATCTCCCCAAGATCAAATCCCAGCACCCATCTGAAATCTCAGCAACAGAAGTCAAATATGCACTCCTTGGTAAGCTGGATGAGTTATGAGTTGGTACCTTCCAATACCTCAAGAGGCCTTATAAAAAAGAGGGACCTTATAAAAAGTGAGTGCTATCCCTGCCTGTGGCATGTGGATTGGAAGAAGATCATCTTTAAGGTCCCTTTCAACCTAAATCACTCCATGACTTCACTATTCTGCTGATTATTTCTGTACCATAGTTGCATCCAGCTTTGCATCTGTCATGTGAATTAAGATTCACAACTGTGTAATTAAAAAACATAAAAAATTATGGTTTAATAGAATGGTTCTCTTTACGGAAAAAAAAATTAAAGTTGCTTTAAGACAGACAGAATTTTCGACAACAGACTAAAGAATACTAGTCAACAGACCAAACCCAGCAGGGTGCTTTCCAAGCACAATGTGATTCTGCATCTTTTGCACTGCTGCTTACTTGCCTTTTTCACCCTGGCCATCTCATTTAAATTATCAGGAGAGCGACTGAAGGAAGGCAAGAAAAAACATGCAGAAGTCTCCTGTTTTAAAGTTTTTGTCACCTGAAATTGTAAAATCTTGCTGTCTAAATAAATATTACTAGATCAGACATTCTCAGACATAATGTATAGGTGACTGATGAAGTTTTGTTCACTAGGCCTAAATTCATAGTAAAAATTAATGGATTCCTCCAGAACCAGACTGACAAAGACTGCTGGGCCTCTCAGTCAGCTGAATGTGTGCACTACATCAGGTTGCACTGGTCAGTTCAAGGCATGCCTTGCTTGAAAAGAGAAATTTAATAAATGGAGTTTGCAAAATTAGAGTACAGTATCTGTCAGAGTAGTGCTACAAATAAGAGAATTTCCTGAAGCCTACTTGCAATTTTATAACCAAAAAAAAAAAAAAAAAAAAAAAGAGAGAAAAAGAAATAAAAGGCATGCCAGGCTAACACCACATATATTAAGCTATCTCTCCTACGTTCCAGTTTAATTTAATTTTATAAGCAACAGAAAAAGTTACAGTTTTAAATGGCAGTTTCTAATAACCCTACATTATGTTACAGAATAAAACTTAAGGGTGTGATTGCTTTACTACTATTGTAGAAAGAAACTTTTGTTATAGGAATGTAATAAACAAATGCAGAATAATTTTTATAGAAGTAGTATGTAATTTTTTTCCCTGCAAGGATGACTTAATCTTCCCTCATTATAGAGGGAATCTGTGTACAAGTCTCCATCACTTTTCTTCCCATATGTAAAATGTTTTTATTTTTATGCCTTCACTTTACTACACCTGCTATTTGCTTCTGGCAATCAACTCATATTTTATATTCTCCTTCTACGTTCTATCCAATGCCTCCAGTAATTGACACTCTCTATTTCTGACTATTACACTGTTTTATAAATTTGAGAGATATCCCAGCAAAGCCCATGCAGTATGGCATTTTTAATATTTGTCATTTTAAAAGCTAGCACGTTGTGCCTCAGGTTAGGAGGCTTTAGGAAGCCCCTCTAAGCTTGGGAGAATACAAGGTGAACCACATCCAGCAGAGTCGAGGGTGCCGTGGTGTTAAACTCCCCTCTGTCCATCCCCAGCACAACCCTGACCTCCTGACCATGAAGCAAGGAGCCCATAAAGGCCTCTACCCATTGCATCGAAACTTTCATCCCCACAAAATCATGCAAAAAGGGCAGAGTGGCCCTGAAACCATGGGTGTGTTGACATAGACATGCAGTTCCTGCTGATAAGGGCCTCACTATGTTTGCCTGGCATTTACAGTTAGGGCAGTTTCCTAAATTTCAAACATTTGGTATCATGAAATACTGTATTTTGACTATTTAGTTCCTTGGTTCAGCACTCTGGAGCAAAACAAAAATGCTGTATTAAAACAACTGAGTTTCATGCTATTTTCAACTTTCATCCAAAGTTGGGAAAAAAAAAATAAATCTGCATTTTAATTATTACCCAAAGCTGTAACTTTTTCTTGGGAAGCTCTAGACTGAGACTATAGAGCCCAGAACAAGTTTTTGAAAATGCTCTTCTACCAGGTGACAGCCTGGGAACAGAATAACCATTGACACTGAACAGAAATATCAGAAGCCTGTGAGGACCTGTAACTCACTGACTGTAACAGAAACTAAAGATGGTCTTCCAAGGGAGGTCTGACTAAGCCTTCTCACCTACTGTCATCATTTAGAGTTTATCATCTAAGATTTCCCCAGGCAAATCATACTACAAGTCATCCACCTGGTGCCTCAACACACCCAAACCCTGAGCTGCCCCAGAGAACTTCAGATAATTCTTCATCAAAAGAATTGAGTGCAGCACAAAGTGTCCTGAACTGATAAAGTCATTACATTGTGAACATAAACTGGCACTTTTTGCCCCAGAACCCACCTGCTTACAAGCTGGAAGAGAAATACAACAATCATCCCACACTGTAGGGATTAATTTTAGTTTATGAAGTATTTATTCTCAGTTATTTACCATACAGAAAAGAGCTTGAAAAGTGGACATCCCCCTTCCCACATACACCATGCTCTGCATATGGTTCAGATAAACAGCCTCTCACACTAACATCTTCCTTGTGATACCTTCTGAGAAGACAGAATCAGACTCTTCTCAGAGATGCCCAGCAAAAGCTGCGAGGGTGAGAGAAATAACAGCGAGGGAGAGGCCCGCTGGTATTAGAAAAATGAAATTTTACAGAGAAGGCTTTCAAAACTACAACAAAGCACGGATGGTGTGCGGGGTGCCACATTATCTGTGCTGCCTTTGGCCTTGAAAGTGACTTTGCCTAATTGACACCAGCTCTTTTTTCCACAGAGAGAAGCAAGAATAATTTGGGAGGCAGAAATACTCTGTAAGTACAAGTAATATTTATGTTAAGAACCTTACAAAAGTCATGACTTAAAGATGCAATCAGAGGAAACCAGTTACAGGCTAGTCAGAGCTGAACACATGACAATATGTCAGTTCTTCTGAGCTCAAAACAATGAAAATCATCACCTTTTGCAAATTTGTCAATCCCACAAAAACAATTCTGACATTCTCTGAACAAGAAATTAGTTAACACCACAGAAGATACTCACATTATTCCACTATAACAATTTCATCAGTGGATTTCAGCTCAATCTCTAGCCAATTTTTTGTACACCTGTTAGAAAAACTTTGGGCAAAGACGGGACTAAGACAAACCAAGCTGGAATAAGTGGGCAGTAAGTTAATTTTCCTTGGATTCTTTCAAACCCTTACCAGTAGTTCATGGACAGCCTAGATGGCTGTGGTGAAAGACTGTGAATTATCCCTTAACTTGTAGAGGATTTTAAAATCCTGTTTAATGAAAATTCATGACCTTATTACCATTAAAGAGGATGCTGCAATAAATATGTAAAATAGTCTCAAAAAATCAGCGTATTTTCTAAAACACTTTAAAATTTAGCAAGCAAAATATTGACAGAGGCTACCTACGATTACTCAGCATCACTGCTGAAAAATGAGTACATCTACTTCCAAAAGATGACATTCAGGTACCTAAACAGAGCTGCAGCACCACCACCAAAATGTAAGCAATTTACTCAGAAAAAGAGTAAATATTTATACCACCCACATATAAACACCCAGGAGTTTTCAACACGTATGCATTCTTTAGCATACCACGCACATATTCTAGACAAAACTTGTCTTTATGGAGCTGAGCATATTTAGCCTATGACTTTTCCTAATAAGCAACTAAAAAAACCCAGGCCAACAAATCCAAGGAAAAACCAAACAAAACCTGCCAAAACGAAGACCCAAAAAATCCCAACCAACCACCAATCAACAAAAAAAAACCAACAAAAACAAAACAAAAAGAACAAACAAAAAAAAAAAAACCAAAAAAGCCAAAACCGCCCACAAAAACCCCGAACAAACAAAAAACAAAAAAACCTGCCCAAAACCCACACAGCCCCCCAAACAACAGACAAAACCAAACAAAAAACCCAACGAAACCCCACAAATATCACCCAAAAAAACATAACCCCCCCAAAAAAAACAACCAAAACACCAAACCAACCAAGAAAAACAAACACAAAACCCAATATACAGATTAAGGAGAAAGTTTTATACCTGGAAATTGTTCATCAGCCCATAGTGACACCCTGGCCCTGCCGGAGACTGACAGGATGAGAAGTCATAGTTTAGTTTGCAGGCAGCAGTAGTGCAATTTGTCAGCTCAGTGACAATGGTGTCATTAACACCCCCTGTGGCATCTCGAACTACACAGGAACCTACAATGGACACAAAAATAAAAAAAGCATTAACAAACTGAACCTGAATTTAAGGATATGTGTTAATTCCTTTTTATCTAAGTATAATCTCATGGAGCAATATTAAAATACAATGTTCAGTTTTTTAACACACTACAGTACTAAGCCTATCTCCATTTTGAAGAAGAAATACAAACAAAACAACAGCTCCCTTGGCTGAAACAATCTTTAGTTTTTTAATATAGCTAATTGTAGGAAGAAATAGAAAGCTTTAGCACAGAGGAAAACCACGTCAGTAGACTTGCAAAAGTTTATAAGGACAATTTTAGCTTAAAATACTATTTCTCTGAAGCACAAGTTTCCAAAGAGCTCCTGAATTGAAGTTAGTATTATACAACATCACTTTTTTTGACAGGACTGGCACAAGGTGCCAGAGCAGCTGTGGCTGTCCCTGGATCCCTGGCAGTACCCAGGGCCAGGTTGGACACTGGGGCTTGGAGCAGCCTGGGATGGTGGGAAGAGTCCCAGCCCATGGCAGGGGTGGGAACTGGATGATCTTCAAGGTCCCTTCCAACCTAAGCCATTGTATAGTTTTATGACTTCATACTTTCTCTTTTGGTCAATTTTCCTAGAGAAGTACAGATTTGTTTTGTATTTACAGTATTTGCAGACAGGTATATGTTCTACTGCAGCTTTTCTTTTCCAGTCACTATGACTCAGACATTAAAAAATAGTAAATTTCATGAAGGCCTGTTAAAAGCCATTTCCCAATATTTTATATAAGCCATCTCCTTTGTGACCAGGTATTTTTCAGTTGGTTTCTTGGTGAAAAACAGACGCAGAGTACCTACCACTTCTCCCAAATTTTTTTATAATCATCACCTTAACTACTATCTTCAGTTCATCTATGATTACTTTTCATTTTGATGGTCAAGAAAATGCTGGAGAAACAGCATTTCAGCCTTGAAGTATTAAGAAAAACTAAGGAGTACTAAAAGACCATTAAGTCTTCTATTTCAAAGGGGTTTTGTCTCATATATGACAGAGAGTAGATCAGACTAAGTATTATTTAACATTTTGTGGTCTAATAGTGGAGGCAATCAAAGTGTTTAAACACCAGGAAATACTTCCAGGGACTGGAATTAAACAAGGAGTCAGAAAAAGTCTACAAAGTCAATAAAAACTCCCTTACTTTAATCTTTTCGGTACCTGAATGACAAGAACAGAAACCCATGACAGCTAAAGACCTGCAAAGTATGGAAGAAGGCAGAGACCTCCTGCAAGTTTAAGTTTATTCAGTAATTTTCCTAGGCATCCATGTATGTTGTCTCTCTTCCATGAGGAAAATGTATACCTAATTAGCTATACCATATTTAAATTGTTGTGAGCCATCAGAACTTATTAACCGCCCATTGCAACACCTGGTCCCAGTAGGTGGACATTAATTAATCCTTCAACTCCTCATTTCTTTTTTAGTTACTTATTATTCCTAATTGGTTAAAACTTTCCTACACTAAACACCTGTCTTATACTTTTCTTGTGACCGTGTGGAGGAGGAGCTGAAGTTTTTTTATTGTTTTCCTGTTAACTGGGAATAAAAGCTCTTTAAGAAGAAAGTGTTTTTCCTTCTTCACTACGCAAGTATTTGCCCCAGCAACTTAAGCAGTATATAATGGATTTGACAACACACTTCTCAGCTGAACTATTTGGAAATAACATTTTGTTGGCAACAGATTGCAGTGGCAGGCCCTGCAATGATACTGAACAACTCATTAAATACCTACAGTGCACTGTGACAGCCCTCCTCCTCCTCATTTTGTCAAAGTTCAATCTCAGCTTTAGCAGGACTTCCAGACATGGAATCAAAATATGGCAGAAAGAGACATGGCAGTAGGAACAAATTTAATGGGGCCTTACTGTTAGAGAGGGTAGAACAGAAGCCAGCAAGGCAGGCTCTATTCTCAGCAGAAAACTCTTAGATAAAAGTAACAATAATAAATGTTGCTTTCTGAAACACTCATTCAGAAAAGTTACATTTATTTATGATTCTGGCAGCATTTTCCCTGAAAGTCTCTAGATCTTCCCTCCTGTGAAACTAAGATTTCACCTTTTCACAGGCATTTATAAGCATGATCCTGCCAAAGTCAAATAGAGCTTTGCCTTGCTTTAAGCATGAGAACTTTTACAGCCATCTCTATCAAGTTATCTACTTAATATATGAATTGCAGAGGTACTACAGCCTTTCAGACTGCAGTTCAGAGTGATTTACTACTGCTGTAAACACCTACAGTTTAGCTCTTGTTAATCAGTTTTACTTTCATATCTACAGGAAGCAGGTCTTAATGCTACTCAATTTGGGCTTTTTTGGGGTTTTTTTTTGGGTTTTTTTGGTTTTTTTTTTTTTTCTTTGTTAGAGCTTTCCTTGTTTTTAAAGTGAAAAATGTAGTTCTTTGAAATGCATCTTCCAGGATTTTTGATGCAAATTTTCCTGTGAAATCTGCCTCCTCATGCCACCTGCATGTCTGCATTAGTCTTTTGCTAAATTATGAAACTGCATACCTAGGTCTCACAGTTATCTTTTTGAAATAGCTGCCTAGATCTAACAGCAGGATCATTTAATTTTCCTTTTGTCAGGCTTTTCTACTCAGTTTAGCTGTCTTACAGAGCATACCAATATTGAGCTAGAGTTCAGAACATCATCTTCCTCTTCAGATATGACTGCAACATCTACTAGCCCTTTCAAATCTTTAGTGACTTGCTTACCATTACCCTGGAAAATGAATAGAAGAATTTTTATTTGTCCAACATTTCTAATCCAATGCCTCAAAAGGAGCTAAATTTCACTCAATCTCTGACTCCTGCTGCCTTTTTCTAATTAGCAGAATTCAAAACCTAAGTCAGAACACAGCAGAACACTTCTGATGAATCAAACAATTTCACGTCCAGTTGGTTTTGCAAACTGCTTCTTTTGTCAATTTTTATACTGCGTTTTTCATGTTTGGAAGCTGATGAAAGTATTCCATTAATAAGCAAGTGTTAACAATAATTTCAGCCTTGTGTGGGTTGAGGTTCCAAAGGATTTAAATTTGGTAGCAAGAAGTCTACACAGTCAATCTAATTAAGAAATGAGTGTAGCTCATTAGGCTGCATAAAGCACAATCACTACAGAGCAACTATTTGGCAGGGCTACACTCCCACTTTAGCCAACAGAGGCAGACTAGCAAGACTGGTATCTTTGGAAAGGAAGTATCGTTAGTCGTAAGATCAATGGTACTCTTATAAATGAGAATTTCATTCAAAAGAATTATAAAACAAGGTCTTTCATATAAGAAAAATTATTATTGCTGTCAGAAAGCAGTTTATGTGATATGCAAAATATTAGCAAAAAAATATTTCTAATCACAGGCAAGAAATGTTTACAATCCTGTAATCTTATAGTTAATAGAATTATTTTTTGTGTGGGAAAAAAGTAGTTAAGCACTGGTGGGAAAATTGGTATCAATCCCACGGTGACTTCTACAACAGGATTTAAAACAACTCTGGGGTGAGAAAGACTGGGAAGAGAATACTCAGATGAGTCTGTGATTATTTTTCCTCTTTACTGGAGAATATGACACTTCCAAAAGTGGGCTGATGAGAACTGAAGGCCTTTCTTATCTCCCTCAGCTGGGGAATTACTGCTCAAGCATCCTCACCACAGTGCTCTGTCTGATCATCCCACAGCTCACTGCAGGTAAGCAGCAGATTACTACAATTCTCATAACAATACAGGTGTTTTTTCAGTGGATATTTCCTGAAAACATGCTTTTCTAATCCAGGGATTATCCCACTGCTAAACTGTAAATCCTTTAACGTAAATGACTGCAACAAATGAGGAAACACCAATAAAAGTCTTTTGTCATCTTCAGTCTGAAGCAGTCACTTTTCTTAGAAAAGCGCCAGAGATACAATGAAATTCTAAAACCAGCTGAAAACTCAATCGCCCAACAGTAAAATCCAGAAACCTTTGGCTATTACTTTCCTATGCAGGAAAGTCAATTACATAATGACTTTACATAACAAATTATAAAACCATATCAAAATACATCCTCGGAGCGAATGTGAAAGGATAAAGTTAAAAACATACTCTATTTACCTACAGATACTGCAATTCCTACGTAAACCAATGTAGTGATTAAGATGGCCAACAGCGTTCCTTTAGGTATGGCTGACTGAGGATCCTGAAAGAAAAATGTCAGTGGACAATGATGACAGAGGTCAATGCACACTCGGGTGGTCGTGAAGAATGTTTTTAATTCACTACTTACCGCAAGGTCCCCTGAGATATTTGCACCAGCAAGTATGCCAGTTGCAGCAGGGAAGAAAATAGCAAACACAGAAAAGAAAGTTTCCTCCTGTCGGAAATCCGGTCCAAAATTCTCCATGAATATTTCAGCTGCAGGAGAAGCAGGAGAAGATATAAGTCTGTCAATATTCACATGGAAGATGAAGTATTAACCCATTCCAGCCACTACCAGACCAATAAAAAAACCTGACAGTCACAGGACCTTCTTAAAACTAAGTGTAGAACATTTAAGCCCTAATTCATCACTTCAAGTCAAAGTCAACACGATAAACTTAAGCAGATTTAAAGGCAGAAAAAATACCTACAATATACCCAGACTTTTGAAATTTAATATATAATCAATATTAAGCAATATTCAAGTTTTGACCCCACGGCAGAAATTTGAAGAAATCAGGAAAAAAAAATCTCCATAGTCAAAAGCAGGACTCTAAGATATATTAGATGTTTAATCTAATTATAACAGCTTGTTTCGCAAAAAAAGGGTATTGTTTACCATACTGTAAACTGTTCCAACATACCATTATAACCAAAGAAACCTTTGGGCTTCTTGCTGTCCAAGGAATAAATGTTCCTATGACAAAGTCTCCAATAGCAAGTATGAGGATCACCAGCAGGACTATCTGTGCCTGAAACACAATGACTACTGTCAGACAGGGGAACTTGTTCTTTTCACAGTATCAAGTGCTGTGCTATAAAATGTAAATGTTTACTTGATTCCAAATTCAGCTTCACCTTCTCAGCATGTTCTCTGCAAAAAAATGAGGAAAGCTGGAGAGAACTTTTACAAAGATTTTTAATTGAGAAATAGGAAAAATTTCCAAGTTTTGCGCCTAAACAAAAAGGTTTATTATTACTGAATGCCTCAAAATTATATTTCTAAACACTAAATGCTTAAAAGGACTAATTTCTTTATATGTAAACCTTCCAGAAGTAATGCATTCAAGGAGAATCAAGAAATTCACATGAAAATAGCCAAATGCAACAAAAATGCTACTACTACATTATTACCCTTGGCCATACTTTGTCTTATACTTTAGTACGTGATATTTTCTAAAAATTTTATTACATCTCGAATCAAACTTTTGTTTCCTGTTTTATGCAAGGAACTAGGTTATTTTGCTACATTCTCATGTTCTCAACCCTTATTTTGGAAATCAAATTGTAAACTACAACAACTACTTGTTAATTCCTAGTTTTGAGATTTCTTTTATCACAACCTGGATTTTTAGCCACTTTTCCACAGAACTATTATAAGCCCTATAAGTTGAACAAGAAATACTTTAAAATACTTGAGTAAAAATTCTGATAAACTCAATAAAATATTAAGTACTTCAGCAACAACTCAAGAATGTGAACAAAGATAAATCTAGGCATTGTAGGGATTGTTTGGGTCCTCCATTTAAATAAAGAATCAAATGCTGTTATCTTTTGGGTTATTTGATTCCGTAGAAAGGAATGCCAGTTACTTGGGGAAGCTATTCACAGATCTTTTTTAGGCGTAGGATCAGGAGAATATGCAGTATCACTGTGGCCTTTCTGATGCTTACAAAACAAAGTTTTCAGTTCACAACCTCTCAAGAAAACAGGGTGGAACAGCGATAAACAGAGCAAAACAGCC
This sequence comes from Sitta carolinensis, assembly GCA_032173965.1. NCBI lineage: Eukaryota > Metazoa > Chordata > Aves > Passeriformes > Sittidae > Sitta > Sitta carolinensis. The sequence goes on along the minus strand of CM063313.1, from coordinate 2,119,080 downwards.
TGGAGCAGATCTAGAAGTCCACCTGAAGAAAACAATTTGTGCCCTGCTTTTAAATCTTTGTAAAGCCTCAATAATAGGTGAAAGGTAAGAATACAGCTGGGTGCTTACAGAAGTCTTCAGCATGATAGAAACATAAACATTAAGTTATCAGAGAGCAATTGCCACAAGTGGATTTTTCTCTTAACTAATCTAGGCTTCTTCCTGAAGCTAGGGATTTTTGCTGAATATCTTACTTAAATTCCAAAGTCTAGAAGAATGGGCTTCTGATACTTCAACACAAGGAACTGAGCAGTAAACATCACAAACTCTAAAAAGCCATTTTTAAAAACAAACATACCTAAATCAATTCCAGTCTCTCCTCACTTTTTTGATCTATTTCAAAGTAATTGTTATTGATTCCCCTAAAATTTCCACGGCATTCTCTAAGACAAGGCTAAGTCACAGGATAACACTACAGATCAAGATGGGATGTTAGTGTTTGCTATGCATGAAATGCCTGTTTGACAGGATCAGTTACCTATCATTATTCCCACTTGCCTCCTTCCATATCAGAGGAATCAAATCTTGACTTTTACATTGAGAACAGGACTTTTGAAAGCTGTCCTTAAAATAAGGATAACACTGCAGTAACACGGCAATTCAGGTTGGATGTAGAAACATTAAACAGGGGTATTTTCATGCAAACTATTTTTACATAACTTGTCTTGCTACACAGCAAAACCGAGATACTTCTTGTGACTTCAAGTGGCAGTGGCCAGATGATTAACAACAAATAACTCTTTCAAAACAGTTCAGAATAAGGAGGTCAAGCATTGTTAGTAGTTGGGTGTATAAAAACAGCATCACAAATTCAAGTTATAGACAGTGAAGGGCTACTTGAGAAAGCTAAACAGCTTTAACAGAAGTCAAATTTAGAAGTTCTTGTCGAAGTCAATTTCTGTAAGTTTCTTTTCTCCTCAGCAGATCAGAGCAATGCACTCAATCTTCACTCACTTCTTTTAGGATCCCTATTTCTTGGAAGCAGCAATGATAAAAAAAAAAATCTCTCATTTTGATTATAAATACCATCATCTTCTTGATGCATGAGCATAAGAAACTTACAATACTTCATGAGGAGGTTCCTTCAGCTGCCTCTCAGTGCAGAAAATAGGAGCTATTGTGATACAAATATAAGCTGAGAAGGACACCCCAGTGAGAGGCTCTTCTCGTATTTTTTTTTTTTTCTGAGCACATTATGGATAGATATTCAGAAAAAGCCTACAAGGTGCAGGAAACAGAGAGCAAGCTACACTGCCTCATAATGTCAAGCAGGAAACTGGAAAGACAGCTTCCCTGTTAAGGTACTCTAAGATCTCTTCAGTCAGAGCTGACCTATGACTGTGCAACCACAAGACAAGGGAAAGAGGTTTTTCCTCCTACACATTTATCACCATCACCGTTCAAAACCCTTCTCCATGCTGGGTCAAGTGAATGCATCCCATTGTTCGGCTTTCCCAGGTGAAAACCAAACCAGAAGAGATTGGAAGAGAAGGCAAGAGTACTGAATTTGAGCTAGCAGAAACTACACAGTTCTAGACTGGCTTTGGTACCAGCCCTGTGTTTTTATCCTCAGAATTTGCCTAAAGTTCATAGTAAGGGAAAATTCCCATGCTGAATTTTTTACCTTCTCTTGTGCTGTAATTGCCCAAAAGAGGGAAATACCATTCACCTTCTTGAAAATGTCATTAAGAATGTATTATGTTGGCATTTAGGTTCTCATAGATGCTTAAGCTTCTAATGAAATGGTTTAAGACCTGAAATGCTGTTCAGAGCTGCACATGCTAGTGGCCAGACCAAAAGCTACTGTATAAAAATCAACTGACTTCTAACACACCATCATGTAATACTGAATACACTGAATATACTACAAATAAATCAGACTGCTAAGGTACAAAACTGGAATCAAAATTATGAAGCAGGGAATTAAAAAAAAAAAAAAGAAGTTCCTTACTTTTGCTTCCCACTCCATTCCTGCAATGGAAATGCCCAGCAATATAACCACTGTGATAGCTCCTATGATTCTGATGTCATTCATTTCATCGATCATCAATGTTCCATTTTCCTAACAAAATAAACAAAAAATACAGTCATATACTTAATCAGGTAAATTCTTTCCCTACTAAAGAACAGCATTTTGTTCACTATAACTTATCAGTGGTTAACCAGCACAACACAAATTTATGGATTGTAAATTCCCTTTAAGAATACAAGTAATTTGGGTTTTTGCCTTGTTTTTAAATCAATGAATCTTCCAAATGGAAATAAGGGCTGTTCAGCCTGGTGAAAAGAGAGCTCCAGGGAGACCTTGCTGCCATCACTTAATATTTAAAGGGGGCGTACAAGAAAGATGGGAACAGACTTTTGGATAGGGCTTGTGGTGACAGAACAAGGAATAATGGTTTTAAACTAAAATATGGCAGATTGAGACTAGATGTAAGAAAGAAACACTTTACAGTGAGAGTGGTGAGAGCCTGGCATAGGTTGCCCAGTGAATCTTTGGCTGCCCCTGGATCCCTGGAACTGTTACAGGCCAGGTTGGATGGGGCTTGAAGCAGTCTGGATAGTAGAAGGTGTCCCTGCCCATAGCAGGGGGTGGCACTGGCTGGTCTTTAGGGTCCCTTTCAACCCAAATCTTTCTGTGTTTCTACCTGGATGGGGGATGGACTAGGTGACCTTGAAACGTCTCTTCACCATTTTATGATTAGATGAATCAAAACCCAAGTGCAATCTCTAACTTTACATATAAAGTATATACTTTATATACTCAAATGTTCCATATGAAGCATCAAACTTTTACATATAAAGTATAATCAATATAAGCACTGTCATCCACGTACCTTGAGTAGCTCAACAACTGTCTCTGCAAAACCAACAACATACATTGCCACTGCCACAGCATTGGCAAATGCAAAAATCAGACCTATGGCACCACCAAACTCTGGCCCCAAACTTCTGGAAATTAAGTAATATGCTCCTCCTGAAAGAAAAAAATATAAAAATTACAAAAAAGTCCTCTAATGATAGAGCCTAAAAGAGACAGTCATCAGCAATTTAACATGAACGTGAGCCAGAATCTACTCACTCTTTATTCTCTGATGTATTAGAAAATAACCTTTAACACAGTATTTTAGGGACAAATGTGCTGAACTTTCAGAATATATTTCAAGATCTTAGGAAAAGAGACCAGCTGGAAACAACCATGACTCATGCACCACATCATATTATTCAGGTATGCAACCAGTTCCATGGTTAAAAAACTGTAAAACACAAGCTGTAGTATAACTGCACTTTTTACTTCGAACTGTTCAAAGCACTTGTGCAGAAGAAGATCTTCAAGATCAAGAAACTGGCAAAGCAGACTGCAATAAACCTACGGAAGTTCCAAACTTCCAAGACCTGTTTCTAAGAGCTCTGTTGTTAAAGGAACTTTCTGCCCTCCAACTGGGACTCTCGAGAGCCTGTTCTTTGTACCTTTTGAGCTGGACAAAAGCAACATTTGAAATCCCACATGAAAAATGAAGATCTGAGTATCTGGAGTATTACAGAAAAGTAAAGTTTAGAAAATACTTGAGGCATATTCCTCAAACTTAAGGCTAAGCTTTCTAGAAGCAACAAAATCCTCCAGCTGCAGTCTAAAGTAACTAAGTATATGTTAAAAATCTGCAACAGAAAATGCTTAATTTCACTGCATTAGACTTCTTGTACAAATCCTATATATGGACCCAGCTTGGCCGTACCTGCTATTTCTTACGTAACATTAAAAAAATCTTACTGTAATATAACATTTTCTTAACAATTCTCCCCATGAAATTCTACAGTTCTTCCAACTCAGCACTTCAAATTTTCTAATGAAGTACTATTTTTCAAGAGTGACTTAAAAAAAATAAAAAGCTCCTGTATGAATGGGAAACCCTGATATACATAATGGAATTAAAAAACAGAAAGGGCATTTAGAAACTAAGCTTGACATAATGCTAACGATAGTTTTATAAGTTCGTACTTTAATTCCACTGTATTTTTTTCCTACTAGCAGTCTTGTAATGTCACAAAGCAGTTTGAATGTGTCAGAGGCACAAACCATTTCCAAAAATAGCTGACAACACCACATAAACCATGGAAGAGAATGAAAACCATCACCCTCGGGAAAGCTGGAGCTAACAGAGTTTGGAGAGTTACTCGTGTGAAGGTTTATTTCAGGACATGAACACATACAAGCACGCTCTTATCCAACCAGTGCAGCTCAGGAGAATATTATGACCCTACTCATTCCTGGATACATATCCTTAAAAATGTTTTTATTACAGAAATTTACATCAATGAAGTTTCTTTTACAGCAGAAAAGCAAGGTGATAATTCAAATCTAACTAGTAGGCCAACTACTGACTTTTTGTTAATTATGTGACTCTTTAATCATATACAGAACACAAGGAAGGCTAATGTTTCTCAGCAACATTAAAGTGTGCATTCCAAAGTGAGGAAAGCTTTAAAAACTTAATGAAAATATCATTACCTCCTCTTACAAATCCATTTGTGGCAATTGCTGAAGTAGACAGTCCTGTAATAGTTGTCACAACAGTAGCCATTCCAATAACCAAGACAGACAGACCTTTTGGGAAGAGATGAAAAACACTGTAAGCCCAGCAGTATTAAAGAGTACAAACCTTTAACTTGATTTCATTTAAATACTCAGTCTTGCGAACACAAATTTACTTTCAAGCAAAGGGCTTTCTCTTTCCCCTCTCAGGACACAAATAAAACTGGGCAAATATACTCTAAAATCAGCAAGGTAACAGCTGTATTCTAGAGATTCCAAGAAACACAAGCCTTTTGCAGATCAGTCCAACACTAAGTTAAGCCTTTGAAAATAATTGCTTACATTCTTACTACACAGTCTATATGCAGATTTTAATAACCAGAGATCAAAAGTTTATCTCTACAGTTCACTGAAGACTTACAAATGTCAATTTTAAAATACTTCCCTTGTACCTAAATGTAAAAGTCTAAGTATCTGGCTGAAGTTTTTGATACAGATAAATTACCACAAAAATTTGCAATATTAAAGTAATTTCCTATTTCTGTTTGAAGTAAAAGCACAGGATCAACATCTCTTGTGGATCACATCTGAAAGTCACTGAAATGAAAGTATAGCATTAGTACCCATACCTATTCCAGCTTGTCCTACAATCCATGATAGTCTGATGAAGAGCATCACACCCCAAATATTTAACATGCATCGCACCTAGGATAAAACAGAAATTTAACACAGATTATACTTGCATCTGCAGTCATTCTCACTAATTCTTCATTTCAGCTTTTAATGTTCTTGAAATTATCTTGCTGTATTTCCTCACTTATCAAATTATTGCACAAAAATATGATGTTATTATACAAGTTTTAAATTTGATTAAAAAAAGGGACTTAAATATGATGAAAAAGTTACTACCTTAAATACAGTATGTCTCAAGCGAACAATAATAATTTAGACCCTAACCTTTAGCATCCAAAATTCACTATGGAATAAATGACCTGAAATAAGATAGAAGTCTATGATGACTGTGAGGTCTACAACCCCAGTTTGTATCTCCCACAAATCTCTCTCAAAAACGACATGCAATAAAGCAACACCCTCGTAAATAATTTACTCTTTTTAAAATAACAAAAGCTCTCCTGCAACTTTCCATGTCTATAACTTTTGTATCTTACAACGGCTGCACAATAACAGGATGGAGAGGTGTGCAATTTTTTTAATCCTTGTATCGGAAACTCTTAGATCTCAATAAAAATAGAGTTTGCATTGTACAGAGTGTAGGCAGGAGACTAAAACCAGATCTTGAGTCTCTCTCAAAGAGTAAAATACCAATCCTACAAAAAAGGAGATAAAGACCTCTCCAAACCACAGAATTACAGTATGCATTTTTCTACTGTAGTATCTCTTTCCTTCTTGGAAAGGAAGAAGGAAATCACACAATGTAAAAACTTTTAAAACCTGTGCTAGGAAACCAAAAACCCTTAAGAACTTAAAGCCCTGAAGTACTTACTGTCTTAAAATTCTGTTGCCATACAAGCAACCCTTCCTAGTATTATAACATTTATCACACCTCTCATAATCTATATACTATACTATCACAATGCCTGTTAAAAAATAAAGTAGTTTGAAAGATCTGTAAGAATAGATCAGCATCTGTAAGAAACTGAAGAACCATATATCAAACTTACCAGCACACCTTTTATCCAGCCAAACTTGACCACCCCTTTGCTGTCAGGTGTGTAAGCAGCAGCTGCATCCCCAGCTGGTGTGCCTTCCTCACCATTTGCATAGCCATCCTCAAAGGGCTCCTTGGAAAACAAAAAAGTTTGTATTTTGTGTAACTGACAGAGCAGAGTGGGCACGCGAAACTTATGTTGTAAAAAAAAAAAAAAAAAAAAAGCAAAACAAACCCACCTTACTTATGCTTACTTATGTAAACAGAAAAAATAAAAGAATGACATGATGACATGGCAGAAGTTTTGAGCTGCTCCTTTATGCCCCTTGCATGTCGCACATCTCAGATTTCAAGGAACGCAAACCAAACTTACAAGAGCAAACTGTTAACACCAGTGTGGCAAGTATATTCAAAAATTAGTTCCAGATCCCTAAAAATGTCAAACATCTGGTCTGTAGAAAATGAGCTGGAAGATTTCAAATGCATAAGAAATTTTACTTCTTAATGTGAAAGCACAGACTGTTCTACCACAAGTTACTGGTCTCTGCCGTAGCGCTTCTTGTAGTTCAGACTTAGCTGTCATTTGATCAATTTTTCAGAAAATAAATTATTCATTTCCTTGTAAACTCTTCTACTACTCTTTGTAAGGTGATGCTGCCAGAAAGAAGGATGGGAGATTGACATTTCAGGGAAAAGAAGCTCCCTATTTAAATGGGAAGAATGACAGATGGAGAAGAAATCAGCCCCATGGACAAAGGTCAATTTATGTCTTTTATTTACAGTTCAAATCTCAACTGCAAAAATGCAGAAAATCTCGACTTTAAATATAAATTGAAAATATACATGTATACACACACATATATGCTTGCTTAAAAGGCAATTTTGTTTTGCCAAGTCCGGCAAGCACCAGAACATTTCAACTCAAAAATTTTCTACACTTTCTGTAAGAAAGCAGGAAGCACTCTAAACTAAGCATGTTAGTTTTTTCAAGGCAACAAGTATGAAGAACAGATAAAGATCCTGAAAAACATTCAACAAACCAGCTCAAGCAGCATACTGTGAAGCAGCCCGCATCCCAGGGTTAGAAAACATTTAAACAATTAGAGGTTCAATCCCAGTCAGGTAAAGGGGAAAACCCAGATTTGCTAAGTAAGACACAAAATAGAGTGGACACAAATAAGGCTTTCAAGAGTATGCAGGGAAAGACTAATAAAGATTAAGGTGAGGTATTTTACCAAATTCTTTCTGCTCTTGATACCTTAGTATCAGATATGGCCTCAGCACAGAGTCCAGAGGAAGTACTTCTCAACCTGTCAATTATGGAGTCATCCATATGCGCTTATAATAACCAGCAAACATACAAACCATTTTTTTAAAAAAACAGATTATATCAACCTTATCCAAAGGCCAGTAGCAGAGATGCACATGACTGCTTCTCTCACTGATGCAAAATTATGAAATTCTTGTAGAAACAGATCTATAAGGCACAAGTCTTCTACTGTTAGGCAGAATCATGATCAGTTTCCAGATCACTACCTTTAGTATATTCTTTCATATATGTCTGTTTATGTATTATATATTGTGCTATATAAACTAAACAAAGGACAAATAGAAACCTAACTAGGAGTTACCAAATTCACTGCACTGCAGTTTTCCTGGGTAGAACTAATGGCTGAAATTCTTGGGAGATTTGTACAGCCTTTGCCCAGATGAATCTATTGACTGCTGATTACTTCCATTCAGACACTCAAGGCAAATCAAGTAGTGGCATGTAATCATTTAGAGTGGTAAGAAGAAGAGTGAGGACCAAAAAGAGAATTACAATGCAGCTACATTTAATCAATGCTGACCTGCCTGAACCAAAACTAAGAAAGCATCTCGGGCTCAAGCCTGAGGCTAATGCCAAGAGAGGATGAGCTGGCCACCTACCCTGCCCTAATAGCTTAAAATGCAAAAATCCTTCTAAGCATTAATATCTCCCTATGTGACTTCTTTCAAAAGTGGGGAGGAAACAAGGAGAAAAAAAGACGCATTAAAACAAAGGGCAGATTATAAACAGGTTGACAACTATGCCAAAATCTCCAATCATTCATGAGACACTATAACCACTTATTAGTTGTTCATATATAACTCATTCTTATTCCCCACAGAAAACCATCACATTATACTTAAAACAAACCCTATTTTCAGCTATTACATAAAGGGAATCACATTCAAATTATCTAAACAATTTTTTTAGTTTTGGCCAAAAACACTTGCAAACATTAGGTAACATCTTCTACTATTTTAACAACACGTATCATGTCTGTAAAAGAAATAACAATATTATTCTATGAGAAGACTGGGCAGGGGGGTCAAGGAAGGGTAAGAGGAATCTGTACCTTTATGTCTGAAAACAGTGGAGCGTGACTCAAATGGTTAATGCCTTTGTATTTTTTTGAACAAACTTGGAGTTTGCTGCAAGTCTGATTAGAAGGTGGAGAAACACAACTTTGAATCTAGTCTAAGAAAGGATCACGTACTTCATCACATCAGCATGGCTCACCAAGCTGACCCCTCAAAGGTCACTTCAAAACTTCAACCATCATGTGGCACCTACACATTTTACTGTAGTGCTCAAACAAGCCTATAGCTCAACCCTTTGTGCTCTGGGGAGGAGATAATGGCTCACAACTGGTATTCTGAGTTATCAGTTACCAGATCAGCTCCAAGATACTACATGCTGTGAACACAGGGAAGTTTTGTTCTGTATGTCTCATCTCTCCACACTGTGCAATATTTCTTAGGAAAATATTTTGAGGCACAAGCAAAATGTAATAACTGAAAGGTTATTCCTGGTTATCAGTGCTGGTGGGTGCCCAATAAAGCACCACTGAGAACAGATACTACAGAGTGTGGGCACAAAAGAATTTAATTCCAGAAGGCTCCAACTTCAGCCCTCTAAGGCGATATTAAGAAAGCACCACTGTGGTCTCAGCTGTAAATCAAGCAGGCGTAGTATTTTTCATGCTCATATTCATGAGGAAACAATGCTTCTACTCAAGTCAAACACCGAATGGAAAAAACTGCCCTAGCACTATTTTAGGACAGCCAATACACGTACGATAAGATCTTCATAAACAGTAAAAAACACTACCATACTGTGGATTTGGAGGGGGTGTAACAAAAGGGGTAAGAAAAAGAGGTTTAGCATTTCAGATCAGAAACAGCCTTATTAACACAATTGTTAGAAGAAAATAATCAACCCAAAAATACTCAGGCGTGGCATGGCATTCATTTGCACTATTAAAGGAAAAATAACGTACGTTTACAAGCTGACAGTTCTATCATATACTGAGAGGACTTCAGACAAGAAATAGTTAACTTCTGCTCCTACATAGATAATCCACTATTTCATCTCCAGTGCTGGATCATAACAATAAGTTATTTGTGACAACTGTGAACAGCCTCCACATCTATTAGACGCAGATTAGTAATGAGAAAATACTTGGTATTTTGGTAAAGGAGATCTGAGATTTTTCACACACAGCCTGTAATATACTGGTGCATCAATAAGTTCAGTAAAACAATTGCTTTATTTAAGAGTTCTTGATAGTGGTCTATGTCATACAGCAGTTTTCAGAGTGAACTTATCTAAATCCCATCTTAATGGCAGTATACTTGGGCTATGTTGAACGATATGAGGTAATACCAGAATAAACACACTTGAAGTCTTGTTTCTTTTCAGGAATCACAACTTGGAAGCTGCAAGTAAAGGGTAGGACCACCAGCAAGTTTGTATCTAAGACTATTTGCTGGATCTCCAGGCAGACTGCTGTCACTGTGAACTGCCTGATTTGTGGTGTTCCAAGTAGTCACTGACTTTTTTAGCTATTCCATCCCATTGTTATTAGTCCAGTGCAAAGACAGGAGGCCAGAGAAGCACCTCACATAAAAGTATTTAATTGCTTTTCTCATTCCTCAAGTTTGGCCAGTTACAGGTTTAGCACATGCCATGTAATTTGAGGTTCTTTTCACACAAACTCCCTAGAAAGGCTCACAACAGCAGCTTCTTTTCATCTTGGCAGAATACAGTACTGAAGCTGGTTTCAATAGTTTATATTGTCATAATGCTAAAAATCAAGAGTCTAATCTTTTCAAGTTCCAGATCCTGCAAAGAAATATGAAAATGGCCTTCTACTACATTGAATCAAGCTGCTTACACTTAAAACTGCTTTGTACCTACATTCTAAATTCTGATCCTATATTCTGATACATACTTAATTCTGATTACATACCTATATTCCGATACTGAGCACAGTTCTGTCATGCTTACTTAGAAAAAAAAAAAAAAAAAAAAAAAAAAAAAAAAAAAAAAAAAAGACAAAACTAAAAGAAGGTAAAGAAGGTACCTGAGAAGAAGAAAGAAGCTATCTTTGTCCAAAGAGTACTGACAGAACAATTCTATGCCTTCATCAATCAATGCCTCACGAGTTCTAAGGTTGGGGATGTTTGCAGGAACATTTCTTCACAACAGTAAGAGGCTTTCACACATCTTCTGCAGTCCTTCACTGTGCCTCACAGCACTACTGCCAACCAGTTCACTAGCCCTTACAATCACAACTCCCTGTTTCCATCTCGCAAAGGTTAATTTTATAGGCATTGCCATTTTAACATGTTCCTTATTTTGTGGAAGGAAACAAGCAGTAAAATGTATTGATCCAGATGCAGCAGGCCAACTGTCTCAACAGAGGGAGAATCTCTGGAAGAAGAATAATGGAGAGATTAAGCTCTCAAATATCCCAACTCCAGATCTGCACACTACTAAAATTATGGCTACATAACCTGCTCCTTTCAGAATAAACACAGTTCAAAACATACATGAAAAAAGAGCTAATAAACATTTGGGTTTTTTCTTTTCTAATTAAAGGATACTTTAGCCAGAGTGTAGATATAGCATAAATGACAGAATAAAGAAAGCTATCAAGTTACGTAAGAATTACTAGATATTTTGCTTCAAAATGACGGTAACACTTCAAAGGATTTTTAAACACTACCAAGACCTTGAAAGAGCAAATGACTCTAGCTCCCACCACCTGTGACATTGCCAAGGAGATGAATAAAAGATTTTAGAAGTGCTAGTTTTATCTCATGCATAGGATAACTGCACGGAATAATCCTGCTGCTATGGTGTTTACCTCTTATAAAACTTTTGAATATAGTCTGTACTGGTACAAGTCTGATGCTGTCTGATAAAGGATAAATAATAAGCTAGGTATTAAAGGCTGTCTGAAGAACACATAGTCATACCAAATGTAGCTGTTCTTTAAACATTACTTTTGCAGCATGTTGATGTTTGCAGTAATAAAATTCCCAGGTTTTGTCTACAGGTCAGTTTGATAAGCTGTTTTTCTCTTTTAATGCTTTTATCTACACAGCTGTGAAAGAGATGAAGAGGACTGAGCTTCCTTTCCAAAACACCTAAACCTCCACTGAATGTCTTTATACATACTGCTGTCCAGGGACACCAGACAGTCTTATGATAAAACATTTATCAAGAAAAGCCTTGAATTTATTTGCCTGAGATTACAAAGTACTCTGGGCTTCAGTATTTCAGATTCAGAGTATGTACTTAAATACAAAGGAGGAAATAGAAGCTTTTACTGTCTTTGACTCAAACTGGTGACACTGACTACTGTTTGTAACCATTTTTTCAGAAAACCACTACTCAAGAGAGGCTGGGATACTATTTCTATTTTTGTTCATAAACTACAAATCATGGTGACTCTTTTAATACTAAACTTGGAAAACACCTCTGCCAAGTCTGACAGTTTTCAAGTGTTTTGTTTCCTGTAAGGGAAATAACTCCAAAGGGAGGAAGTATCACAGGTAATGACATTTTAAAATATCTTACTCTATGTAACATTCTCTTAAAGAACAGTTTGACTGGACAGTATTTTGTAAACTAGTCCTGCTCTGCTGGAATAAGGATGGTGACAGCTATAGAAACTAAGAACAGGCATGCACAACTCTCAAATAATGCTTTCTAACTGGCCTAATTCTGATGAAAGAGCAATGAAAGTGTAAATCCTGAAACATATATAACAGTCTGAATCTCTGGTACTTCAAACAGGGCTACCCCTCACTTAAAAACTGCTACTCAGAAAGTCAGTATCTTTCCAGAACACCTGGAACGATTGAAAGATTTCTGATTATTTATTAGTTAAAAATCGTTTACCAAGCTAACAAAACAGATTTAGGCGCTCAGGTTTTTCAGGAGTATAGATGGGAAGCCTGACTGATCAGCATTGCTCCCAGTGGGGAAAAAACTCAGTCAGGTAGCGCATAGAACAAAAAACATCGCACAAAGACATGTTCAAGACACTTCAGTCTGCCTAACATCTTTTTAGCATTTCCTTTATAGAACTAACTAGAAAAAATAGTACTATCAAGGAACAATGACTAGTCATCGCTGCTGAGAGCAGTTCAGAAATTTCAGCAGTCATATTAGGTTCTTTACTACTTGGTTATAAAATAGTAATGAATTATAAATTCAACAAGCAAATTTGCCATAGTTCCCACTCCAGTGTCTTTATAGTCATAATTTTTGAAAGCCTATTAAGCCATTAAATGGCATCCAGAAGTTACTTAGAACTGTAGGAGATAAACTGCTCAGATAGAATACAGTCAGTTCTTAAAACTTAGGATTTCTTGGAATCAAACATGAGCAGATATAATCATTGGTTACTCACCTCAATCAAAGGAAATCCTTTCCACGTTTGCAGCCAAGAGACCAAAACTTAAGTGCTTTGACTATATTACCTCTCTACAATTATGTGTTTAAAATACAGTAGCAAATATCTTTGGCATCCACTTCCAGAGATTTTAAAACAGATTGCATCAAACACTAAACATTAATGTTATCTTAAGCTGAAATTAAAGAGTGTTGTGCTGTGATTGCAGCAGACCAATTTTAAGCAGAAGAAATTTATAGTTGCAATTAACATGTCAACTGAAGGACTAGCTATGGGTCTCTGCCATCAGCTTGTATTTCTGTCACACGCTGCTTTTAATAGAGAAATATTAAACATGTGGGTTTTTATGTGTGTGCATATATCTATTGTATATATAATGATTTATAAAGCCATTATTTTTACTTTAATTCTTTTAAAGCGATAATCACCCACTCATCCTCCCAACTCTTACATGTAGTATGATGTATTAACTAAGTTAGCAAGATTCAATCAGGAAACTTACTCAGGCAATTGATTTCAGCTTAGGAGCAAATCCTTTCTTTCAAGGTAGTATACTTACAAAGGATAAATAGGAGATTTGTTTATGAAGATTAGCACTACTTTAATGTCTCACATAAACGCAGTTTTCTTGACTCATCTCTAAGCTTACTACATGAAGGCTACATCCCCCTGAAGCAATTTTGACATGTGATAAAGCAGAAGAGTTTTGTTGACATCTGCAGGTATGCAAGAGCAGTATCCAATCAGAAATGTAAATATTTGTTTTTACCCTGTAGCAAAAATATTAATTAAAGAATGCACTTTGCATAATAAAGAAAACTTTCCCACATTTTTCTATCTTCATTCATACATCCCTCTGTAAGCAGAGTATGGTATGAAAATTCTGGGCAAGCTGATCATGAAAATTAGAAACAAATGGGAAAAGGCCTCTATTCAGTAGCTTTGCACTGTGGAAGACCCACAATGCTTAGGTACACTCCAAGAAACCTTGTAGCAAAAACAAGGCCTTCCTGTCAAGGAGTCAACATGGTCTGACACTGTAAAAACAAAACATAACAAAACCCCAAAACACCAAGCTTCCCCCAAAAAAGCCCAAACTTCCTTTTCCAGTTTCACCAGTTCTGGTTAACAGAAAGTTGCACGATCATGACTTCCTGCACAAGTGTAGGGGCAACCAATCCTGTCAGTTTAAGGGCAAGAAATGCATGTAGTCTACTTCACACCGAAAGAATGCACCTTCATTTCTTGAACTGAGGCATATGATGCTTTCCAGAACCACCACTGAACACTGAATGGTCTACTGAATTATTATTAATTATTCCATACCGTGCATTGAATACAATATTCCTTTGGATATCCATTGTCCTGGAGGAAGAAACCACACTTCACAGGGAAGTGGATCCAGGCTTTGAACATGGGCATTTTTCACAAGAGTATCTGAAACACATAAGCCTGATACGCTCCAGAATGAAGCAGATGCAGCACTTGATTGCATAAGAGCTGAAGTAAATCCAATTAGCAAGCCTCCTGCACAGAAGTTTTGCATACTCAAAGTGTAGTCCAAGAAATACAACGTTCTGCTACCAAGAATAAAAGAGAATCCATTTCTGCCTTGTCAAGAAGTTGTTTTGGACACATCATATTTCCAAGTCGTTTCAACCCCAGCAGCCCAGCCCCAAGCAGCCACTTGCGTGTTCCTCCACCAGTGGGATTATGGAGAGAATTGAAGGGTAAAAATTCACAGGCTAAGGTCAACAGGGAAAGCAAAAGTCACACACACAAGCAAAGCAAAACAAGGAATTAATGCCCTGCTTCCCACAGTTGGCCAGGGTGTCCAGCCACCTCCAGGAAAGCAGAATGTCACAAAGATTTCAGAAGACAAATACCATCACTCCCAATGTCCCCTTCCTCCTTTTCCCCCCACTTTTTATACTGAGAATAATGTCACAGTGCCTGGAACATCCCTTGAGTCAATCTGGGTCACCTGTCCTGGCTGTGTCCCTTCCCACCCTCCCATGCACCCCCAGCCTCCTCACCAGCGTGACTACAGGAGGAGCAGGAAAGGCCTTGGCTCTGTACAAGTCCTGCTCAGCAAAACCAAAAACATTTCTAAATTAATAACCCTGTGTCCAGCACAGATCCAAAATAGAACCCCACACCAGCTACTGGGAAGGAAATTAACTCAACTCCAGCCAAAACCAGCACACAAGTCATCTATTCTCCACTGCAAAACGAAGGTTAATTTGAAGTATTCTTGCTCTTAACAGCTTTTGAATTCCACCTACTTCTGCAAAACACGGTGCACTTTCTATTCAAGAAGTAGGACATGAGCAAATGACCCTATGCAGCAGTAGTAAAACCCTATTAGAACATCCCTTTTCTATAAGGAGTGTAGCTGCAGTGTAGTTAAGTTCCTATAAAATTACATTTTACCTGTTGTCTTACAACAGACTTAAAAGCCCACTAAAGTAATCCTAAAAAAATCCTTGAAGTACCACCTAAATTTTTAATGTCATGTTCTGAAGTGGTGAATGTAGCTACAGCACAGCCCCTGAGCCAGCACTGAGCAGGTGCTGTAGTATATTCATACAGGAAAGCACTCACACTGGCACAGCACCACATTTCAGCCAAAATTGCCAAACTGCTTACAGTTCAAAAGCAGTATTACTCAGAATAGTTTTTAGGAGTTTCTGCCATGTCGACTGACAGACCAAGTTGACTAGCATCACAGTTCCTTCACAGTTGAAACAGACAGAGGTATTTTCTTTGAATTTAAAAAAAAAAACCAAACAACCGAATCATCTTAAGTAGTAGCACTGGATTCAGAGAAGGGAAGTTAACTAGCAAAATGAGGATGCAAGAGATAAGCCTTCTTATTTACTTTTTCAGAATTTCTTTACTGTTTTTATCACCTTATCCTTAATTGAGTCAAGTTTACAAGGCACAGATCAGATAATACATCCAAAGCTACTTTTTACGCATAAATGAAATCTCAGTGAGTTTGTCAGGTATAATCAGTATCATGAAATGCAGAAATAAATCAAAGACCATTCAAGCACTGAAACTGCAAAAAATGAATAGCTTACAAAACTCTGAAAGGCAAATAATTTGAAGTCAGCTATTTTAAAAAATTCTCAGTAGCAACCAATGACCATAGTGTGACTGCTATTACCTATACCAAGAAGGAGGGAAAATGGGTTTGTGGTTGCTCATGAATGAGTATTATATGAGGCCTTAAGAAAAAATCTGAAGAAATCAACAGAAGATGTACTACACTGGTTTAAATTACTCCAAGATACTGATCTTGTAAAGCCCCTCCCCTGCAAGAATGTTCTTCAAGAATGAAAATCATGTGAGGTCTAATCAAGTGCAGTACCATAATGGAAAAAAGTTAATCTGAAGATGAATTCTGCAGTACCTTCCTCTTTAACTAGTTCTGGAACAGAACTGGTAGTGTGACAAAGTGTTAATTTCATCTTTGTATCACTCTTTAAGTTCAACTTTTTACTATACACATTGTTTGTAGAGTAGCACATATATGTAAGACTTTTAGGTAAAGGAATACATATATACACATAAGGAGTGCACACTTAAAAGTTTTTTATTGATGCCTGTCTGCAGTGGAAAGACTGTGGAGATCCCTTAAGTACTGGATCAGGGAACTGAATCACCACATGCAGTGCAAGATTTTGCAGTTGAGGGGGTGTTGGCTTTCTGTAAACCAGATCAGATCTGTATCAGATCCAACTAAGATCTGTGACAGCAACATGTTCACCCCTTTCAGCAGCAGTCCACACTTGTTCTGTGAGCTATACAAGCTGTTAAAGGTTATTTCCAGCTTCCCTAGGACATGGAAAAAAAAAAAAAAAAAAAGTAGTAAGAACAATATTAGCAGTTTGCTGAACACAGTTCATGTTTTTTAGCATTCAGTAGGTGTTCTGGATTAGACTTACCAAAGATTCAAGAGATACAAGCATCAAGCAATATAAAAATACAAATCATACAAGGTCTTTATAAAATACAAGCCCTGGAACACTAATATTTACAGCTGCAGACAGAACAGTACACTCATTTCTTCCTTGATAAAAAAGGTTGTGCTTAAGTGGGGTATTAGGGTAGGCAAAGTAAGGATTCTTGACACAGCCTGAAAAAGCATAACAACATCCCTCTGCATGGTGCAATTAAAGCCTCACTGAGTACAGGTGCATTAAGGTCACTGCTGTTTAAAAGTGATGAAAGAACGTTACCAATTATAGGCTTCTGGGACATACTACAGCACTGAGACCAAGACTAAGAGAGCTTCTCTTGTTTAATTTTAGTACAGTGAACTTCAGAAAGGAGATTCAAATTCTACTTCACATACATGAACGGCAGCAAGAAGGAAATGTAATTTAAATTAAAAATAATGAGAACTCAAGAAAGAAAGAGACCTACAGGCTGTAAACAAGATTCAGCAAGGTTGTGCAATGAGAACTATCTGCAGGAGGGTCTCAATCTTCCTGGCAGGGAAGGAAGGAGACTTTAAAGACAGACCTTACGTAACAGGGTCAGCTAACCTGATACCCTACAATCATCTTCTAGGCTTTTCAGCATATTTAGATGAAAATCATTACAGGCTAAGCAAACATAAACCACAAACTAAAAGAAAATAAAAACAAACAAATATTAGAGGAGCAGAAGTTGTTAAACATTCTCAAGACAGAATACATTTTCATTACAAAGCAGTGCCATAAGCACCTTTCCACTGTGCTTATGTTAAACATTTGAAGTCATCAGGTAAGAGGGAAAAATGCAGTGATGGAGAAAAACTAACAAAGCCAGAAAGACAACTGAAAACAATTACAATCATCCAACTTAAGTAAAAATAAACAAAAAAGCCCCTCAATTTCTATCAGAACTACCAGTAATTGCCTTTTTTCTTACACCTGTCTCCAAATTCAGATGACAGGTGCATAGATTTTTGTGCGGGACGAAGCAAAGAACACTTGTGGTTTTAAATATCTTGGGATTTCTTTCTGTTTTGGTTTATAATTTGATCCGGGGGCGGGGGGGAGGTGCGGAGGTGGTGTAAGGATCTTCCTCTGAGATCAGTACCTTACCCTGTCAGCGCTCCCGGCGAGTATTTAGCAAACAGCAGAGCAGAGCTGCCAGCAGAGGGCCTGGTTCACAGCACCATCCACTCACCACAGCTGCGACGGACTGCACAAAGATCAAATCAGAGCCACTCGTATACAGTGAGATCTAATCTTAAGAAAAAATGTAAGCTCCCCAACTAACTCAATGCTATACAGAAAAAATCCTAAATTATTTCAGCTAAGACTATACACCTTATTGTCACTGTCAGAATAATATTGTCAGAACAATAAGGTCTGTGATATTATGACATGGTACTGATAAACTGAGGAGCACGAAGGCATGAACAGTATTTCTACTGCTGTACAGGCTGTATCTTTATGTACAGATGTAGCTGACTCACAATGAGCTGTGAAAAAAAAGAAAAAAAAATTAAGAAAAGCAAGAATGCTTTTTATCTTCCCATGGTCTGAAGACAGATCCCCCTCAAGAGGGCAGGGGACACCACTTCAACCAAAGCTTGCATGTCATGGAATGCTGACTTCCCTCCCACTTTTTTGCTAATAAACATCCCCTCACCTCAACATCTCTGGAGACCAGAGCTCCTGCAATGTACTCCCTTTATCTACAAGACAGCAACTGCAACAGCATCACCAAATTCTCCCTCTTATCTCTCTAAAGCAGAGAGAAATTAATACATACCAATAGGATAAGGAACAGATTGATCACCTTAGTTATCTGCAGCACTGACATACTAAGACAAGACCCCTCACTTTAAGAGTTTAATATGATCAACCAAGACCAGTGTTATGCAATTCATCCACCTCAGAGTACTGCAGCATCACTCAGCTGTGTTTCCACAGCCAGTTTCAAGAACAATCCCTTTTCTAGGAGAAAAGCCACTGCCGGAATGACCACGCAAATACCTATCCCACCACCAGGACTGCAGGACAAACCCTTGGGAAGTAGGACCCCTCCAGTACATATGTGTCTCTTCCTCAGTCACTCTTCTTCCAACACAGCTTTTCTGTGAGAACAGAATCAGTAGAATGTCAGACAGATGAAGATTCTAAACAAAACTAGAGGGGGGCAAAAAATCTCTTCTATAATTGGCACTGGCATTAACAATGCTCCAACATTGCCTCACATTCATCTACCTATTAAAAGCAAACAGAATAGCACAAACTCTAACTGCCAGATAAAATAGCTGCATTCAAAGCAGTAAACCATACCACTGGTCAACAGCTTTTTAATCATTCTTTACACAAAGTATCTGCCACTCTTGATGCACTGGGTCAAGAACAGAGGCATAACAATAGGTATTCACACAGTACAAACTATGCAAGGTACTAGGATGTTTGTGCCAGCTGCCTTGCACATTCTATACCTGATAAACTGGTACAAAACCTACAGATAAGAGAGCAAGGTTAATTCTTCAAGTTATCCAAAGACAGTAAGATACTCTCCCAAATGCATAGCATTATTCAACAGTAGAGACCTGCTAATCAGCAGAGACTGAAATCAGTTTGAGAATGGAGACAGTAAGCCCCGTGGAAACAGTGGAAAAAAAAGCACAACAGCTTTGAGAGCATCTTCCACATCAAAGTACAGCACCATCTCCATTTAAAAGTTATCAGTAATAACTGATAATTACATAATCAAGTACATAATCAGAGATGGGATGTATTTCATACTCCTGATATTGTCAGGAACGTAGGTATCCGATAATATTAGCATGCACAAAACACCCTTATTAAAAGCTTTTGTGTTCACAGCTTTATATTGGAAAGTGTTTTGCTAAGTTGGAAGCAAAAATAATGGCTTCCTTTCTTCATATAAGCCTAACTAGTTACTAAGACTTTAATTGCTTTGGACATTAAACATCCTGCGACAGAACACTTGAGTTGCTCCTCTGAACTTCAACTTAAAATTCTGAAATTAATATTGTGACTTTTTAGAAAAATTAATACTTAATATCATATGCAAACAAAATTTCATATTCTATTCCCGGTACTTATTTTATAGGAGGAGGGGACCAATCAGACTGCACATGACTTAGTATCTTCACATGTTCATCTATCCGCACTACAGAACAAATTAATAACATTTAAGAAATTAATAATTTGACTCAATGCTCACTATGAAACTGTTTTGGTAATGATCTTGTATTTAGGTTGTCTACTATTCCTCTATGCCACAGACTACGAAGAAAATTCCTTGCTGTGAATTTCTTCTTAATAAAGAAATTACAATTTTAGAAACTAGACTTCCCGAATAGGATATATTCTGCACTGAAGTATCTTAATGGTGTCAAAGAGCTTTCCAGAGTGCTGCAACATTAGCACGCTTTTGCCAGCCTTAGAAATTCAAGAAATATTCTGCTTACAAAGCTGAGTATCCAACACCTGGTCATCCCATCATGGACCAGGGGTGAGAAATTTGGGGGAGCAGGAGGACAGAAAGCCATTGTGGTTTCACATGTACTACAAGTACACATATACGTGTTTTATCTATAGTTTACCCAAGTCCATACACATGGCAGTGGTTGCCAATTTCAATTTCATACTAACTTAGAATCAGATCACAGATCATCATTTAGCTCCATCAAAAGGGGACCTGGAAGGCAGGAGTAATTTGCAGTTATGGCTAGTAATTAAAATTTGACATGTAATCTCAGATGTCAGGAACAAGTATCTTTATAACACACCAACCAGTTATTTCTATTGGAACAATTCCACAGTCAGTGTCAAAAAATACACTTAAACAATCAACACCCCCCCATCAAAAGAACCTCAAACCCTATAGATCAGTGCTGATGCGCTTGAGCAGCCTAATAAAATGTGAAACAGGTAAACACCTGGAAAGAACACACATTTCCTCATGGAACTCCACCGATAAGGAGTGAAAGGTGGAATGGAGAAGAGTTCTGGAAACAAAATATTCTTCACTCCCTTGGAATGTAACCCATGCGTTTATTTCCCTAAATCCAGCAGAAAACACACTTTAACCCACTTAAAACACGGGCTTCTGAACACAGCCATACACCAATTTAAAAACTGTGATAAAACAGTTATATAAGAGCTTAATCTTTATCTAGCTTTAGGTTAGTAATGATTGTGGGGAAAAAAAAAAAAAAAAAAAAAGTATAGGAAATTAATTCTACGTTCAGTTAAAGCTGGTCTTCTAGCCAACACAGACTGCAATGCTAAGAAGGCTCTCACTGTCAACTCGTCTCAAATAACACACGGACTCGTAGTCCAAAATAGAAAAAGCTTGAGACGCACAGCTCCAAAATTTTTCAAGCCTTGACCGCGGCGCAGGGGCCACCAAGAAGCCCTGGGAAGGCTCGCTCAGGATCTGTGCCGGTGCAGATCCAGCAGCATCCGATCCAGATCCCATCGGATTCCAACGGGCTCTGCCTCGGCGCCGCAGACAAACCTTCGGCCGCTACCAAAGCAAGCGCATCCTTATAAATTTATTTTTTTTAGCGCCTCTCCCAAATGTTTTCACCCCCTTTCCCAGTCTAATTCCCATGGCGAACACCCAAATCAAAACCCTATCTGCTGGAGGCGATTTGGAAGCGGAAAATCTGTAAGAGATCCCCGCTCTGACGGGGAAAACAGACCTAGGGCTCCAAATACCTCTCGCACCGGGGGACCACCTCCCAAAAGCACGTGTGCGTGTGGGGAGGATGGATACCACTGCGTCACGAAAAGACAAAAAAATAACAGAACGGAGACGCAAGCTATGCACCCGCGCTATTTGCGCTTCCTCCAGGCTCGGCGAGCTTTCGGTTTTTTTTGTTGTTTGTTTTTTTGGGTTTTTTTTAAAGGTTTTCTGCCGACACGCTCCAAGGAGCCGCCGCACCCCCGACGCCGGGGGAGCCCGGGGGCCGCTCTCACCTTGTCCAGCTCATCGTGAAGCTCGGCCAGGCTGGGGCGGAGCAGCTTCTCGCCCAGGTCGGCGGCCGTGTGCCGGTAGTGGTCGATGCGGGGCACGGCGTCCATGGTATTGTGGCCGAAGGTGCGCAGGTAGTAGGTGTTGGTATGAGTATCATAGTAGTAGTGGTGGTGCCCGCCCGAGTGCAGGCTGCCCTCGCTCATCACCGTGTCGCCGCCGTTCTGGACGCCGCTCACATTGCCGCCCTCCGAGCTGCCTCCCCCGGGCTCACCGGGGCTCTCGCCGCCGGCCGACGGGTCCACGAAGTTCACCCGAAACCTGCCCTTGGCTTCCTCGCCTCCCTTACTCGCCACGCCGACGTCCCCGCACGACTTGCGGGGCCCTTCGGCCACCAGGTCCACCTGGAAGCGGCTCTGGCTCGGCGTGGGACCCAGCGGCTTGCCCAGCGCATCCTTGGAGCCTTCATCCCCCGCGGACGCCGCGGCCAGTTCCTTGCCCTCCATGCCTTCCCCTCGCTCTGCGGCCGCCACTGCTCCGAACGGCCCTCCCGGCTGGCAGCTCCGCTTGCTTTAAGCGGCCGAGCAGCGCCCCGGGGCTGCCGCAGACACAGCGCCGCGCCCCGCCCCCGCCGCAGCGCCAGGTGACGGCGCCTCCGGCCCCTCCGCCTGATGCCGCTCTGCCCAGGCAGCAGCGCGGTCGCCTCCCCGGCTGGCGCGGCGGGAGGGATGCGGGGGGAAAAACCGGCGGCGCCGCGTAGGCTCCGCCCGCTCCCGGCTGCTGCGGAGGGGGCGGCGGGAGCGCGTCCCCGGCCGGGCGGCGGCGACTCCTCCCGCCCGCACTATGGCGGCCCCGCCGCATCCGCCCCGCGGCGGCGCTGGGAGGGGCGGGGGGGGGGGGGCGCCGCGATCCCGCCCGGCACGGCCCCGCCGGCCGCCGCCACGTCTCGCGAGAGGAGCGCGGGGGCGCGCGGAGCCGCGCCGTGCCGCCGACAGCCCGGAGCCCTCCCGGCGCCCCCCGGTCCCTCGCGCACCCCCAGAGCCCATACGCACCCCCAGATCGCCTCAGACACCGCCTGATCCTTCACGCACACACACCCGGACCTCTCACATGCCCCCTGGGCCCCATAAACGCCCCCAGTTCCCCTCACGCGCACCCCCAGAGGTCTCCTACGCTTTGGTGCCTCACACAGCCCCTCGGACCCCTCATATACCCCTGGACCCCGTCACATCCCTCCTGTTCCTCTCATACAACCCCAGAGCTCACACACACACCCTGGTCTCTCACATACATCCCCAGATTCCCTAACAAACGCCAGGTTCCTCACAATACCCCACGAACCCCCTCACAGCCCCCCCAGTTCCTCAGCCACCCCACAGAATCACAAGTCTAGGTCAGGTTGGAAGGGACCCCACTGGGTCATCTGGTCGATTTCCCTGCTCAGGCAGGGTCATCCCAAAGCACATGGCACCGGATTATGTACAGACGGTTCTGGAATGTCTCCAGAGACAGAGACTCCACTCCCTCCCTGGACAATCTGTTCCTGTGCCCGGTCACTGCACAGGGAAGAAGTTCTTAATGCTCAGGTGGAATGTTCCTGTGCATCAGTTCCTGCCGTTTCCCTCGTCCTGGTGATTGACCGTGATCAAACAGATCCCCGCTCCATCTTCCTGACACCTCCCGTCTCGATATTTATAAACAAGGATGAGGTTCTTTCTCAGCTGCTTCTTCTCGAGGCTGAACAGGCTCAGCTCCCTCACCTGTCATCATGAGGGATGCTCCAGTGCCCCCATCTTCCTCATTGCTCCTGGACCTGCTCACACATTGCCTGGTTCCACAAACACCCCCGGCACCCCTCACACTCCCTGGACCCCTTCACATTCCCCTCGGACCGCCCTTTTTTACCTTCCAGCCTCTGGATCTCTGCCAAGTGCACTGCAAAAACCACTTGCATGATAGATCTAATGTCAGTAATGCCTTTTCCTGTCTCCTCTGCTGCAGCTTTTTGTCCCTGTCCTCTAAAAGTTTATTCTTTCTCCAGAAGCATACATGGTTCTTTAATTTGAAAAGTGAAGTTGTTCTGCCTCTCTGCTCTTACTGGAACATAAGTGCCTGGATAATCCATTAAAGCATGTGAGGTTCTGAGGTTGTAAAAAGGAACCTCAGATGGGAGTAAAATACTTCAACTTCCATAGTCAGAATTTAAACAGGGACTCACCGATGATTTTTATTGTGTATTTTTGTTGTCTTTATACTTGAAGGTAGCAGCTCACAGAATATCACAAGAGGTGGGCTATGTCTCCAGAACAGTTTCACCTTGTTTAGGGTGCTAACAATCATCAAGATAATGTGCACTTCAGTCAGACCTCTTGAGCAGTGCTTCGTCTTTATTTCAGTGACACTTAGTTGTTACTTCTGGTTCCAAATCTTTTTTTTCCCCTAATGTGCAGTTTTGTATATTGTCCCCCTCTGCCTAGGAAACTCTGAATGCCATTTTCTAGCTCACCACATCTCTACTGTTTTATTTCAATTAACAACAAACCTGGTGATGTCATCCAACAGAAAATGACTGGAACTATAAACCAAAGCTTGCTTTTCCATAACAATTAGAGGAAGAAGAATTTCAATTCTAGGGATGTGTACATCCCTAAAAAAACTGAGGATGTTTCAGTGGGTTAATAAGGTGGGTACACTGATCCTTGTTTAAACACTATTCTAGAAAAACAATAAAAATCGTATACTTTAAAATAGTTTGAGACAGTCTTTATTAGACTCACAAATTAAAAAAGAAAAAAGATAAAGTATTTGAAACATTTGGCAAGTTTTCAGACTGTAAAGCAAATAAAATCTGTGTGCAAACTGTAAAATAAAAGATTACGCCATGGTGAAGTTTTTATCTTTGTCAGTGTGCAAGAACTTGAAAAACAGTGGATGAGGAAGGGAACAAGTCAAAATAAAAGATTTTTGTTCAGAACTGAATGTAAACAGCATCTTAACAGCAGATAATGTGCAAAGAAAAACCACTGTACGTTTTTCATAAGCAGACATAAACATTTCTTGATCAACATCTGCATAGAATGTTACATGATAAGGTGTTTGGAAACAGTTTAGACTTGGAAATGGCAACTTCAGTCCGTTCCGTGTATATTTATACAGTGAAAACAGAGGAGGGAAGCAGCTTGTGAAGTCCCATGGTTGTTATACAGTTGATGATTGTGGGATGTTATTGCAATATTTAGATATTTTAGACGACACTTTTCATGGACGAGTGGATGTGTGTTGGCTACGTCTGCAAGGCCCATGGCCTGTCTGGTGTCAGTTCTTAATATTCTGTGATTCCATGGTTGTATGAATGTGAGATACTGAATACTGGCTTTGAGGAGGACAAGAAGTTGAGGATGCTACCACAACCCCAAGAACGAGAAAGGAAAGGAGGACACAAGAAAAAGATTGATGAAGAAAATACAAACCTTTCAGAATTAAAGGGATCAAAAAGATGAGGGATTACCACTGTGTGAGAAGCTGACAACAACAGCAAGAGGAAAATGAACCAAATCTTCATCAGGGTTCTGAGACTTCATGTAACCCATGAGAAGGGTGAGAGATTCTGTAATTGTGAGAGGGAATAAAGGGCACAGAAATTCCCATTAACTGCCAATTAAAATGTCATCGATAGCAAAAAATATATTTGAGGGGGAAAAGAAAAGGATGTACACTCTAAGCTCATAATTAAGTGGTTTCTGACATACCATTGTTTAAAATAGCACCACAGTAAAATTTGGGGATTATTGGTAAAGAAAATAGCGTAACACATTAAATAAAAGGAAGCAATTAATTACTCCTCCTCTGGCCAAGATCGTTTACCACAGAACATTAGTAATTGGGGTTTTTTTCTTTAGAAAGGGAGGAGGGAGGAGCAGCGGAGGGTTTCGGTATCCTTTGAGGAACTGTCTCCTTTTTCTACTTTTTGTACTTGCCATTTGCCATCTTCACTAGATACTTCATAGGGCTCATTTGATAACTAATATGAAACTCTGGAAAATGCAAACATTTTATGCCATTATGATTGTTCTGGTCATTTAGACTAGATCTCACTCCTATGTGCCTTTTTGCCAAGCAGAAGAACTCTAATTTTTAAGTCTTTCTCTTCCAAAGTGCAAGCAGATGGCAACAACTCATTTTTATCTACCTGATAGGGCCTTTTATTCTCTGAGGGCTCTTAATATCTTCATCATCATCATCTGCTGGCCTTAGGCTCTTGATGGGCTTGCTGTTCCAGACCTATGTACTAATTTAATTTTTTATATATATTTTTCTGTATTGGGGCATTCATCTCATGCTCATGGTCTGTTTTGATTTGGTTTTAATACATTTCAGCTTTTGCACAGAAAAGGTTTTCTCTAGAAACTTGCCTTATTCCTGCCATTTGTTTGTGCCAACTTCCTCTCAACCTTTCTCAAGACATTCTTGATTGGTGATACAAATTTGTCATCTCTTCATAATTATTTTTTTCAGCAATTGGCCCCTGTAAGTGCCAATTCATCTCCTTTTAGTCTCCTCATGAGCTTTGTCTTTGATCAGTTTCCTCATTTTGTTGGATTTTTTTTTTTTTTTTTTTTTTTTTTTTTTTTTTTTTGGTGCGTGTAAGTGAATTTTGTGATTTTGTGTGCTTGCTGGTCCTGTAGAGTAAGCCACAGTCACTGCTTCAATGCAGTTCTTCCATGCTAAAATTTTAGAGCAGGTCCTGTGCATGTGCTACTTTAATTGTAAATGAGGGTTATTTGCCCTCTTGGATTGTCATCTACCTAGTTGCCCCTTAATGCAATCATCATTAGGATCTAAAAATGTTTGTGATCTTGTCCCCCATTTGCCCAGCTCACACACAGCCTCATTCTTTGTTTTGCTTTTTTCTTTCTTCACAACCTTTATATTATTACTTCTCTTCTATTTTTCCTTCCTGCTCCTTAGAAAATAGAGGCAGAGTTAACATTTGTATTCTCCTACTGTGCTCTTTATTGTGTCCTTTATTACAGGTGTTCATCTAAGTCAGTGTTTAAGTAATAATTTCTTCTCCAAGAAATCTGGATAAAGTCCTAACAAATATAGTATTGTCATGTGGTAACTTACCTGTATTTGTATTACACTAATCCTAGCTTACAAGAAAAAAGGTAATTGCAGCAACACTTTTGAAAAGCTGCCAGATAAATCTTGTGATTAAGACACTTAGAAATGAAATCTGTTTGCTGGCAGCCGGATGTGGTGCCGGAAAATCTCTTCCAGGGGGCCTTTCTTGTTCTGATCATGCCTTAGATGTGTCCTTGTGTGTCTTCAGTATGTCATTAATTTTATGGACCTGGTGGTAGTGAGACCACCGCCATAATTATGCTAGTCCTAAAATTTTGGTGTTTCTAACATTCTCTGAAGACTGACATGCAAGATGCATTTTAGATAGCTTCATCGAAGGGCCCCAGTTTTAATACTTTGTCACCAATGCATTTGCTTAGGAATGAGGTGCAGGGTACATCTCATGTCCATCCAGAAATAAAAGTTTTTGCAAGATGCTGTGCAGTTTTGGTAGGTGGAGGAAGGATATTCAGCACCTGCTCTCTGCCCTGAGTGTGAGTTCCCATGTCTAGTTTTAGGGTACTGGTTTATCTTTAAAGTTCTGGTTGTCTTGGTACCCAAGAAACTGCCTTTCATCCCATGCCCATAACAGTCTGGTTGAGACCAGCAAAGCCCCGCAGGCTCTATAAACTACTGCCAAGGTGGGCATGTGACACCGTGAGATTAAATGCAAAGACAGACCTTATAATTACGAGCTTCAATTATCATATATCATTCAGAGCACTTATTGTCTGACTCACTCCTCTTTATGCTCAGCATTTGAAAATTGCAGTGTGTATGTACATGCGTTAGGAAGAAGAAATTATTCAAAGGGAGATGGGATTCATTATTTTAAAGTGCTGTGGCTATAGCCAGATACATCAAGAATGATTTGAGGAGGTAGTTGAACTTACTGCAGCAATTCTGGATATAAGACAACAAACAAGCCTTTTGTGCAGTGCAATGTATTTTCAAAACAAAAATATACTCTTTGTAATTTTTTTTGGTTTTGTTATTTTTTGTTTTTTGTTATGTTTCTTTTGTTAAGCTTTAGTAATTTCTATGTCTCAGACTCTAAGGAATTTTATCACAGATGAAGCTACAGGCTATCTCTGAGGTGCTGCTGAAATGTAAAGTTG
This sequence comes from Sitta carolinensis, assembly GCA_032173965.1. Taxonomy (NCBI): domain Eukaryota; kingdom Metazoa; phylum Chordata; class Aves; order Passeriformes; family Sittidae; genus Sitta; species Sitta carolinensis. The sequence goes on along the minus strand of CM063313.1, from coordinate 2,090,892 downwards.
GCAGCCTGGACATTCAGTAACTTCAGTCCAGACTACAGAGGACTAATTTTGATTCCAAACCAAGTAGCTGAGCTACTCAGGACAGAGCTCATACAGTCTGTCTCACCAGAGAACTTCCTATTTCATTTCTCTGTGAGCTAGAAACCTGTTCTGATAGCTTCTTTCTGACACCTCTGTGTGAACAAAGTCAATTTTGCATATTTCAGCTCCTTCATCAGTTCTCTCTGCTTTCTAGAACTACAGGCAAGAAGTTGTCTCAGACATAAAACTTCTGGAGATTGTAGCCTATAGTCATGAGATAGCTGGAACACAGGGATAAGGAATTGTATTATCCTTCAGGGTGTAGCTAAAAGATTTCTGTTTCTCATTTTTCCTTTTCAAAAGTTTTCATTGTTGTGGCTGGGTTTTGTTGGGGTTTTTTTGTTTGTTTTGTTTTGGTTTTTTTTTTTTTTTTTGGTTGGTGGGGTTTTTTGTGTTTTTTTTTTTTTTTGTTTTGGAGGGGTTTTTTTGTTACTTAATTATGTTTCCAAAAGATAAAATAGCTTCTACGTCTTTGTTTTCCATTCATTATCTTCTGAAATGCATGTCCTTTGGAGAAAATACCAGTTTTGTAGAGAAGCCAAAGGAGGCAGGTTGGCCAGCAGCCCACCACTGTCCACAGATATCTACATTTCCAGAAGCTCAAGTCAGCCAACCACATTCTACTCATACAATTAATTTTCAGTCCTTTTCTTTTAATTCTTCTTATACTATGACAGTCAGTCCATTAACTTTTTTTTTTATGTTTTATAAACTCTCATTATCAAAATTGAGTGGAAGTTACCAATAATTTATGCTACAGTCATGCTTTTGTTGTGGTTTTTTTCACTTTGCCTATTTAATTCAGTGTTTAGAAAACTCCTAGTTTTTGTCCTGCATTATGGCATCTTAAATCTTAGTGGTTCAGGGTGGAGGGATAAGTCCAATTTTTTGAATGAAAACCTTGAAACCCTCCTCTTATATGACAAACAAAATGTGTCCCATACCATCAGCAGCAAGTGTTGTTAATGCAGTCATTATAGATTTTTTTCATGAGTTTGTATGAGTTTGTAGAGTTTACATGTTCAGGAAGATAAGATTATGGGAAAGGAGGATTGCACTACTTCTATCATACGTCACCAATGTAATCTCTTACTCCTTAATTTTAACTCATATTCATATCTTTGGGCAAGTATGGTATATGACTGTGATGTGTATGGTATATATTTGGCATCAGAGGATGGGTTCCTTGGACACCAGTCAGGGAAGATGAACCTTTACCACATTCCTGAGGATGTGTGCACAGGGCACTTGTGCCCCAGCATGTGTCCAGCCTATGGAGTGCAGCCACTGGGAGTGAATTAAGGAAGGTGTTCATAAGCAATTTTAATAACTATTCTCTCCTTTCGTCTCCAGAACAGGAAATTAGTGTGGGAGCACAAAGGAACTAAGGTGCAAGAATACATAGCGGTAAAAGAACATATTCTGACTTGAACCATTTCACAGATGAGAAAACTGAGGCATAGAAAGAAGCCTGAATCGAATCTACTGTGTGAGAGTGGAGGTGGATTATTTTGAATACACAATACCCTCTCAGTTTTCATTTCCACATTTTTGTTCCACCCACAGATTCATTGGGGAAATTGCTAATACTGAAGGCAGTCAAATCCATTCTAATCTTATAAGTAGTGGAAGCTGAAAATGCAGTTTTGTAGCAATACACTTGTTTTCCTCTTGCTTTCAGGCTAAGAAATACAGATTGCATTACAGATACTAGTTGTAGGTCCTTTGTGTAACTTTTAAAGATATGTTGGCAGGATAAGTTGCTGTATATTGTATTCCTAAACAATGCTAAGTATTTTGGTCTAGTGTTCTTTTTTCTTGGGGTATTTTTGTATGTGCTATTGAAGTCTTTAAATGTTCAGATAGTGACTCACCTGCATCCTTTCAAAGAGTTTATCACTAATCTCTAAAAATCATTACACTAAGGTTTTATTAAAAAAAAAAAAAAAAAAGGCAGCCCCATGTCTTTGAATGGGGCTAGAATCCAAACGTTTTTCTCCTTAGCATTAAAAATGTTTTTGAACTCTTTCTCTAGGATAAGTTCAGGGTGACCTAAATGAATGGTCCCAGGGAGTCCTAAGGAATGTTTATGAAAATTCATTGAAAAAGATAGCATGTAGCTAACATGTATATGACATTTCCAAGTAAACCTGATTGTTTCAAAGGGAAAAAAAAAAAAAAAAAAAAAAAAAAAGATGAAAACCCCATCATGGTGCAAAAAAGTCAAAAAGGGGTGAAACCTGTGAAGGTGGTGAGGACCTGGTACAGGTTGCCCAGAGAAGCTGTGGCTGCCTGATCCCTGGAAGGCCAGCCTGGACAGAGCAACCTGGGATAGTGGAAGGTGTCCCTGTCCGTGGCAGGGTGTTGGTATGAGGTGATTCTAAAAGTCTCTTTCAACTGAAGCCATTCTATAAATCTGTTATTTTATGATTCTATGAAATTGTTATAGTAATATTGTCTGCCACTCACCTCCATTTGAAATCATACAGTTTGATTAATCTGCATTAAAAAAAAGCACAACAGACAAAAATATCCAGTTTTCTAGAAAATAGAAATAAGAGTGCTTAGAAGTGGAAAAATGAGAGACTGAAAAAGGCCGTGGTTCTTATGAGGGGTCAAATAGGAAGGAGCTTAGTACATGTGTGCAAAATGCTGTAAAGCACTGGAAGAGGGAAAATAGGGAGCTACAATCAATCTTTCAACTATAATAGAATGATCAATTAAGTTAAAAAATGATGACATGCAGCATAATAAGTGTGCTGATGCAGATGCCATAGACTTAGGTAGGTGGGAAGAAAGGACTAGCCATTCCATTCAAATTACCAATAAAACAGCAGTTTTCAGGCAGGGGAAGATATTAAAGCTCTTAATCTTTGTCTGTTGAAGTATATGTGAATTCTTTGCAAGGATTATGCAGAATTCCTCATCAAAATCTATGTATAAGTTGCTATCTGAATTTCCTCATGCTTGCATCTGGTCCCTGAAGAGACTGGATTTCCAGATGATGTTTGCATTAACTTACCTCATGTAGTGCTTCTGCTCCTAGGAAAAGGCATATTCAGAGGCATCTGGTGGAGAAAGTGGATGTCAGATACCTTTATAAATGCTGGGAAACCAAACTTGCAGCACAAAATCTGATGCAAATTCTGGTAGAAATGTTCAAAAGAGAATCTTCTTTTATCATTTGCTTTCCCCTTGATGAAAGGTACCTAAAGCACCATTGAAACAGACACTGACTTGATGCTGCTTTGATCGATTAACTGGTTCATATTTTCAAAACATCCTGTAGGCAGCTCATTCAGACCAAGAGGGAGAACTTCTGCTGTAGCTATAGCTCATTCCCATCCCACGTCATATTGTAAAATCTGTTTTATCCAGTTACAAAACTAACACCTTCAACTGTGTCAAAAAACATATGGCAAACATCACCCCCACACATCACATTCTATTGTCATCACCCATTTATGTCAAAGGGAATTAATATCCTAGGCACGCCTTAATCTTCAGGATGGACTGAAAGAAAATGCAGTAGAAATACTGTCCTGCATCTGTCTCTGCACATCCTCTACTTTTGAAGTCCCGTTATCCTTCTTCAACTAGAACATCAAAATGCAATAATAACTAATTTTGTCTTTTGGCAGTGCTCATTCTTATCTCTTTGTCAGCAAGCAGCAGTTTTTCCTCCTATCCCTTTGTGGTATGATCTCTTCAAAGAATATTTTTGTTCTGTTTTGTAATGGAAAGGATAACTGATTCTTTATTCCATTTGTGCCTCTATTTGCCCTGTAAAGACAAACCTTGTTCTTTGTGTCACCAGCTACCTTCCACAGCAAAGACACACCTTAGGCAAGGATTTGCCTCCATTCTGACACTGTTTTGTCTCACTTATGTGTGAAATTTTGAATCCCTATCTGCTTGTTTCTCCTAAAGCTATTGCTAGTATTCTGTTTTATATTCCTTGTCTTGTTCTGTTCTGTCTTTCCTCTTGGCATTTTTCAGCAATAGATCTTGAGCTTAGAACTCTAGAATTTAAAAAAAAAAAAAAATTCTTAATGACCTTCACTGTAGTGAAACAAATATTAGGTGATTACCTGTTTTATATACATAGCTAGACACCCAACTTAGCAAATTATGTAAGCATGTGTTTGTCTCCTGTGCTATTCAGCAAGGCACTGAAGAATGAATTTAGCATTAACTTGCTGAGACCCATTAAGGTCAAGCAGTTTTCTTAAGAGACATGCCAAACAGAAATGGATTACTGAAAGAAATCCTTCATTTAGCAATTTGGAGCAGAGGGGAAAAAAACAAAAGAGGTAAAAATTATAGACATTAACAAGGAGATTGGAGTTCCAGATTGAAACATGTCCCCTCTCATCAGACATTTAAATAATTGTCACTAAAGTTATGAATTGAATTTGGTTCTTTCTTTCTTTCTTTCTTTCTTTTTTTTTTTTTTTTTTTTAAAGGAAGTGTATTCAAATAAAAATTGGAAATAGAACTGAGTAATTATATTTACATTGAATTCCTATGGATTTAGTTTTCTAGCAACTGAGCCTAGTTGAGAGGCACAGACAGTGACCTCCATTAAAGATTCTCTTTGGTTCATATTGTGTTTTTCCATTTGACCCTACAACTCCTGCTCCTTGGGTGAGCATACATTGTCATCCATCCATAACATTGTAACATGTTCTTGTATTAAATATAAGGAAGAATTCTGCATACTGTTTGGAGGAAACTTTCGCAGGAAGTAACACACAGCATATGTAATGGAAAGTGAAGCATACACTTCAGAAATGTAATATTAGACAGGAAAATGTCGGCATTTTTTCTAAGTTCCTACCTTTATTACAATATGGATGGCACCTTTACTTTGGTAAGCTGACAATTATGTCTATTTAGGTAGAATATTGACATATGTATTTTCATGTTCCAACAGGAGAGCAGGTGTTCTCTTTTTTAATGAGTAAAATAGGTAAATGCTGAAACTGGCATTTTGGAAGGCTTGTTGCTCCACTCATTCCTTAATTCTCTGTCAACAGGTTGATGAAGTGTTGACATCTCAAGCATTTGGCAACTAGATACAAATAAATTGTCTTGTCAATTTGCAAAATATTACTATTTTATTTTCATACTGAAGTGTAGACATTACTAAATATAATTTAAGATACCAGAAAAGCCTTCCTTAATAAGGGAGCAGTGCTCTGTGAAAACTGCAACTTTGACTTCATAATCTAATAATTTTTCATGTGTTTGCATCTTCTCTTCAATCAGATTTCTGATATTTCATTAACTTTTATTTTTCAATTTAAAAACTATGATATATCAATTTGTTCCCGAAGAGAAGGAATTTCTTTTCTCAAAGAAACCAGGGTGACTTTAAAACATAATGTAATGTAATCATTTTACCACCTAGAACAATGAAATTAAAAAATAAATTTACATTAAAACTGCTGTGCTTGCTATGAGTACTTCACATGATGTAGTCCTTACAGATATGGAAAATAATTACTCTTTTGATAAATAATATTTGAGTGGATGAAGGACTGTTCCTTTAAGATAACTGACTCATAAATACAAATATGATTCACTGAGAGTCCACAGTAAAAATTTTGTTTTCTGTTTATCCAGTATGTACAGGAAGAAAAGGTCAGGGCTAAAGGCAAAAAGTTTAGAAATCCAGGACAAAAAGTTATGATACATAGTATGTTTTAAATTTGTGCAGCTGTTGCCATCCCTCTCTCTGTACTATCCAGATGTACTAAAATTCTTGTTTTTAATCTGGCTAATGTCAGATTGAACACTAAATATTTCACACACACAATTGAAGTCACTCTTGATTTCTTCACCTTCATTCTGACTTGGAAATGGGTCAAATTCAAGACCTATTTTTTCCCAGTTGAATAACTCTGCAGATTTAAGGCACAAACACAGTACTAATAAAAAAACTTAGGTTCTCCTGAATAATTTTTCTGTTCTTCTGCAGTGAGATTGACTTTAACTTACATTTATGTAGTGCTACTTTTTACAATCTACTTGATAAAAATTGAGTATATTAAATTAAATGCTTTGCTAATTTATTATTAAAACAAAACAAAACAAAAAAACCCAAAACAAACAAAAAAACAAACAAACAAAAAAACCAACCTGACCCTCAGATCAAAATACATTATCAATCTGTTTGTTTTAGTCCTTACCTGTCTGTGAAATATTGTAACCGCTATTCAAATTCTTTTCAGGTTTGGTAATAGATACCTCTTTACCTTTTTCTGAGTCTGGTTAATGGGTCTGTAAGTTGATATCTTTCTGCCAGTTGCATTTTCCTGACATTTATTTTCTAAATGCAAACCGGCATTTCTTCAAAATAGTGAATATTAAGAAAAAGCTCTAAAGGTTCATCATCACAATCCACCAGCTGAAATGTATCCCAGTAAATGACAGAGACTATGAATACATAGGGAAGATAAAATATTGCCACTCTTACAACAAAATTTTGCTGGAAATGAAAACTCAAAACCTTATTTATTTATTTATTTATTTATTTATTTATTTATTTATTTTACAGGAAATCTTTAGTTAAATATAAATTAATGAGAACAGTCTGACTTATGTTGTATAATATTAAAAAAAATTACTTATGTACACATATATATTTGCAAAAAATGTTATAAACCATGTGACTAATTTGATGTCAATCATTTGTTGTCTTCTTAATTTTGCAAAAGAAACCCTGTACTTTTTTTTTTCCTTGTCTGTTAAATAGAGGAGTAACTACTTTGTATGTCAAACTATTGCCAAAGATTCAAGGATGCAAACAACATTCAGACAACTAAATCAGATGCTTCCTCTGCAGTGTTCCTACTTGGGAAAGCATGCAGGGAAAATTCTTTCCTCTCATTCTCACCATTCTTTTCCTGCCAGGATAAGGCTGTTCTTTTTCTTCCTTTTCTTTCTCTCTCTCCCTCCCCACTGTAACTTACAGCCAGCTCTTTCTTTTGCTCCACACCTTACAAAGCCACCACCATAAACATGACTTTTAGCCAGCAAAAATCCATTCTCTGTGAATAAATTTGCTGCTTTTATTCCTCATTTCTCTTCTGCAGGACTAGCCAGGATGGGAGTTGCTCTAAGACAGCAATAAAACACCCTATTCCAGAGCTCCCATGAGAACTGTCTCCCAGTGCAGCATCCTACAATCTGGCTGTGCTAAAGCACCTTGTCCTCCTCTTCTGATGGGAACACTAGGAACTTGTCTGCCCTCAGTAGACAAAGCACTGGGTTAGCCTCTCCAGTTAAAGGTTAACTCTAAGAGGCCTTCAGTTTTGCAATCCTATTCTCAGAGGAAAATCATTTATTTTACTGCACAGAAGCCTCAGTTCACTTGAAATGAATTATTCTGTTCAGCTGAGGTACCTCATCTTCCCAGAGTCGGTCTGGAACTGGTGTGGGAGAGAACTTTTAGAGGGTAGTCAGCCTAACTGGCTGTTCCAGCCCTCCCTCCCGAGTATCCTAACTCCTTCTGCTGGCTGTGGAGAACACATAGGCCAGCTAAGTTCTTAAACTTTGCAAAATTAGGCAGCTGGCGCACAACCCAAGAGGTTATGTCAGTGCTCTCATCAAAATTCAGGATTGCCGACACTGTCAGGCAAGGAGAGGAGGGGCAAGCTTTTGTCACCAGTTCTGCGAGAAGGGAGCTGCTTCACACAGGATTCTGCCCCTGGACAGTAAAACCTTTGCCTCTGGGTTCAGTACGTGCATGTTTCTCCTTGATTTTTTCCCACTCTTGAAAAGAAGCAGCAGGATTATTACAGCCCTAGGTGATGTAGAGAGGCAGATTTGACCAAGAAAAATGTTCAATGGCCTCAGATCATGAGACAACAATAATGGGCAGGGCGAGGAGGAAGGAAAACAGAAGGTGTGTAATTGTAGCTTTGGGATAAGATGAATCAATTGCCCCAATAATATTCAGGATATATGTTTGTCCAATAAAGCCCACAATGATAGACTTCCCACTGCCTCTCTCTCATCGGGTGTTTAAGTAACTTTGATTCTGTGCCCTTGGAGAGCTTTTGAGCAGACATTTCTATCTGCCCTGCCCTCACACCACAACCTCCAGCCTCTTGCATGAAAGCGTCATTGTTGGTGTTTGTTCTCCTTTTCATATCTAGTCAATCTTTCACCTAGCCAGGGCAGGTGTAATGTCAGACTTAATCCATGCCAAAAGTAGCAGATACATGTTCCTGGATCAGTCTTTGCATTCTTATCCAACTTGTCAATACTTACGTAATATGTTTTCATGGAATTTTTTTTTTTATCTTTACCACAAGCTGCAACATGTAAAAGTTTGTGTCTGCAATGAGTACGTACTTTTCAGGGACATTTTTGGAAAAACAGGGTAGTACTTCGTAAAAGACTATATCCTCGTTACACAAAAAAACCAATTAATTTAATAGTTTTACTGGCACCATAACTATAATATTTTATTAATAAATACTGAAAATTTTAGAATAACTGGCTTTGTTGCTGCAATATTACATCTCCTGAGGAGGTCATTCCATACCATTTTCAGGATTAAATCATGTTGCCCTCTTTACGACTTCTGATTTTTAAAAATAAATTTTGTATTTTCTATTGGAATTACTGATGTGGAAGCAGGTAATTCACTATGTGACTTCTGCCTCATGGGTGTAGAAACAGAGGGGGCTTAACTGTCATGGTGGGACAGATTATTTGTGCTCCTGTTATATGGACTAGCAGTTAGATTTGTAGGGTCCCAAAACTGCTAAGAAATCCTGTATACCTTTGGCCCTTCTTTAGATTCAGTCAGTTCAATAAAGCTGGAGAGGTAAAATGCACACGAGTTTTTGTCAGAACTTTCTGAAATTCAACTGTTTTTATCAAAACCTTGTGTAAACTTCATAGCTCTATGGCTCCATGTTTTGGCTTGGGCTTTGATTGCACTTGAATTGTTTCCGCATGATCAAAAGAGAAATTAATAGATGCCTAGTATGAAAGTTCACTTTATTCTATTTACAGTTGAATCTAATCTCAATACATTTAGATAACTGCGATAAACATCCCTTTGAACTGAACCTCACCTATTCCTGAAGTATTACAAAGTGCTGGAGTCTGTGAAAGCATTAAATACAACTGCTGTTGTGTTTAAGGATTTCTTAAGGGCTCACAAAGGTTTTCATAGAACCTATAGAACTGCACACTGTGCATCCACGTGGATACTCCCTGTACATTATGGGAGAGCAGCAGCTTATTGTATTTTTTTGAGAATGGGTGGTTAAAAGATGGGGATGTGCTATCTTAGCTATGGAGAGGTCGAATAGGACAGAGGGAGGTTTATACTTTCCAAAGCAGGCATCTATTAATAGAAATCAGAGCCTGGAATATATCCTCTGGTGTAGCCATAAGCAATTCAAAAACACAATTAACAAATATTCAGCGGATGTCATTTGTGTTCTAGGTTGTTAATGCCAGAAAGCTATTATTAGAACTATGAAGTACTTTGACAACTTGCAGTTTGAGGAATACAACATTTTCCTTTGTTCACAGTGTGCTGCTTACTACATTTTGGTGGAATTTAGATTTAAACAGTAACCTCTATATTGCTAAAAACTAGAAACCTGAATTAGACAAACTACCATTCTCTGTGAAGTGGATTGAAATATGTCATTGGTTGGGATTTTTTTCCAAGTTAAAATTTAAATCTAACCCTCATGATAGTAAAACTTAATTGCAGTAGAATAACGTCAAACTAAGTCCTGCATGAGTAAGGTTAAAACTAAAAGTGAAAATATCAACTTCAGTTTAATTTATGATATTTACATTCATGTGACATAAAATTCTTTGTCAGAAGAACAGCCGGTTTGAGCCACACACTTGAACTTACAATTTTTGTATAAGTTTAAACTGTGTGAAAATTGACTAGATGTTTTGTTGATCAGGAATAGAATTTGTAGTTGCTGAAATGCTGGCATTTGCTGAAGGAGTTTTGTTGCACAGGAGGCTAAGTGGTTCTTTGCAGAAACAGTGACTTTAATAACAACAAAGCCAAAGATGGTGCCATCTTTTCCACACTGTCATGAAATGATAAGTGCTTTCATTATTTCTTTTCACCTACAAGTGCTGAGTTTATTTGTTTTCTACTGAAAAATGTTAAAAATGGAACAAGCTATCCCGCATCCAAACAAACCACTTCTTTACAAATATCTCTTGGGCAGAATTGTTGAGATTTTATGTGCATTCTGCTGTGTTTTGAATCTTGGGTTAGATTTGCTGTATTGCTGCAATCCAGATATGAACAATTTACTTGACATGTCTTCATAAAATCTTATATACTACAGCAAAGTTTAGAGTTACAATGCAGTGTATTTTCATGCATTGTTATATTTCAAAATGTAGGAATATCTTTTCTCTAAGCTCAATTCTTATAAAATGGATCTCTGAATTTTAAGAGGGTTTTTTAAAAGTATTTTTCTTATGGCTATTAATATCTTTGTGGTATTATTAAACTGAATTTTAATTTCCAAACATTATCAGTTTATGATTGTGTGGATTTTTGCATATCTTTGTGAAAATACCCAATTTGATGCACAATGATTTTTACATGATGCATAACGTTTAAATGACTTCTAACACAGCGTGATACACACAAATATCGTGTGACTATAAAGTAATGGAAATGTAGACACCAGGATGTGTGCATGCTTATGTCAACTGGATGTTATGCTTGTAACCAGTAATTAAATATTTACAAAGGGAGACAAAAGAATGTCCCTTAGGCTGAGAGCTCACAGAGTTGTGTGTGTAGCAATATTGAGGACACTAAACTATTTTGGAGATGCCCAGTAGTCAGGGAGTTGGAAACAACCCTCATATTTTGACAGCAATAATAACAATAAAATGTTCTTAGAGTCTTGCCCCCTTGGTAAGGTGATTCCCTGGCAGACCTTTGCCAGGATTAGCTTTTCTGTGCTTGTGCCACTGCTTTGATTTGCAAGCACCACGTGTCCATTCTCTCCCTGTGTGCATGGGTACGGCCACCCCAATGCCTCCATCAGCCCTACAAAATGATAGCTGAAGCAGAGGTAGAAGCAAATATTCTGAAAATTTTCCTAAGCAGCAGTGAGAAGGTTTTTTAAATCCTGTTGCAGGGGCCCTTCCCAGGGTGAAAATTCAAATGTTGATATGAACAAGGTGGATCTGAAGCATCACATCACACACAAGGTTCTGCAGAACATTTTAAAACTTGAAGTTTACTTGGCTTAAGCTGATCTCTGTTAATCAGAGTTATTCTGGTCATTTAGAGTTTGTCCTAATCTTTCTATCACTTTACTTCCACATTAACAAGATCTTTCTTATTTGATGATATGCAGGTTTGTACTCTGGTAAATTGCTTTCAGGCTAATGTTTAGGAGGTGCAATGTTCTCAGAGTGTCAGTTTTGCATAGCACAGAATGCTTGATATTCTTGCTGGCTGTCTGGCTGCAAGCAGGACATCATGTACCTCACAGGGGCTCCAAATATACTTTAGATATAAAGTACTAAAAAAAAAAATTAATATGTATTTCCACATATTTAATTTTATACAATGATAAGCAAGGACCGGTTCATGCTGACTGTGTAGTCAATGGTGGGGCAAAAAATTAATAAATAGATGAAGAGAGGCTGCCATGCAAGTTCTGATAGCAATTACATGGGGTTTTTTTCCATCTTGGTCCCGCACAAAATCTCAGAATTACTTAGACAACTCTTCTCCACCAATCTTCTTTCTACCTTTTCATATTTAGAAACCACAGTGTGTCTCCCTAGGACTAAAACATTATGGAAAACCCAACTTCAAAGGTCCCAAGACTTCCAGAGTGGATTGTATGGTTAGGCTGAAAAGGCAGACTACATTATACCAACCTTCCAGGTGTTACAAACAATCTCTTAAAAAATTCACAAAGGCTGGACCCCAGAAAACGTATGGAGAGGCCAAAAGCAAAGAGCTCTGTGGGGTCAAAGGCAGGTGACACGAGCTTCCAGCGGATTTAGCCTGGATATCGACTGGACTGGATATTGCTGACTGCAGAGCTGGCTCTCATGATAACTTTGTTACCAAAATTAGGATTAGGATTAGGACTGCCCGGGAGTTTTTAGTCTTGCTGCTTGTGAGGTAGGCTGTTGTGGGTGCCACAGCTGAAATATTCACAACACAAGCCCCAGGCAGCCTATCCTTATCGATGGCTCTCTTACAACATGCCTGATAACTATTACTTAATAGTCATCAGGAAGACAGATCCGTAAAACTGAGAGACAGCAGAGGACTGGCGAAGAAAACACTTGGAATTTAAGGAATACACAAGTGGAAGCCAGTGCAAGTGAATGACAGGTACAGGGGTTTAGCAGGTCCAAACTAAGCTTCTCCAATGATTACTACCACCAGGAAAGGATTGAAGGCTGATTATCTTGAGAAAGAGACATGCCTATCAGCTGGCTGAATCAGATTAGTCATAAGCTCCTCTCCTAAGCTTCTCTTTCAAGCTTGTGCTCGCTTTATCTCCTGAAAGACCATTCCTTTGAGAAACAGCTTTCCAAAGTACTGTGTAGGAACCTTAGCTCCAAGAGAAATATCAAAATGACACTGCCTGAGATGGTGCTTTGGGCTTGGGTTTTTCTGAATTACAACGTGGAACATAAAGGGATGGATTTATAAAGTAGTGCCTCAATATCTGTTACCCTGGCAATTGAATAATAAAAGACTAAACCTGTACCTAAACAGATGAACTACAACTAAAAACCTACTAAATGTTAGTACTCTAGTTTCTGAAAAACAATCCATGAGAGTGCCATGTGCATAATTATTTTTTTGGCAGGATGTATCAATATGTAAAATATCAACAAAAATCTGCCTAGTGTCCAGTCCCCTCCCACTTAATGCTTCTCTTTGGGATGTGGCCATATTTACACAGTGCATGTACTCAACTTGTTGATTTGGTCCTGTCTACCAATTCTGTAAGTCAGGGGAAACAAAATGAAGAAACTATCAAACTTTATACAAATCTGCAAGTGTTTGAAGTTACACACATCCTCTAATTATCTCTCCTCTCCGTAATGTTCCAGACCAAAAAAAAAAAAAAAAAAAAAAATTACAAACTTATTCTGACAAGGATATGGCAATGTGCAAATTGATGTGGAAACAGAATTGCTTGTGAAATCTCATTAAAGCTGAAAAGCAGAAGAGGGAAAGCTACAGGATAAGAATAGATGGTGCACTTCTCAGATAAAAGCTCTGCTTTTTCTACAGCATCTAAACCCCTATGTTGGAATAGATGTTCTGTTTTAAAATACTAAGTAATATTAAACTTCCACACTCTCTGCCTTACTGTTTGCATCCTTTGACACTTGGCTGTAACGGGTTGCAAGTTTCTCAGATGAAGTCACTTCGTACCAAGATGGCAGATAGCTCCAAATAACACGAACAAGCAAAACTGGCAAAGACAGGTGTTTCCTGAACACTGCAGTGCTTCTGTCTGTGCAGGGATCAAGCCATGGAAGTTTTCTATTCCTTGAGTACAGTTTTAGTTAGATTTTGCTGGTGTCTTTGGGGGTCGCCTCAAATTATCATTCATACCAGGAATTTCAAAAGCATCCCCTGATCCTGAAAAGCCAAGTAACGATATCTAGGAATTGTTATTCCTGTGGTAGTCAAGGCTCCTGTACATTCCAGCAGAGAATCAGAATTCAGCATAATTCAACACAGCATCCTAGGAACATAGGACCACGGGAACATAGTATCAGAACTCAGCATAGAAAAGTTAATCTCATGCAACTGAAATGAATCTCTGCCAATAAACAGGGCTTTGATTTAAAAATTATTACATTCCCCTTTTTAGCTCTTGCCCACATAGGCAGAATGGTCCTAATATTGAACAGAAAAAGAAAATCGTCTTGTCAATGCACTCTGAACATATTCTGCACATTAATGTAGTTAATGATAAAAACCTTTAATAAAGAGTGTTTGTCCACAATGTCTTTTTTTTTTTTTAATCTGTTCACTAACAGACTGATTTATTTGAATTTTAACCATCTAAATTTAAACATCAATTTTAAATTATATGCCTATTCTCACAGTGCACTAATAGACAAGCATCTCCAGTGGATTACTCAGCCACTTGAAGATAAAAATATAAGATAGCTTGGAAGTGCCTGTCTTTCCATTGGAGAAGCTACCTAGATTTTATAGAAGATATATAACTTTCAAACAGGTAAAAGTAGTTGAGAGAAATCCCATAAAACTACATACTCCAGAACAGGAAAACTTGAGAAGAATTTGTCAGGGATTACAGGGAATTACTGTCACCTGACTATGAGACTACTGCTAAATTTAAGCAAAAAAAAAACCAAATCCCAAGGAAACAAGAAATATTAAGATTTTTTTCCTTGTTTTACACTAATTCTACTGTCTAACAGTGGAGTGCTGGAAGTAACTGTATTCCTGATAATTCTGTTGTTGCTTTAATGTATTTATTCTTGCTTTGAATTTTTTACATATTCAGTGAGTGGCTAGAGAAAAAATGCAGTTAACTGCTATCAGCCATCTGCCTGGGACTTCTGGGCCACATGGAGGAGGAACCATGCTGGAAAGGGATTCACACAAGGCTAAAATGTCCTGCATTGCCTGGAAAAGGAACAAGTCAGGTGTCTAAGGGACAAGACTGACACAGGAGCTCATCACTGGAGCTAAAAGGAAAAAGAGGGTGCTGAAGTACTGCTTCAGTTGATTTCCTGACAAAAAATGAGTTGCAAGATCTATGCAACTCTATGTTAGCTCTGGCATGGGAGGGATGGGGATAACAATAGAAGCATTATATAATTTGAAGATATATTAACTTATCTTTTTCTTTCTGTTTCTTCTCCATTTCTAACTTCAATCTTGCCAAAGAGACTTTTGGATCTAGACAGGCTCCCCACAGCTTATTCTGCTTGTTTCCTGCCTCTGACTTTTTCTGAGATCCTGGCTTGTAATCTGTTCTCCTCCTACAGTTCCTTATGGCACTGTCTTAGTGCTATCCAAAAATACACGTGTTCCATAAAGAAACCGCCTATTTGCTTGGAACTGATACTGGTATCCTGGGTCTTGCTAGATTGTACTTTCAGCTCATTAATTTCCTTCCAGAAGAGCTCTTTTCCAATGTAATGATCCAGGTCCAGTGAGTCACTCTGGTAGCCAATTTAACCCTGGCTGTGCTGAAATGCACAGTTCAGGTAGAACTGCATCTCTAAGTCATCTGATAGTATTTTATTTTCTCGCATGAATTGTTACATATGGATGCTCATTTGATTAAAACACCCAATGAAATGATAAGAAAATTACATCACACTGAGGATACACTAAGAATGAATGTTTTGGAGTAAATCTAATATACATAGGTATCAAATTCTTGTCCTCCTTACCCAGTTTTGGCAGTATTTGAGGCTCAGACCCACAGTTAAGTTTGTGTACAGTTTGCATCCCACTGCATTCCCTATTGCCAGTGTTCTGTGATGTAGAAAGATCCAAAAGATGACCAAAAGATGTACAGAAATTTGATGTGGAGTCAAAAGAAGCTTCAAGCCTTTTAATTTTTCCTCCAGTTTCAGCCACAGTTCTCCCTCTCCTTTGGCGTTATGCTTGCAGACAGGCACGCTAATACCTTTATTACATAACTGTTCAGAAATGCTCCCATTTCACAGGAAAGATGCATCTCATTCACACACCTTATGCAAACAAGATATAAATTGCTACACAAGTGAGGACATGCAACATTATGCTTGAAAAGGCTACTCAGCTGCAGTCGTCATGGCCCTTCCCTGTGCCAGAGAGTGAAACCCTCCCTTTGGCTTGTTTTCCTCTCTTTTTGGGGTTGACAAAACTCTGTTTCTTCATCTCTAATGGGGGAAAACTGTGCAATGGAAAACAACCCCCCCAGCTCCACGTTCAAGGTTGGGTTGACCCCCTCCTGACCGTGATCCCGTGCAGCAGATCCTATGCCAACTGGGCAATTTTTAAAAGTGCCAACCCAAGTTACGCGAATCGCGTGATTAAGCGTGTGGGTGAGCTTAAGCTCTTGTAAATCTTTATCATCACCTTTGCCACAGTCTGATGCAGCTGTGGAAATGTGGACTGCTCAGCGAGGTGAACTACGGTTGAGGGATGGTTTTGATATTTACAGAGATGCTGTTCTTCCAGCTGGAGGCTTCACACAGCTGTGGCTCATAATCAGTTGGCCTCAGCTGCAGATTTGCAGTCAAATCACAGATTTTTTTTCCTCATCTGGGGTTTCTGACCTCTCTAAAGCCCCTTCACAATGACTATGAGAAATTAGTGATTGAAAGACCTCTGCTGACTGGTAGATTTGTGCAAAAGGCAGGAGCAGATGATATAACCATGTTTTGAGAAGAGACTGGCCTGTGATAATTCCAGAAGGTTTTCTTTTATTAATACCTAGAGGAGAGGAACTGAAAGCAAATTTTAATTCCAGATTTTCAGATACTAAAATACCATAAACATTCATTACTGTTTGATGAACACTATCCTCCATGAGAGTGCTAAAACAACAATAATTGTCTCATCCATCAGTTGTAAGCTATTAATATTGGCTGAAGCAATGAACAAGCAAATTGTGAAAGGAGCCGTCTTCATTAGCAGTTCACTATTCTTAGCAGTTCATTATTTCTGAGTTCCTTAAGTTCATTATTCTAAGGATGTTTCTATATGCAGCAGAGGATGTACTACTACTCTGTAACTTGATTTAATCAAACTTTGCATTAAATTTGAGTCAATTTAAGTATGTTTCTTGAAAGAAAAGAGGAAGTACAGCAAAGTAGGAGTGGGGAATACACGCAGCAGGTAAGATGCTGACAGCTGCATTTCCCTATTCCTTAGCTCTTCCCCCTCCCCCTGTCTAACTGGTACTTTTCCTGTAATGCTCCTCACTGCAGGGCAGCTTAGAGTGTTTTGGCAGGGAGCAGTCTGATTATTCTCCTGGAGACTGCACAGAGATCATAAATCCTTTTGGAGTTCTTAACCCTTGTATGTAACTGACAGCTTTAATCTTCTTCATTACTAAATTCAAGCAAGAGCAGTGCAGGCACGCGGAGAGGAGGACACATGTTCAAACTGCTGGGCAGCCAGTCACACAATTTCTAATATTGTTATTTGATGGGTTTTTCAGGCAGAACCCACCATGCACTGGAAATGATCAGTTTTTGAGACACACCAGTGTCCTAACAAGCACTTGTGATAGAAACAGGTAATCTTTTGTTGAGGAATTCTTTGGTATAATCATGTTAGTGACTTCTGCTGCTCATTCCCCGAGTTATAATTTGTGTTGCACTCCTTCCCCTCATTCATTCTCTCTTGGCATCACTGGCACCTCCTCCATGCCTTCTGCTGTCAGAGGGAACCAGGTGCCAGTAGTAATGGTTGCATCAGAGTGATCTGTGAATTCTGGTGACCTCATAGAAAGAAAAATTGATGATCCATTAAGGAAATCAAATCAACTGTTTAGATGACTCTGTACAAATCATTTTTCCAAATGTCTAAATGCAGCAGAGAAATCTACCCTGGCATACCTTACTCCTCACTTATTACTATTCTGATACCAAGGAGTTTTTCACTGGTACAGCGCTGCAATGTGTATTTCAGAGCATTTTAGTTCATGAGAAAACATTTCCTGCATATGAGATGGAAAAAGTAAATTACATGTCCCAAGTGGCATATGATTGTATTGTTGCAGATAGGGAGAAGATTGATGTCTTCTGTCTTCTTGTCACAAAGTTGCAGGAACCATTTGTGAAAGATATTAGAATGCTGATGTAAAATGCTTGGGGTTTTTCCACTGTTTTAATGGTTGGTGTTATTGTTTGACTGAGTGTGTGTTTCTGAAGATGACAGAACATTGTCTTCTTTTCAGTTTACTGGGTTTTTTCACCCCTTTTACATAAGGATTGCTTTCACAGCACCGATTGCTTAAGGCAAGTGCTATCTAAATGTGATTGAATGTATACAATCATCAGAGACATGTTTTACAACTCTTTGCCAGAATCAAATAAATATACAGCAATTAAAAGAAGATTATGGCAATGTAGTAGGTGAGCAAACAAGTTCCCAAAAAGGACACTTTTCCCCTTAAACATTTGCCAGCATAATTTTTAGAAGAATCCAGCAGTTCATGAGCTACTGTTGTTAGATACTATAAAAACACATTTTATTCAGTTTGAAGACCCAGAAACTATGTGAGAAAATTTGTTCACTGTTGATAAAGTTGGATGTTAGAGTTTTACCGAGGTCCCATATTTCATTTGAACACACAACACCCTCTGAATGTCAACAAAACAAACACAAACTTCAGGATGTTTAAACAAACCAAATTCCTTTAGGGGCAAGCTGGGCTGGCAGGGAGTGGTACCCGATGAGGGAGCAGAAATGGATATAAAAATCACGCTGTAAGGTCCTGTACATGTCAGATCTCAAATGATTTCAAGTGACAAGTTTATTGTCCATGGTATGCACCAGTGAAACACAAAATTCAACAGAATAAAAAACCACCATATTTCTGATATTAAAAAACATCTAGTAAAGCAATGTTCCCAAAAATGAAAGAGACATAGCAAAAGATTCCTCCAGCTTTGATCCAAAAACTAAATTCTGCCATTTTAATATTGTTCAACATCTGCTACAGCTGTTAAAATGCTGATCCTGAGTGCTCTTAAGGAGAGTTTGATTTGCTTCTGGTTCCCACTTTTCATACGGAGCCACTGATGGGAAATTGCCCAGGACTTCCAGTGCTCAATGGCAGATCTTAGATGTTTTAAGTACTTTGAGAATATTTCATTCATATTCACTCAGTGCTTATATAAAAGGTTGAATTCTGGTCTACAGGAATATCTGAGTAATGCAGCATGTACTAAAATAGCAGTGACTTCCAAATAATTTCTTAGTTTTCTCGGTAGTGTGTATGTTATTAGTAAGCTGACTCCTACCTGTTTCAAGGATTTTAAGGTCTTATTAGGAAAACATAAGAAATGATATATTATTTGCCATGCAAAAGGCTCTTACAACACAAAGACAACAGAATATCAAACAGTCATTCCAGAAAATGGGTAGGATATTTAAGATATATATTTGTAAAAAACATTTTTTACTGGTTGTATGTAGGAGGTTTGAATGTCATTCAGGATGACTCAAGTTTGTAAGGCTTTACTGAATCTGTGACAACTGAAGTGACATAAATATGAATTATAATCACAACAAGCCAATACTGCTTTTCAGAGTCTATTGTGCCTTACAACGCTTGCTTTACCTTAAGCAGCACAAGTGTCCTTAAGATACCATTTCTTAATCTGCCAAGCAGCTTCCTGGTGTGCCAGTCTTCAGTTAGAAAGCTTGTTTGCACATTGACGACAGCATTGTAAGTAATTAAATCAGTACCATTTCTTGTCCTGGAATCCAAGCACTCTAGTTGGTTAAGCTTTCTGAAAGTGGAAATGTTGCTCTGGCTCATAGCGACCTTTTTTTTAAAAAAAAAGAACCCCAAACAAACAAAAGAAGCAAGTTCTCTGTAAATGATTCTCCCTCCATATAATCAGAATGAGAGGGGAAAAACCGTCTGAGAAGTATTCCAACCCACATCCAGCACTTTTAAGGTGCTTCAGAGGAAAAAAAATGTGTGAGGAGTAATTGTAGCAGGATGCTCTGCCTGGAGTCAAACAACTCCAACAATACCCAACCAGTGGCGAATGGAGAAGGGGGTGTTCTTGGTGTTTTTAATGCTGAATAATGCTGAGACCAGCCCAAATCATCACTGGCAAAAGTCAAACACCCTGAGAGTGAGGTGAGGATGTGGCAGGTGTGGTGAAGTACACGATAAAGGAACGGACAAATGATACGACTGATAACTTATCTGAGGCTGCTGAGCTGACAGCTGGCCTGGGTACATCTGACTGACAGTCCATCACCTGATGCTATAAAAGCCCAGGTCCACTCTTTAAAGGGAAGGTATATTCTCATACACCCCTTCTTGGAGTTTGTGTGGAGATTCCTCCCTGGAGAGAGGACTCCCCTTCAGGTTATCTCCTGAGGCTAAAAAGATTTACCCCCATCTTGGTGTTGTTATAGATATTAAAACGATAAAGCCGATTTAATAAAAATGAAAATAGGTTTTTATTTCGAAACTGAAATTCGGTCTCTGATAGCCACAATCAAAGATACAGCCTCGAGCCTGGGGTGGATGCTGGGTGAACCACGATTCAAGCTCTGTCACCTCAAATCCCTCTGTTCACGAAAGTCGACTCTGCCAGAGTGGTTTCTATACAGTTTTTCTTGCCCGGGGCGAGGTGTTCTTTGTCTCTTTCTCTTTAGAATATTCATGTAGTCCGGTGTTGGAGAATTCTATCTTCGAGCATGTCCGGGACAGATTTGAATATCCATGTAGTCCAGGTGTTCCCTGTCCGGAGTTTTAGGAATCCTACCACTTGTCCAGTTTGGACAAGACTATCTCAAAACAAACAATACCTTACCCAGGAGCTGATAAATGTGAAAGAGAAGTTATGGGAATAAGGGATATGCAGAGTGGTTTACCGGAATTGAGTTACTCTCGCTCATTATTGGCTGATGATGGCTTGAGAAATTTCGGGGACATGCCTTCTTGAGATGCTAACTTAGAACAAATTCCTGTTCTACAAGTAAATGAATTAACCAATTTCCCAATCACTGCGCAAGGCTTACACCAGCCTAGGTGGATTTTTGTAACATATCCTGCCATTATGGTTTTACATTATTTATAAGAGCACGAATTTTGATACATTTATTACAGTGTGGATGAGCAACACCAACCTCTACACAAAACTGATTTTTCTAGCTTTAATACAATTACTTTGATACTGCTTCAAAAATAGTGCACTATGCTGTACAGTAGTTATATCTACCTGTACTGTGTGGTAAAGAATTCTGAATAAGATGTTGGAGTCCAACCATTAACATAATATTACCAAAAATAGATAAAAATAAAAATTCTTTAACAGCAGTACAGAATTAAGATGCAGACATTCTTTATTCAGAAGGATGCACTACATGTCTTCTGAAATATTGAGCCTAAGTACAGAAAAAGCTTCTGTTTATACACTATATTTTACATACATATTCATAGGTTTTCCCAGGAAAACATACAAACAACAGTAATACCCTGAAATCATCAGCATAGAGGTGTTCCCTCACCTCTGATCATACATTCTTTTGTCCTAGGGGTCTTTGTGGTGGTTCCTGTGGTTCCCCAAAGTCACATGTGACCGCCCAGTGAACTGGTAAAACTTGGCACAACTGGTCTGGTTGCTTTCCATTTCTTCTTCCTACAGAATGAGCATTGTGTGGTTCCATAGGCCAGTGATTTCTGAAGAATAAGCATTGTATTTACCCACCAGGTGCAAATAATTCTTCATCTGGCAACTATAATAAATAACTTATTTTCATATGGATATGTCTGGTTTGCCATCCTTAATCCAAAGATTCAATTATACCTATACAATCATTCAGACATAAATTGTTGGCTGTGTCTGTGATTAGGATTGGATTCAGCCTTTCTCTGAGAAGGAGTTTAGAAATTCAGGGCGTTCCTTTCCATACCTGGTGACTCGATGGGAGATTGTCCCTGAAAAACCCTTTCTGCAGCTCCCAGTCTGCCCTGGGCAGTAATACTGTTTATATCTTTCAACCCTGACCCATGGGATGTTCTGTTAAAAGAAAAAAAAGTCAGTCTATAGTATTAATATTCCCAGGGTCCATGACGTGGTGTTAGGAGATAAAATTTCCATAAAATGTTTTTAACTGTCTAGGCTGTGCTATGATGACATCACAGAGGAGCAATTTCTTTATCATCACCCTACAGATAATTGCCCCACCTAAACTAGGAAAAATTAAATGCCTTCATCTCATTTTATTAAACACTGAGTCTGATGGGATTACAAAATTCAATTCCTGAAATTACAATGCAAGAATTTTTGAAAATTTGAGTTAAATTCTAAATTTCCACTCAGTCTTTTAAGGAATTTTGAAAATCACTGCCAAAAGGGTTTAGTTTGAAAATCGTGTTCCTTCATAGTTGTCATATGTCTCACAGATTTAAAGGACCTTGGAAATGGTCCATCTCAGAGTGTACCTGTGAAACTGAAAAACTATTTTGTAAAGCAAATGCCGAAACAAGCAGATATCTTCTGTGCTGATGCAGAAATAACTATATTCCAGGCCAGATCTATAATAAATGCTCATGTGGAATTGAGATAGACTGTAAAACACAAAATTTAACCTCACCCTTCCTCTCTCTGCTTTGTTTCAGGCAGGGACGTTTCTGGTGTACTCCCTGGGCTGGAAGGAAACTGCAGTTTGTTTTTAGAGCTTTTGCCTTGAAATCTTTCTGTTCTTCCCCAGCTCCCTTTCCTCCTTCTCATTGCCATGTCTGCAGCAAAATCAGAGGTTCAAAAGGCTGACAGTGTCTGAAGCAGGTGGTGTTCATGACAAGGGCCTGGCGCTTTGTTTCCTCTCTGGTGTGCCATATATCAGCAGCCAGCACCAAGCTTGGAGACAGTCTGCAAAAGTTCTCAATATTTAAGGTCAAAAAAAAATAATCCTGTGACGGTCTTCAACACATAAGGACTTCAAAGGAATGTAAAAGAAACATAAGACTGTTCAACATGTGTGAAACATGAGTTTAAGACATCTGATGGGCTTTTCCATAAATTCATTAAGATGTTAATGGAGCAGCAGTATTTATCTTTTCAACACTCTGGCATATTCTGAACGTCAGGATTCCAGCTCCTCCTTTGTTAGAAAAAAGAAGATTTTTAACCATTTGTCTACTCAAAATACAAATCATGCCAAGTAAAAGAACTTTTTCTGGCCCTTGAAGTGGAAATCTGTGTGGAATATAATAGAAATGGCAGGCTTTTGGAGAGGAAATTTAAAACAACTTTAGGAAACATATAATGTTTTCTTTGCTCTTCTAATCTTGCCACAAAAATAGTTAAAAAAAGGTACACTATGGATTGTCTCAGGGGAAAATATGCTCACATTTTTAAGGAATTGCTAGTGCTTGGACATGTGCTTGTACTCACCATGGGAAGGAAGAAGATCTGATAAGAAAATCTGTGCTTTGACCAAGGGAGGACATTCTGGAGATCAGTTCAGGAGCCTGGAGACTCCTGCTTGGTAATTTGGAACCATTTCCAGAATAAACTAAACTACATTTCTGTCACCATCCTCATACCAAATGGGACAGCAGTAGGTGCTACATGTGTACAGTGAGCCAGGGATATTTCCTGAATGGTGACTATTGGCCATTTTCAGCTTTGTTTCAGAAGTTTTGGGAGATTTTTTACTCTGAACAGAAAGAAAATTTACAAGATCTCTGAAAGCAGGAACATAACATGAGACAAATAATTTTTTGATAAAAAAGTAGGGAAAAAAACCCCCAAACCTAAGGAATTAATTAGAAACAAAGTTGATGGTGTTAACCTACAAGTTATTTAAAGAGAAGTCTATGCAGCGGTGGGAGGAAGATGTTGGAAAATTCTATTAACTTTAGCACAATAATGTTTGGTACCTATATCAGTGATTAATATGTGATAAAAGGTACTAGCAGACTTCTTTATGTATAAGAGCAAAGTATGATAACAGAAGTACATCTCAACCTGCCCACATACTCAAGATATTCTCAAGGAGGAAAGATTCACTAGAAGATCTGGAACCATAAGTGGGAAATTTGGGGAATGGGATGTTCCTAATGGATAACCAAAGATGCTCAAAAGATCCCTACTCATATCCAAATAAGTCCATTGAAATAATTTGCATATATGCATATATTCAGGAAATGTGATGTATATTCAGGAAATGTAATGTATATCCAGCTCAATGTGGCAGACTAGGTCTTTCCAAGCTATAAAACTATTAAAATTGGAGGAAAATAATACAAATAATCTGTCTTTTACCAATCTGCCTTTGAAAAGGTTTCAAATGGAAACAGAAAAAACAAGCTCTAAATACTATGTTGTCTTCAGTGCAAGGAAGAGAGTAGTGGGTTGAGAGAAGAGAAAAAAAAAGAGACAAGGAAAAATTCAGTCAATTTTCAAAAATCTGACTTTTGTCAGTGTAAAAAGTTTTTGTCAAGCCATCCAATTCCTCTAAAACTACTGAAACCATACCTCCCTGTTTCCTCCTGTGGGTTGGATCACCTTGCCTGTCAATTTGTCACAGCAGCACAACTTCTAGAACCAGAGGAACACCCAGCCTGTTGTCTCCATTTTGTGGCAAATGAAAGGGAGGTCAGACTGTGTGTCAGCTGTGAATCAAGGCCTTCAGACGTGCCCCCCTCTTCCTGTCTACAGTGCTCCTTGATTCCGGGAGCACTGTGTGTTAATTTCAAGTGTCAGGGTGCTGGGTACCTCTCACTCAGCCACGTGCAATCCACAGTGCTCACTGCAATGGAACACACAGCGATGATATTTAGAAAGTTAATACATCCCAGCAATGAAGCCATTGATCCCCATCCAAGAATTTAATCAACAGGACACGTTTTCCTCAACTGCGATGTCTCATGAATTAATTACTGCAATTCAAGGACCTTGTGCGTTGAAAAATGTGCTTGGTTATTTACAGGGTAAAGCAAAACACTTTCAGCTGGGAGAGACAATTCGCCCTGCTAATCTGGGACATGGTTAACCCAGGGTTTAGTCACTGAAAATAAATACCATTCTAGTAACTTCCTGAGCAAGAGGTCAGGAAGAATATCTCATTTTCTTTTTTGAGTCTAGTACCTAATGCCAGAAGCACAATGCCTTGCAGTCCTGAGGGAAAATGCAATCATAATAAAAGATTAAGCTACAACTTTCATGATTCATATATTCCCTTATTTTGCAGTCCTAATTTTGTGGAAAATTATGTTGCTGGACTCACTTTCTCCTTAAGAGGCAGAAGGCCAAGATGAGAGTTTTTTTACATCTTTTGATTATTATAGTTTTTGCCAACTGCTCAGGTCTGTCTGGTTTATCTTTCATGAGAAATTAAATTGTCATACTCCAGTCAATCTTCTGCAGTAATGTGGGAGTTCACTGATAATGGATGTTACCAAAATCATGCAGTACTACTCTTAGGTTTTAACCTGCCCTCAATGTTCCCACGGGTTTTTTTTCGTTTGTTTTTCTTTTTTTTTTTTTTGTTTGTGTGTGACAAACATGGATATGGATTTCAGCTATCTGGAAAACAGGCTAGTTTATTTGGCAGTTCTGAGCAGATTTTTGTACTGAGAAAGTCTGCTCAGACATGGTTATTTTAGGTGGACAGTATATATAACTATATATAAGGGAAAATAAATAACAAGAAAGCTAATATGAAGTGTATAAAAACATTAAGCTCATAAGCAGGTTGCTATATAATAACTAGATATCACATTTTTTTTCTGTGACTTTCCATGTTCTCTTCATGGTTTTCTTGTTGTCTCAGGTTAGACCAGAGGTCAGACTGGTTTTTACTGTGTTTGCGGTAACAGAGTAAGAATTCAGTCCTTCTTGAAGCCCTGAAATGCTGCTATAATATTGAAAAAAAAAACCCTAAAAACCATTGATATAAGCCAAGATGATTTAAAAAAATCTTTATTTATGTCATTAAAACTACAATGTAGCTGTTCTCCCTCCTCACCACCATATTTAAGCCATATCCAGGTTTTAGGGTGAACATCAGTCCTAAACAACTTTCTGGCCTTTAAATCAAACTGGTAAAACAGACATGCTCTTGATTCGAAGATGAAAAGAGAAATCTGGCATTTGTAGGAATTGGGGCTGAAATATCACTATAGATGAAAATTACTCCATTTCAGATGAACTTTAGAGAAATTCTAATCCTTGTAAATTTTCTCAGCTAAAAAGGCAAAAGTGTTGGGACACCAGGACCCTAGAATCAGATATTTGATCTGAATTTGGTTGGCAAGTTTCACCTTGCGAGAACTTGGAGGGTAAAACAAATTCTGTTCTGTGTGGAAGAGAAATTTCAACAGCATCTGACCTTTATAAGGAAAGCTGTGCCTATTTTCCTCAGTCCTATATCCTGGAAGGTCACATGGTGATAAGATCACCTTATTAAAACTAAACTGTTGAATGTATTTGTGATAAGCTGGTTCTTTTCTTTCTTATCCTTCTCATTAATTAATTAATGAGACCTATTGTTGTTTCAGCCTACATGGCTGAAAGAACAATGTGGTCTATGACATTAATTTAAGGAGGAAAACTTATGAAATACATGCCTTAAACAGATATTTCAGAGACCAGGACTTTGGCTCCACACATGTGCATTTGTGTCCAAATTTATATACAAATACATCTTAAATAATTTTCAGGATTTTGAAATAAGGTAGTAAGTACCCAAGAAGGAAATTGACATTTTAAAAACTTACAAAAGCAAATAGACAGAGGACCTTGGAGAGTGATGAAATCATATTCATATTAAAAATCATATTAAAAGTCCTAAAATCATGAGACTACTAGAAAAGAATCTAGGAGGAAATTAATCTTTCTGTGTTTACAATGTAATATCAATGATGGACAGTAAATAATGCAAATGATTTCTTAACTTTAATGGATGAATATTCATTTTGTGATAATTACCCATTCTGGGAACTGCAGAAGAATGGATTGAGATGTTCTCTATAAAAATGCCTTAAATATTTCTTTTTAATTAATAATATTTACAAAAGAACACAGATTACCTAAAATACAGGTTACATACTTAGAATTCTTTTCTGTGGTTTTGTAAAGAAGTAACCTAAGCTGAACTAAGCTAAGCAGGACCTAACCTCGAATAACTTGAGAAGAGTACAGAGAATCAATTATGTAATTTTCTGCCTGTTTTGCCAAATCATAACCTAGGACCAACACACAATAGAAGATGTGTCTGTCAGTCAAAGTTGGAGGTATTTTTATGCAGGAGCAGTCCTGAATTTAAACATGCGCTTTGGGGAGAAGCAGCAAATATAATAACAATTTAACCTGAGCAGGCCCATGTTACAAAAAAACCCAACCAACCAAAAAAACCCCCCAAACCCAACCCAACCCAACCAAAGAACCAACTAACCAACCAACTAACCAATCCACAACAAAAACCCCCAAACTTTATCAATCATCTGCATATGATTTTTTCTCAGTATATGGAAATGTGTTGTTCTTTAAAGCCTTTTGGACTGGCTTTTTTCCTGCTGAAATATGTGTACCTGAGGATTGTAATAAACTAAGTTATGTGTAGTATACAAAAAAGGCCTCAGTTAGTGCAATTTGATTGATTTTATTTTTCCAGGGAATCACCACCTTTTCAAAGAGCTTGAGATAGTGATTTAGAGTTGTGGAAGTCGGTGCTCTCTTGGGGCTAAGAGAAGGAGATGTTTCCCAATTGATTTAAGTTAATGGTTTTGTAGGTTGTGGGGCTATGAGCTGACCTTCTAAAATGGAAATAAAAATGTCAGACTGGCTCTGGTTAACCTTAAAAGGTTAATTTTTAAAGCAAATGACAACAGTTTAGTTGAGAAACACCCACACCTGCTTCTGTCTTCCAAATCTGGGAAAAAGCCTTGGGAGCAGCTGTTCTGTGCAGCATGGGAGCTCCTCTATGCAGAGATCTCACTTTTCTTGGGGCAGTAACCACTTGTGTGTTTGAACAATGTGGGGTTTTTTAAACTTAATTAGACTACCTGGAAAAGCAAGCCCTTTCTCCCTTGTTCTTGGAAACATACAAACAGTGAGGCTGGAAAAAAAACATTGAGTTTAAAACATTGAGTCCAATCACAGACCCCACACTGTCAAGGCCAGCATTAAACCTTTTCCCTAGGTGCCACATCTACACATTTTTCAAAGCCCTGCAGGAATAGTGACCCAACCACTTCCCTGGGCAGCCTGTTCCAATGCCTGACAACCCTTTGCGTGAAGAGAAGTTTCCTAATATCCCATCTAAACCTCCCCTGACCCAGCCTGAGGCCATTCCTCTCCTCCTGTCCCTGGGAGCAGAGCCTGACCCCCCGGCTGTCCCCTCCTGTCAGGGAGCTGTGCAGAGCCAGAAGGGCCCCCTGAGCCTCCTTCTCTCCAGGCTGAGCCCCTGCCCAGCTGCCTCAGCCCCTCCTGGGGCTCCAGCCCCTTCCCCAGCTCCGTTCCCTTCTCTGGACACGCTCCAGCCCCTCCATTCCCTGTCCTGAGGGGCCCAGAGCTGGACACAGCACTGGAGCTGTGGCCTCAGCAGTGCCAGCACAGGGACGGTCACTGCCCTGCTCCTGCTGCCACACCGCGGCTGCGACAGCCCCGGGGCCACTGGCCACCTTGGCCACTGGCCACAGCTGGGCTCGTGTCCAGCTGCTGGCACCAGCACCCCAGGGCCTTCTCCAGCCACTTTTCCCCCGCCTGGAGCTGCAGGGGGTTCTTGTGGCCCAAGGGCAGGGCCCAGCACTTCCCTGCTTGTACCTCAGCCCACTGGCCTCATCCCATGGATCCAGCCTGTCCAGACCCCTCTGCAGAGCCTCCTGCCCTCCAGCACAGCCACACTCAGTATCACCTTCAAATTCACGATTTACAAGTAAGGATTCTTAATTGCTCAGCAAAACAAAAAGTATCCACAGTATTCCTCTGCTTTTCATCCACATCAGATTTCTGCATAGAACGCAACTTGGCTCGTTTGATCCCAGAAAGAGTCTCAGAGACTCTTCAGTATTTTCTGGTAGCAATGCAAGGGAAGAGAGTTGAGCATGAAGAAAGACATCAACCTCATGTCCTGCTGCATTCCCAAAGAATGTACCGCATGACGCTATTGAAATCCTATTTTCCTCAACCAGAAAGCCTTTTTTTTAAAAAATACCAAAGTTTAAATAATGTCACTTAGAGATTGTTTGCTCTGATACTTTTCTTATTCCCTCCATGAACATTTTGGAGTCTTCTAAGCATGCAAAACTATAGACACCACATACTAAACATTCTGTTATTCTGCTTAACATATGAAAATGAATTCTGCATTGCATATCAAAAGCTCCCGAATCTGCTTTCACAAACCTTTTCTGTGCAGGGCTATTGATATTTCCAAAGAATTTCAATTTCTATTTGGTGACTGCATCAAGGAGCCCTTAATATACAGAATAAGGCCAAACAATCCCCCTCCTTTGCCCATTGGTGCCTAGCACTAGAAGTTTAAGACAAAACTTAAGACAAAGTTGGTATGCAACTAAGAAGGAAGCTAGGAATTTGTGATTTGTAACTCCTATTGATACATTTCCCCTTCCTTTCTCCATCTAAAAAAACCCTTTGGACATTTTTTCAGATGCCTGTAAGATAGCTATTTTGTCCTGAGAATCCTGACTCATTTCCTATCTTCCTGTAAATAATTTTACCCAAGAATTTGTCATCCAGCATTCTCCCTATTAACAAACCTTCAGTCTGTTTACATTTGGAAATATTGCAATATGCTAAGGCATGAAAGCAAAAAGATAATTAGCTCTGACATCCTTTCTGAAGTGTTTTATTCCATATGCTTCTCTCAAACTAGATGACTTGGCCCTGGAAAAGTAATGCCCTTAATTATTTCTTTATACATCAAGATAGGGATTCTCTCTTCTCCCTTGGCTTAGAGTCAACTCTGTCAGAAAGGAAATGATGGAAAATAAGAGTGTGCTCTGTAAGGTTTAACTGAGGTCATGGATGCATTTAAGAACACGTATTACATGACTCCCCACATGAAATGGGAGATAATTTTTTTTTGAAAGGAAGTGGATGTTTGGAGACCACTCATATTTCATCTAGAGATGTGAAACACTGTGTTTTACACATTTTTGAAAGGAAAATACAGAAGTATGGAAAGTTTCCTGTAGGGAAATGCAAGTCTTGGCAATATTTCACTTTTGTGATGAATACCTGAATAAACATTGTTACGCATTTTAGAGGACTACACTTGAAAAGGGCTTTTAGAAATAGAAAGTAAATAAAATGCAAAACATTACCTGTAGTGCCTTTTGTATTTTAGCTTTCTGTGTTTTCCTAAGGAAAAGCTACTCAGAAGAATTAGACTTGTATCCAGAATCACACCATGTCAAGCTTACTGCTTTGGCTTTGGCTTCTGCTCTGTATCAAAACTTTGCTACACTGCTGCAGCAATTTTGACCTGCATTACGTCACTTGAGGAAATAATTCCAGTTCATACAAAATAAAGCAATTGGATCTGCTTTAATTGCTTTAGCAATTGTTTATACCTCTGGTTTTGACTGTAAAAAACCCAAGAAGAGGGCTTTGGACCGGCTTCTTGCATCCTGTGGCATGGAAGTGTAGAGAAGTCTTATCTAAAGTATGTGACAGATTTTCTTATAGTCCAGGTACTTAAAAGTAACTCCTTTAAATAGAAATGTCCACAAAAATAGCCAAATCAGCCTTGCAGTTATAAAGAGATGGGTCCTTATTTTTTACACCATGTCTCTTTGTTGATCTTGTTTTTGAAGTTGCTTGTGAGTGACTGATACTAAATCCACACAGAATAAATCTGATAAATCTGATTAATTCAGAGGATAATACGACTTAAATAAAGTACGGATTGCCAGCAATGTCATTAGTTGTAGAAAACGCATCTGTAAAATGTCAAAGTTTGCAAGCATGCACACTTAACTCACTTCTGTAACTACCAGTTTATTTCAAGCTACCAATGTGAAATTACTTATTCTGATACCCTTTCTGTGATGCAGCACAATTAGGTGTGTTATTCTGTTTTTAAAGTGTGGTGATAATGAAGATCAGGCATTGCGCTACAGAGAAGACAGAAATACCAACATGACTCACCTGAATTAGAAAAATCCTATGCTTTATATCTGCCTCAAACATGATTTAATTTCCCTGATATGCAACATCTGTCGATTTAATAAAAAACACACCTCCCTCAAGGAAAAAAAAAAAATCAAAAAACCAAACCAAAACAAAAAAAAACAAAAAAGCAAAACAAAAAATCTAGGCTCAGCACAGCTACAACGATAACAAACAATGACCTTCGCTTCTATCTTGTAGCCATGGCAGCAACTGAAAGGACTCTTCCCACACTGTGCTAGGAGGAGGGTTTTAATCGCTGTTTCCCATGGCTGGGTATCTCAACGAGGGAGCAAGGCTGAAACAAAGAGTTCTGCAGCAAAGGGGGTTATTCTGAGGTGTGACACAATTTGTAATCACACCGTAGGAATTTTGTTTCAGTCCTCCAGGGAATGTCCCTGCCCCACCAGGTCTGCATGCAGCTGCTTTTGGAGTTCTAAAGCTGTACCTATGAATGGTGGTGAAGTTTTTCTGTATTTATATATATGAGGGTTTATCAAAGGAAAAAATGTTGGTGAGAAGGTTTTTCTGTCTTTCCTGTTAGTTTGAGCAAGATTGTCAAGCCAAAGTCAAAGCTGAAGCTTGTTCTCAGTCTGACTTTTGGATATTTCTTTGTGCCCATTTCATTAAATATGGGAGTGCTGCTACTCAGTTTACAAGAAAAAATATAAATAATTGATCCCTTCAAAACTAAAAAAGTGTGGGAGGTTTTTCTGTCTTTATCCCTGGCAGGTAAAGTGAATGGCTCACTTTTTAAGTCATTTAGCTGGTGCATTTTTTCTTGTATCCTTTAGGAAATGCAAAAACCACAAATACAATGTGAAAAACTTTAGTACCACGGTCAAAGCAGGTGAAGAAAATATTTTAAAATGAGAAAATAGCTACTGGGGTATTGAATAGGAGTTTACCTAACATTAAATGTGGGATGTATGTATGTACTTTTCTTCAGGCAAGAAAACTTTCAGGTCAGTCTATAGCTGGGCACTAATACTGCACACACCACAGGTTAGCACAGAGAAGGGAGTGCATATGTTGTGCTGAAATAACTAGTCCCTCTCTACTCACCTCAGACACCCTTCCAGAAGTTTTTCCTTATTTTTTACAGGGAAGTTCAGAAAAAATGTGCAGGTCTCTTTTCTGGCTTCACAGTCAATAGGTTTTGGTGTGTGGGTATGAGAAGTGCTGAAGGCTCTGCTTATTTTGCCACTCTATTTAATCCAGCTCTCGGGGCTTTCCTCTTTCCACTGGATCCAGGGCTCCAGTCAGCAGAAGTCACCACCATCACTACCAGGCAGATTATATTTTTTTCTGAAAGCTCCTCTGTCTCATGGCTCTTTGTAAAGCTTCTTGTTTGACCTTCCTGGCACAGTAAATTAGTAGGATAACAATAAATACGAAGTTTGATTGTAGTGGATTCCATGGTAGCCTCTCAAACTGCTTTTCTCTGGGCTGTGGGGAGTGGAAGCTGCCCAAGAAGCAAGGAGATGAGTTCTGGCTAAACTCCACCTGCAAACAGGAGGAAATACGCTATGTAAGGTGTACAAAGAAATGGCTGCTTGCATAGACTCTTTAATAATCCCCAAAATTTGTAAGAATAACAATGCTGAAGAAATTCAACGATTGTGAAGGGAAACTGTTTAATAACTGACAGTTCTTGTCTGTGAGGTTTGCTTCACTGATTTTGCCAAATAAGCATAAAGAAGTCAGATATAAAGTATGACGAGTGTAGAAAAATGGAGGAGAGAGATGGAAACTTCCCAATTATTCTGAGGCATAAAGATGGTTATTGCCGAAGTGGGTGAGTGAATTAAAGCTGCAATGCTGGGCATCCCTTGTTTTTGGGAAAGAGTGTGGTATTTAGTTTATCTGCAGTGGCAGGGCAGCAATCACCATGGTAGATGCAGTGATACTTGTGGAAATTAAAAAAAAAAGAAAGAAAGCTAAACATTGTGAGAGTTGTCTTTTCAAAATCTGCAGAAAAGCACAAAAATAACATTTTATTATAGTAAATAAAGTAATAAAGGAAATGGCCCTCTACAATGGATATGTAAATTAAGAACTGAGGATAACTACTTTCCCAGAAAAGTCACAACCTCCAGTAATTGCCACTCCAAGGACTTCACTATATTTAATAGCTCTTGCTGGATTGTTCTTCCATTAAGTTTTTATGGTCACTTTTGGACAATTTTCATATTTCCTTTTTTGTTTCAGCTGAGCCTGCAAGGCTGTAGTTCTGTGTTGCTAGATGTTTCTAACTCTTGTATTTGAAGAGGCAATCAAGTCATGGCCTACCTTCATGTTCCCTGTGACTTTCATGGTCTGCTGCCTGAGGAGCTTCACTGAGTATGTTCCCACTTCCCTGTCACTCCTCTTCATGGATCTCATCATTTATCTGGACCATGTGAGCCTTTTCTCATCCTGCTGCTTTTCGATCTGAAGAACTCAGAGCTGCATGCAGAGTTCAGGATGTGGCAGCTCCTGGCTTTACATTGTGGCACCATGGTGCTTTCAGCAAAGGCAGAGTGGATGAAGGGCAGGGGGAGCATGATAGTAATCCCATTTGTTTGTTTTAAACTGTGATACTCAGTTCATGGATTCTGGCTGTTCGAGAAGTTATTGAGCGAGCAAGCAATGCCAGTTGTAAACATCCACCCTTAAAACTGGTTTTACAGCCAGTCTTGCAGAACCCAGCTAGGCAGGACTGTGCACTGCCAGTGGAACAAAGCTGCTGTGAGAGCTAAATGAAAGGTCAAAGAATGTGGCTTTGTTCCTCTTTGGGAAATACACAGCATCTAGTAAATGCTGTCTGGCAATTGGGGGTGGGTGGTCTCTTGAGGATGGAAGCTGTGTGGAAATTCACATGCCTTGGGCTGAGAAGGAAGGGAAGGGAGAGGGACCCATTGCCTTGCAATACTTGTGGGTAAGAGGGAACACGAGAGGGAAGTGTCTTTACTACTTATAGCTGTATGACACCAGTGGCTGACTGAAATTAAAATAATTTCACAGGTGTTGGAGATAAAGTGGACAATGATCACTCTTCCCAGGTGCTGTGGTGCTTGCACATTTAGAGCACTATCAGTAGAATACCCATAACTCACTGGACTTCATGTGGGGAGAGGTTTACAGAGAGAGAGAGAGACGATGTCCTGAGAGCTGCAAGACCCATGAAACAGGACTGAAGTTCCCAGCTGATGGGAGCTGTTTGTTTAGTTCTCTACGTTATCTGCAAGAGGTAGCAATCCTACAAACTTCTTAGTTTTTACCACTTTGTAGCCTGAAATGACCTGTTTATTTGAATTAGAAAGCATGAACAATAACTGTCAGATAGAAATTAATTTTGTTCTACAAGGAGAGCTTATTACTTCCTGGAATGATGTCCCTGAAAACCAATACTGGTATTTATCAAGGTGCTGGTATTTAGAGGTTTTAAGGGTATCTAAAAGTTATTTAAGAATTATACACCTACACAGATTTGCAACCCCTCTGCACATCTAATTAATTTGAAGATAAATGTCAGCTTTTGAAAGTCACGCTGAGATTTCTATCCACATCTTGAGTTATTTCAGTGACTTAAAACCAAAATGGCAACATGCTTAGGTGATACTTGCCTTGAAAATAAAACAGCAACAAAGATGGCTAAGGCATGGGTAGTTGAAGCCGCTGCATTGGTTTTTCCATTGTGAGTTCTGCGAGAGATGCACATTTGTACACACAGTAGCGAGGAAACTACACTTACAGAAAGCTATTGCAAACTCTTGCCTCCAGAAGAGCATGCAAAACTCCAAAACAAGTTGCAAAGTGGGAGAGAACCCACAATCAACGCTTTTTCCTCATATTTGTTCTTCTACCCTCCATGAGATGAATGCAGTGAATACAAAACAAAAAGGGATAAATTTGCATCATTTCCAAAATTCCTAAGATCAGGCCCCATATTCTTTAATTTTAATACATAAATATGAGTAAATAACGTAATAAAATAGTTAATACCATCGGTGGTCGGCAGAAATCTGCCCACATGAATCTGGTGTTCCACAGGATCATAGAATGGTTTGAGTTGGAAAAGACCTTAAAGCTCATATAGTTCCACCTCTACCGTGAGTAGGAATGCTTCCTACTGTCCCAGGCTGCTCCAAGCTCCAGTGTCCAGCCTGGCCTTGGGCACTGCCAGGGATGAGGGGCAGCCACAGCTGTTCTAGCACCCTGTGCCAGGGCCTGACCACCCTGACAGGGAACAATTTCCTTCTAATATCCAATCTAAATCTACCCTCTTTACATGTGAAGCCATTCCCTGTGTCCTGTCCCTCCATCCCTTGCCCCCAGACCCTCTCCAGATCTCCCCTGGAGCCCCTTTAGGCGCTGGAAGAGGCTCTGAGGTTTCCCTGGAGCCTTCTCCTCTCCAGGCTGGACAACCCCAGCTCTCCCAGCCTATCCTCAGAGCAGAGCTGCCCCAGCCCTCTGCTCCCGTTTGTGGTCCTCCTCCGGGCTTGCTTGCTTTTTTATACAAACAGATCATTTTACACACATCAAAGCAATTTTTGTGTCTCTTCTTCCTTCCTATGTTGCTTTTGTTCTGTTTTCTCACAACTGACATATACTTTCTTCAGAGGAAACAAAACACAGCAAAGTGTAAAGCTATTTGTCCCCTTGTACAAATATATGCTTTCAGGGACATATTCTTTAAAAATGAACAGTTCTTTTATTCAAGGCTCAGGAAAAGCTTAATCATTTACTTTCTGTGTGTCTCTCTCACTGATCAGGTAACTTATTTAGAACTTCAGTATTAATGACAACACTAATTTTTCAATTCAGACAGCACTTTCTAAGTTTTGCAAAGTCATTTATATTTGCTTGTGTATCTCAACTGCCCTTCCTATATACCCCCTACACATGCCATTTATTTGGCTTCATCTTTGGGAATTGGTACTTTTCCATCATAGTAGATGGAAGTAGAAAGAAATAGTTGTCAAGTTCATGAGTTGTCTAATATTCCAAGGTTACTGATAGAATGTAATCATTCTCACTTTTGCTCTCACTGCCTTGTAAACATGTAGAAATAAAATGAATGAGAAAAGCGTTCCAATCATAAGTCAAATATTGATTAAAAGTGTTTTTTTCCCCAAAAAACTATGTTCATAGCTGCATTGCTGTGGTTCAGACATACTGCCGGTCTTTTCTTTTTGTGCAATGCTTTCACTTGTGGTTTTCTTTCTTCAAGTGTTAAAATGAGTCATTAGCATGTCTGTATGTATGGAATGATCTCATTTCACACTGAATAAAGAGGAAAAAAATTATTAAGAGTAGGGTATAATCAGAACCATTATTTATTCTAAACAGAGAAAACCTTGTATCTTGTGTTCAGCTGGTTGTGAATATGAAATAAAGTAGTGGAAGACCTGCAAAAATTCTCAAGTTAATATTGATATTTCTTATGAAATCTTTTTAGGTTATTTTCTAGATGTCTTATACAGGGATTATACAGATGGAGGGGTGGTTTTGTGTGGCATTGTTTTGTTGTTTTTTAACCATCAGACTTGACTGATCATTTAGCTTAACCTGCTAAGTTTTTCCTCAATGAAGCAAGTATTGCACTGGACACTGCTGAGGAAGCAAACACAGTCACAAACCCATACAGTATTTTTTTTTTTTAATCACAGGAAAAACAGAATGAACATTTTTTTTTTGTTTGTTTAAGTAGGATGTTTCTTTCATGTAATTGAAGAGATTTCAAAGGGTAAGTGATGCTTCAAAGGGTAAGGGATTTTTTAGAGCACCAAATTCCTCATAGGATCACATTTCCACATATGTTGTGTACAAGGGATGCTGGCCAACAAAGTGTGTGATATGATGCTCCTTTGGAATCTTTGGACAGGTTCCAAGCTTCTGGATTTGGTAACTAACCATATGAAACAACAACCACAGCATTTGTATGCAAGTAGGCAGTACAACCAACTTAGACTCTGCTTTGCATCAGAAAACACTTTCAATAAAGGGCATGAATACAAAAGAGCAACTGACTCAAACCTCATTCAAGTCAAAGGGATTAGCAACAATCCTTAAGCTCTGTGCTTCATCAGGGCCTAGGTGATTAGTAGCAATAATCCATTCTGAAAATTTTAAATATTGTGCTTTGGGATTTTTGTAGGGTTGCTGTATGAAACCCACACAAGCTGTTCTGAGCAGTTCCTCAGCTGTCCTACAGCTGGCTCGTTTCTGATGGGATCATCAGTGCTTTCAGAGCAGCTCCTCCCAGAGCTGTTTCTTAGCCTCACGGCCGCCTGTCTGCCCGTGTCACCTCACTGGAGTCACCATCCCTTGTGTCTGTCAAACAAGAATCTTAATGCTTGCTCGCCTCTCTGAAGTACACAGAAATCTGAAGGTCTGTTTGTGCTGCATATTTAACCTGCTTTGGGCCTTTGTTTTTCCAGATGCAAGGTGAAATCAATACAACCCATCAAATGAAGTTACAGCCTTTTGTGACTATGACTATTTGAGTATAACCTGATGGTGGTTACACCATGAATTATGATTTTTCACTCCAGAAGGACTGACTCTGAAATAGCTTTTACTTTCCTTTAAAGTAAATTTGCTTTGAACTTATTTTACTGTGAATTTATTAAATTATTACATGACTATAGGGCATTTGTTCTTTTACTAACTGAAGTAATTTAGTGCTTTATGCAAGATTATTAATCTTTCTAATTATTAAATAATTATATATGAATTCATATTTTCTGTAATAATCTTAGTTATGCCTTGTGAGGAAATTGATTTTCAAGCTCCTGAATACTCTCATACGTCTAGAAAGACCAAACTGGATCAACATAAGTATTTTACTGTAATAAATGCAAAACATTTTTTGGGAATTCAAATCCCTTTGAAACACTGTAAGAAAATCCAAAAGCAAATAAATATTTTGAAATTATTAATAAAACATACATTTAAAATGTATTTGCCTTTGTATAAAATGGGCCTTTGGACAATTTTTAACATTTTCCAATATTTATTTTTATGAAAAAACAAAATATCAAAAGTGCTATGATTTGTTTAACAAAGGAGTTTCTGTCACACCAGCTTTCTTTAGTGGAAAATCAATTACATAATTTTTCTACCAACCTTCAATTTGATGCTATACAGTATCAGCAGCCTCCTAAAATCCAGAGGAGGACAAAGGGATATATCTTCTCATGGCATGTGACAAAATTAAACTGTGACTTGAATGAGGTCCATTTAGTGTTTCAATATCTTGTAATGTTCTTCACACAACTGAATTTCTGTGTCCTAAAACGATAACAAAGTCTGCCTAGATTTTCCTCACCAAACTGTGTGATTAAATGAAATAAGTTATGGATCTTAAAGGACTTTTAGATCAGGAAAAAAGATTTATATGTGATCACAAGTAGGAGTTGGGAGGCACTAATTCAGCCTCTAGGAGAGACTATGGAGTCTGTGGGAGAGTCTTAATTATCTGTACAGCAGAAAGATTGCTGCTGTCGTGAGGAGGGATTGCTCCCCTGAAGATGAAAGTTGTCTGTGCAGACTGCAGAGAATGAATGAAATTTCATGTTGTAATAAGATTTATACTCAGCCATGAAACAAGAATCAAAAGTCTTCCTTGAGCCCCAAAGACGCCTTTGATTTGCAAGGAGTAACATCCCTCCCCTTTCTTCCACTTTGAGCTGCTGATGAGCTGTGGTCAGAGCCATACCTCTGTCCGTTCTGTAGGATTTAATCATCTGAGGAAAAGAAGGGAAGTGCTTAGACAGGAGCTCTGACCAGCCCGTCACATTTGTGAGGCTCTTGGTGAGCCCAGAGGCATTCTGCACAGGGGTCAGGCACAGCATGGTTCTGGATTTATTGAAATTTCTGTTTTAAAAAATCTTCCCTCTCCCCAAGTATTTCTCCCACCTTGCCGTCTGAGTAAAGTAGAACAGTATTTGGTGTTTCCATTTCACGTTTTTAGCTAACTACAGACATGAGAGAAAGTATGGATCTTGTGTGTTGTCAGGCAGTTTTGTAGTCTTCACATC
The DNA here is from genome assembly GCA_032173965.1 of Sitta carolinensis. Classification (NCBI taxonomy): domain Eukaryota; kingdom Metazoa; phylum Chordata; class Aves; order Passeriformes; family Sittidae; genus Sitta; species Sitta carolinensis. The sequence goes on along the minus strand of CM063313.1, from coordinate 2,051,899 downwards.
CTTAGGGAATTTGCTCACTTGCCTGGAATTATCACACCACAGTTTGCCTAGACTGTCTTTTTTAGTGTCATAACCATTTACAAGGTGTTAATGAAATACATTCCAGGCAAATAAAAAGCACTGGGAATAAAATTGTGATAATAGCCAAGATATTACCCAGGTTAATTTATTGCTTAGCAATAATTTTGCAATGAATTCAATAAGTAGGGCAAACAAAGAGAAAGGCGTAGTCTAATATTTCTTCTTTTAAATGCAGTTGCCTAGTAACTTTAAACTCCAGAATTTCTGTTTATTTTTCGGTGTTTTCCCTAATGAGTGTGGTGGCTGAATTTCTTTCAGTTTAACTGATACTGTGGCTCCTTCACCCAAGGTTATTCATATCTTGCTAATTGTATGACTAAACTTATCATTAAGCCTCAACTTCCTGATTTGGCTTTGAAATTTGCCCATTTTCTATTCCTAAATGATACAATTAAGTAGAAGAAGTTCTTTTTATTGCTGAATGCAGCATACAATTACTATTGTATATTTTGCTTCTGAGAACTCTGTGGACATTATCTGGCTTGATACCACATTATAAACTGGGTACTTTCAGTTAAGAGACCTCCATTTCCCAGAAATTTCAGTGAGGTTCATACTGACATTATTACCATTTGGTACATCTGATAAATATTTCGAAGAGATTTTAGCAAGGAGAATAGCCTTGGACTACAAATTTGCTACCAGCTGTTGCATCTTCTTTTCACTTTGCTCTGAAGTTTGTTCCAGTTGCTTTATCTTCTAACTCCACACTGAAACCTGAGTAGATGACATTAGAAGGAAACAAAGTCTCTCCCTGAGCAGTCTGAGATCTCTACAGACCTATTATGGCAGGCCTTCCTTTAAATAAACTTTTAGAAATCTGTTCCATTTCACTTGGCATAAGTGAGAAATTTCCTTTTCCTCTGGTCACTTTGCTACTCCTATTCCTAGAAAAGTTAAAAAAAAAAAGCAACCAAGGTTAGGGAGCTACAGCTGAAGCCGACAAGTGTGGGTTCCTGCTGGAAAACTTAAGTTAAAACTTATGGCAGCTGTGTCTGAAGAGTTCTAATTATCTCTTATCCATAATTTTTTAGCACTGTATATTTTGATACTAGTTATGTGAAGACAGATTGCTATCACTGCTGCAAACAGCTGGCAACTATGATACTGAGAGAGAGCAATTTGGAACAGATCTTGAACCTTTAAGGTTTACTGTAGAAGAGGTTGAATATTTGATGATTTATTGGCTTTTTAAACAATGAAAAAGTTGAAGGTTTTCAAATCCAGTATTCAACTTTTTTTTTTCCATACTCTTTTCCTAGAGGAAAATTATGGAACAAAAAGGGGAAGCCCAGAGGAAGGAAAGCACTTGAAGTACAGTCAGTATAGGGTTTGCAGAAATTATGTATTCCAAAAAACTTCAGAAAATAAATGTAAGTTGTAAAAGAATCACTGCCACTGTTCTGATGTCTAAGTGCAATACATATGGGTGGAAGTCAAATCTTTAAAAGGACTTAAACACCTAAAGCAGTGAGGATGACACAATCTTTAGCTGCCACCTTGACCTGACTCACCTTGAAGAATGGTCCCTATTATAGCAGGTGTTGTGAGTTCCCTTATTGGTTGGTGTTTGAGATTTCTAAAGTTTTGATTTCCCTGCTTGTTTTTAAACAAGTTTGTTGCCAGAAAAAAAAAAAAAAAAAAAAAAAAAAAAAAAAAAAAAAAAAAAGTGAAGAAACCAGTTCTGACTCGGAGGCTCTTCAGAGCAGCCTCTGTCTGAGCACAAGAATGCTGTGAATCTCGTGGGACCAGTTGGTGCTACATTGAAGTGTTCCATGAACCTGCCACATCAACGTGAGATCACAGTTTGTTTTAGCCAGGACAGGACTTGATAATCCACAACAGTGCTGATATATTTGAGCTAGTCACAGGTTTCACACAACTGGAGCAGAAATGCAAATGCTTGGGGGACCTTAAAACCAGAAAACCACCACAACAACAAGAAAACATAATCAGATTACTGCCCATTTTTGAAGTCACAGGCTACTGAAATAGTTACAATAAGGGACAATATCTTCAAGGATACTTTACAGAAGTACAGTTTCCCTCAGGGTTCCAGATATTTTATTCCTATATTTCTATATGTGATTACTTCTATAACCCAATTATGGGAGATTTTAGTTCACCATTTAACAATGTGGTTCACTGAGGCTTTTGTTTTTTTAATATCAACTGAAAAAACTCTCCATATATCTACACTTTATGTACATTGCTTGTGCAATTTATCTGTCTATGTAAATTTTTCTTTCTAACGTAATAGTTGAAGCAGCTATAGATAAGAAATGCTGAACATTTCACCACACAGGATACATGGCACCAAACCATAAATAAAGGTCAATGCTATAAAATCTCCTCCTAGAAAGCTCCAGGCCCTGCTAGGAAGAACTGGCTTTCCCCAGGCTGCAAATCTGTGTCCTTCCCACCATATGCACTGAGTCTTTATAGTAAACATATAAACATATAAACATACCACTGTCCCTATGTGGCAAACATTTCCTGTTTATGTGGAATTAAATTTGTGCAGCAATAAAATGTTCTAGAAGCTTTCCTCTTTATGTGCAATTTCCCCTCTTAGCAACAAGTGCAAAAGAAGGTTGTGGTAATACCATGTTTCAGTACAATCTCAAAGTCAAATACATGTTTTATTTCACCTGTGAATTTCAGCATTCTTTGGGGCCAGGGGAAAAAAGGTCAATAAACGTTTTATTTTATTTTGAGATCTGTGATAAGTTTTGTTAAAAGGCAAGGAAACCTCAGGTGTTGTTTTACATTGGAAATGTACTCAATGTTCCTATTGTTCAACAGTGCTGGGTGAACACCTGATTGTTTCAGCCTTCTCATGATTCCGACAATCAGTGGATTTAGATAAAGAATGCACCTTCATGCAGCATGGTCTGGCACACCACTTTGTCACTCGCCTGAGACTTTCCAGGTCAAGTCATTTTCCTGAAGTTGTGGGGGTGCAAACAGAGGATCACAACTGGAGGGGGCTGGGGTCTTGTGAATGGAGAATCGGAGAGCTGCCTTAGGAAAAGAAACTCTGGAATGGCTTCGTTTAGAGGGAACTTTTGGAGATCATCTGGTCCACCCCCACCAGCAGGGGCAGGGATATTTTTCATCAAATCATGACAGGCTGCTCCAACCTGACACTGAGCACATCCAATGATGGGGCATCCACAGCTTCCCTGGAATCTTGTCCCAGTGTCTCATCACCCTCATCACACAAAATGCATCCCTCACACCCAGTCTTAATCTCTCAGCTTAAATCTGTGCCCTTTGTCCTGTCACTACAGCCTCTGCAAAAAGTCTTTCCCCATCTTCCTTATGTAGTTTGGTGTGCTAAAGCTATTTTACAGCCTTTGATCCCTTTCTCCCTTTTTTAAGACAAATTAGAGAATTACTGTATTAGAGCACCTGGGAGCTCCAAGATAAAACCCCCAGTTTTTCAATGAAGATATTATAGTGCAAACATGAGAAAAAGGAAAGGTTAAAGTCCAAATTAAAGGGCAATTTAAGGAATTCTCTTTCTGGCACAGCTTTACAGTGCTGGGGGAGCAAAGCATTGTGTGACAAACTCTTACATGTCTGCTGTTGATGATAAAGCAATATGTGGTGTCTCATTTTAGGTTGCCAGCAGTGTTTAACAAGAGTTTGGACCCCATCACAGCTTAATCAGCACACAGAGGTTATTTGCACCTCCTCTAGCTTAATTCATGATTAACCTCAGCAGTCCCTCCACACCAGATTTAATAAACACTTTAAATGTTTAATATATTAAATTAATTTAAAAATATATTTAAAATTGACTAAACGCTTAAAACATTTCATTGTTACAGGCAAGTCTGAAGTAAATTACTGATAGACACATTATGCCTTTAAAAAAAAGAGTACTATCTTTAGGGTCTGGTATTCATGCTGGCTCCTTTTGATAAAATGATTCATTTCCCTACTGCAAAATTTCTTATTACTAAAGGCATCACATTTTTCTTCTTTATCACAATGTGAAACCTTTAATTAAATGATAATGGGATATATGGGTAACTCACCAAAGACCACTGACCTTCTAACCATAAGTTTAATTACTAATACATTAATTTTGTTTACTTGTGAAAGCAAAAAATTACAATACCTTAGAAGGCCTCAATCTGAATAGATCCATATAAAACTTTATACAGGAAAAAAGAATAATTGAATGCATGAGGATTTTTTAATTTATTTTTCTATTTTCTATGTGTAATGGAAAGTTGCATGCTATGAATTGCTGTTCATATTTCAAGGATTTTTAATATTGGCCACATTTCATAATTTCATTTTATAATGCAGAGGAATAATTGAAGAATTACAGTGCATTAAAGTAGCATCTTGGCCTATCAACCACACAAATTAGAAAAAAATTCAACAAAATGCTAAACTACAAATTTTCTAATATTTTTCTAGTAATTTTTAGATATTTCAGATTAGCTGAAATGCCTGCACACAACAGATGGACTCCCTACCAGCTCTTAAGTCACAATGTCTCTCTTTGCAGTAGCAACAGACTGGTTCCTACAAAACTAAATATTACCCCTGAGGTCAGCAGGTGAGATTTGAATCCGAATGCATCTCATAAGCCCTATAAAGTCTGTATCTTCTAGAATTGATAATTTAAAAGAAAACATACATGACAAATTCAACAGTTATTTCTAACATTTGACAGAAATGTGCTTTGGTTTTCCTTTCATCTTGATAAATGAAAACAGGAAATTTCAATTTGTTTTCTAATTCTTCTTCAGCACAGTGCTGAAACATTTTATTGTCTGCACTAAGGAAAATACCAGAAAATATTTTTGTAAAAGTATTTACCTCACATATATCTGTTTAATGAAATTATTCTATCAAATGTCTTAGAATGGTGTTATGTTGATCCACAGTTTACACAATACTTTTTCAGGAAAGTTTGAGGCTGCAAATGAGGGGCCATTCATTTCCTATGGTACAGATAATAAATTGATTGATTAGTTGCAATGCATTTGATAGAAGCTTGAAAATAAAGCAATAGTTGTGTCCCCTAGAAATTAACTTGTGGCTCATGAAAAGACCTCAGTGAAAATGAAAAATGAAAGAACCCTGATTATCTTTCATTCATCTAAAATAAAAAACAAAATTCTTCTAAAATAAAAGAGAGTAAACCTGACACTGTAAAGCTCCACAGTCTTCTGGTTTTTAGCTATAAATACTTTCTTTCTCAACACGAAATATTCTTAGAACAAAATTATGGTAAGGATTCACAGAAGAAATGAGTAATGAACAAGGAAAAAGACATGAAAGCCACCCAACCATTACAGAGGGGGGTGCTGTATTTCCAATGTAATCACAAGGTGTGACTTCATGGAGATGAGAGAACAGAAGGAGCTTCCTGATTAAAATAATACGACAATGTCAGAAACCACAGCATCACTGTCCCTTCACCAGATAGACTCTCTTCTCCCAGGTCCTGGTTTTGTTTTTCCTCTCTCTAATCCTTGTTAACTGAAAAAAAAAAAAAAAAGACAGTGTTCTAAAATGAGCTGTCAGAGAAGCTATTATTGTAATTCCCAGCCTAAATCCAGCTCCTTTGGCCATCCAAGTATTAGCTCTTCAATCAGAAAATAAAGAACTCCCAAACTTTGTCTTATGTAACAACTCCACTTTACCTTCCAAAAAGAGATTTCTGCTCTCTGAATCCTCCTCTCTGCTGCAGACTAGGGTCATTTTCAGGTGCATATTACCATTACAAGGCTGTAGAATTCCTAGATCTTTTCATAATGTATTTTTAAAAAGGCATGGCAGTTTTATCCTTGCAGCAGCCGCATTCCCTGTTAGAAGCATTGCAGATCCTTACACACCTACAAATGGGTCTTAAACTGATTTTGGGGTCCCCCTAACCCCTCAGCCTCACAGAGACACAAGCAGTAGTTTTGAAGCCCAGAGATTCAGGAACAAGCAATCAAATGAATTCTGAATTGGGCAGGATTTTCTGGTAGCAGGTTATCCAGTTTAAAACAGAACACCCTAAAATCCTATGGGATTTCCTCTGACTTTCAAAACACACGTTTTTCCATCACTCATAGTTAAGAAAAATCTACTCCATAACTCCCACTCAAAGATGTTTCCATCTGCACCTGCAGATGTGCTACTGCAGAAAGACAATTCCTGTTTAAAATCCTTAGGGATCCTTGGCTCTATGAGAAGTTGGCTTTCCTGTTATTTTAAATTTGTCTACACAAAAGTGGAGGGGTTTTTTTTCACCACTCAGCATGTTAAGTCCCATATCCTGTTTCCCAAGACTGATTCTGGAAGGGCTGGGGGCTTTGAAGTGTTTACTGCTGCCTGAATTTGGATACTGTGAACAAAAATACCCTCGAGTTCTTTACCAAATTTCCCCCAGCGAAGCACCTCAAGGAGTTTTTTCACACCAGGGATCTCACAGCATGCTTTGGTTTAATGCACTAGTGGTGGTCATGGACCTGGAAGTCCTGAGAGTGCACAAATGAAGCACAATTCATCCACAGTGGGTGCCTGCACAGCGTGTTTCTAGCCCATTATTTAAGGCCACACACTTGCAGTTGAAACCTGCCACCACTTGCCAACCTGTAATTGATCTAAAGGTAACAGATTATTCCACTCTGGAACAGTGGCACAGCAGGGGAGGATGATTTGGAGTTATTAATTCACCCCAGTTGTCATTTCTCCTCTTGCCTTTGATGCAGTGTCTCACAGCAAGAAATTAATTTCTCATAATTTCTCATAAAAGAAGGAAAAAAAGCCCAAAAAACAACCCAAACTGCAATCCAGAAAACACCTCACCGGAAGAAACCTATCCAAATCCCTAAATGCCCCTGGTGGCATTAAAGTCTCACTTTTCCTAATTTTCCTGGCTGTCTTTGCACATGCAATGATTAACATAGGGAAAAAGGGGGTAGCTTTCAACTTGTAGTAAAACCCATTGCAAATCCACTTACACCAGCAGAATTCATTGTAGATTCAGCCAGAAATCTCTCCCAAAAGCTGTGGTAAAGTGGTTGATTAGACAATGCTGCAACAGGTAAACTGACAGAGGGAATAGCTCAACTGTGGAGGGCTTTGCACTCCAACCATCAGGAACTGCACTTGTAATGGAGTGAGTTTTTTGACATTACAATATTCCACAACTTGGTGTAGAGATGGAACTGTAAAATGCCAACAAACACAGTTTCTGAGGTAGGTAAGTACTTTGCAGGCTACAATTTTTCCTATCAAGACGGAAGACTTAATGCAAACTGGATAAATGTTGACCTGAAAATATAAATATAGTCCAAATAGTAAAAGAAAGACATGTCTCTGGTTATCCCACGTGTGAACATGAATACATGCTTCATTTGCAAATACAGCTGTAATTACTGCATGTGCAAATGAAACCTCTGTTTGAACAAATTACACAATATCTTCCTACAGGCATGTACAAGAAAACTCATCAGAGTATTTACTAATTGGTCCATGTGGCATGCACATGAAATGCAAATGCAGTCTTGAAAACCTGCTGTAACCAGAGGGTAGTAGACTGTTTATCTGGTGTACTCAAGGGCCACCTTTTATTTCTGGGCTTTATTTTCAGGAATTTAGGACTTCCTCAGAGACAGATAGGTAAGCAATCCAGCTCTTTGGAGAGAAGTGTTTAGCCTTAGACATTATCATTGTTGGAAAACAAAATATAATGTTTAAAATACCAGTCTTTTTTTAACCAAAACATAAAATTATCTGCAGAAATCTGCAAAATTGCAGTGGAGCATGCTCCCTGGAAACTAGCACATTCTGTTTTGAAGGTCTCAAAATTTTGGGGTTTTTATCAGTATATTTTAATCTCAGAAATATAAATGTTGTACTGTTCTACGAAGACTTGGAAATCTGTGACTTGGATAGCTAACACTGTAGTATTATTCTGGTAACAGTAAAAATACACATCAATTAAAGCCTTATTTTAGTAACTCTGTTAGACAACTAAGATGTGGAAACATAATTTTTCAGAACATTCTTTTTTGCCACATGGCCATTTGCTGGTAGCTATTTTACAGCAGATTTTGTTGTTCAAGATAGGATGGGTTTCAAAGATATTTACTTGGAGAATAAACAACTTCCTCATGGGAATTTTGATGGCAAAATCTGCCCCTAGCGATTATGTTAACTTGCTTCTGAGGTAGGTGAGTTACACCTGGAGGTTTGTGTTCAAACTCTAATTACTTTGCAGGCCTGTGGTGCTTGTAATTAAAATCTGAAAAGCTCAGTTATTTCTGTGCTTGCCTAACCCACCCAATTTGTCCAACCCACCTACCTGTTTTGGTGTGATCCACCAGGCAGGTGACAATAACCCTAAAAAAACTGCTGAGGGCCTCTTCAGAACCACATCTCATGTTTTTTCACAGCCCCAAGCCCTCGATGTGATCAACAGCAGCACAGCCTGGTCCTCCCCAGCCCACCTCATACCCACATTGCTCTGCCTTCATCTGACAGGAATGTTCTCTATTTGTTTTGGGAATCCAGGATTTTGTTTAAGGTGGGATCCTGCCATTTAGCTGTGCAAAAAAAAAAAAAGGTCATTAAAATTGTATTCAGTTCTGTCTGAAACTTTGCCAAGCACTTTCTTCTGACCCCAGAAAATACAGAGGCAGCTTTCTAACCAAGAATGAAGACAAAAGGCAATGGCATTCCTGAATCCCATCTGGGAGTTTGTGGAAAAGTTTGGAAAAACAAAACTCTTCTTATACAGTTATGTGTAGGTATTAGACATTTCCACTGTTTTTTTTTTTTTTTTTTCCTTATTGTACATTATTGAGGACATTTACTTGAAGACGGAGTCTTTGTTTAAGTATTCATCTTTCTTTTTTAACTTATTAAGAATCTGAAACCCTAATCCTCTGCTTGTGACATCCCAGCAGGTTTGCTATGGAAATTATGACACTGCCAAAGCTCAGAGGACTGTGACACCAGGTAGAGAATAAACAGGAGAGGCGGATGGACTGTTAGGAAATAAGGACCCCTTTTTATCTAAATATTTTTGTTAATAAAGAACAAGGGAAGGGAAGGGAATGGAAGGGAAGGAAAATACATGATATGTTTTTGAGGCCCAGCTACTCTCTTACCCAGGAGTTCAGGAGGATAAAGTTTGAAAGGGTCCTGTCACTCATAAGAGAAAGGCTTTATTATAGTGTACAATGTATTTTTAATCTAAACCTTTGGCTCCTATATTTTATTTACATACCTTGATATTTTTTTCTTTGAGGTCCTCAGGCAGCAGTGTCAGGAACGGTCACAGACAAGCATTTGCTGTGCTTGGGTTGCCAAGTGACCTCCAGAAACCCCTGTCAAGGACAAAGGTATTGTCCGATGCCTTCAGAAACAGAGCTCTCAACCCCAAAGTTTTAACAAAAAATCCTAGTCTTTACACTCCTGCAATAACCTTCATGTTCCAAGCTTTTCATTCCTAACTGTGAACATGAAGCAGATGAAAGTTCACATTTTCATTTGTCATGTAGCCCCAGAGAACAGGGGCTTTAGTGAAAACACTGGATGTAAAATGTTAATGGACAGGTTTTAATCCCTTAGAAGCTGTATGGTAGTGGCTGTACCAGGCTCCCACTGCATATTCATCTTGTTGATAGAAAATTCACCAAAGAGGAAAACTGTCTGGGCTGAGAGTCATCAAGAATGGTGTGAAAAGAGAGGATATGCAATGACAAAAAACAAAACAAAATAAAAAAATAATTTAATGCATTTAATGTACTTAAAGGTCTGACGGGGAATGATGGAAAGTTCCAAACCAGGTTCCCGACCCCAAATTCAGAAGAGAGGAGTTAGAAAGAAGGAACAGGGAAAAGAAGTATGTGGACAATATCTTTGTTTTAAAAGCAAGAAAGGAAAACGGAAGAGCATAAGGTAAATGACACAAGTTTGTAAAACATTTTTGCTAGTGCTGTCCAAAGAGTGTGAAAGAGAAAAAAGATGGTGAGAGGGATATATGTCCAAGGTGTAAGTTCCATGGCTGGGAACCAAATGTTATTAATCACCCAGTGGATGCAGATGGGGAGGAATGCACAGTAGATTTCACAGCGAAGGGGAGCAGCTGCCCTGCAAGAGATATCTTCACAAGAAGAGATTATCACTGTCTGTGGTCCAGACAGAGCAATAAAGAAATTCAGTGCTTTACTCACTGTTGCTCACGAAGCAAAGTTTGGAAAAACAGATAAAAATCAGTTGCACACAGACCATGAGAGGGGAGAAAACTTTCTAGAAGAAAATACAAAGAAAAAAGAACAACAACAAACGTGCACTTGAAAAATATAAGCCTCATTTTAATTCCTTGTCATGCTGTGGTACATTCCAATGGAATCACTGCTCTGTACCTTGGAAATTGACAATATCATGTTCATCAGAAGGAAGCGATGATGAAACTCTCTAAAATGCTGAAGAAGGTGATAATGTTCCAAACACAAATGCCTAGATGTAATCTAGCTCTGCACTAGTAACTGAGCTTCTCCCACTTTATTTCACTCCATCTTCTCAGGTGTGTGTGTGGGGAATACAACAGTGAAGTTTGCTTGAGTCAGCTGATGTGAATTACAAATCCGTCTGATGGGGAAAGCAGAGAAGAGCAAAACTAGTCAGGAATGAGCAATCTGAAGCAGCTAGAACTCCCAGGCCAGAACTGCTGCCTGCTTGGAGCTCACTGCAGGCTGGGTCATGCCTGAGTGCCACGAGGCCAGTCCCTGCTCTGCTGACCTGTGCTAGACCAAAGGAGACAAAATTCCCTTTACTCAGCCATGGAATGGCCAAGCAATATTTATTTCCAACTCAGAACTCACATGACCTCTAGTCCTTGTAAAAGTCCCCAAAGCAGGAGATTTAAGGAGCGTAACTCAAAAGTTTCTGTCTCTTCCCCAATATGAGGTGTGAGAAGTGCAGAAACCACATGTGAGTCTTCCAGCTGGGCACATCTGTATACACAGATTAAAGATTTAGCATTACTGTGATGTCATGATTAAGTCCTAGTCACAGAAGCATAAGATATGTCCTGTTGGCATTCACTACTGGTGTCCTGCCTTTAAAAGTCTCCAAAAACCCCCAGGGATTACGGTCTGCATTATATCTCTTTAACCTGTCTTACAAAGGCTTGGTTTATGAATGAAAAGTTTGTTGGTTGCCTCTCCAGTGCTCTTCATCTACCTCTCTTTGAGCCTTGAGAGGACAGGTAAAGATATCTCTTCTCAGACAGGCTAAGCTATTGGAACAGGGATTTTCTCAAAGGTATGGGAGTAACATTTGCACCAATGATTACAGAATGCATAGGATTTGTGAGACTGTTCTGGGGGTGATGGACAAAAATGAAGAAGCTTTCACTCATTCTCCCCAAATTACCTTTGTTTAGCAGTGCTGCTGGAAATAAAATGTGATAATATTATCTGTGAGGTGATTAGGTGGGAGCAGGACAGAGTGTGCCTCCTTGCTTCCCTGTTTCTCTGCAATGAATATCTCCATTTTGGGCTAGAAAACTCCATAGCAATCTTTTTCAGTGTTCCACATAGCACTTTAAGCTCAGAGGCTGAATTTTCCCAGTTTTTCCTTCCCTAAAGATAACTTGGGTTTCATCTGTGAATCTTCACTTTGGTCTTTCTTCCTGGGGAGAAGATTCTGGTGGTCTCAAGGCTGTGATGTGTCAAGAAGGCTGAAGTCAGGTTGGGAAGCCCATCTAGAAGGAAGATCAAGATAGTTATTGATAAAACTCAGACATGTGCCAAGAGTTTCCTTCATGAACTTTTGCAGTTTGATATTGGAATGTTTTTATGAGCAGCAGGATTTTTCAAAAAAACAAATCAGAAATCCTTTTTCCACTGAGAAACCGCAGAAAATTTGTGGGAGATTTTCATCCAGTCATAATAGAAAAGAACATTACTGGTTAAAAGCACACAGTACGTGCAAATATCAGTCCAGTTAAATGAGAATGTTACTTTTCAAAGATACAGCAGAGATGAAGCTGCAGTGCTGAAGACAAAGGTGTTATTCTAAAGTTTTGGCTAGGAAAATCTTACAGTGTTATTTTTACTAGAAACATAGCACAGGAGGTTCAGTCTCAGCATGGGTTTAGGAAGAGAGGGGAGAGCATAAGGTATTTTCTCAGAATACATGTTTTGTCTTCTGAACATCACGAGTGGTTAAATGATTTTCATGGATATCCACAGATAAAACCTTGAACCCCATCACTTCACAGATGCACTTAGATCTGGGGGAAAATATTGTAATCAGTTATCAAATAATGTACTGTTCAGTAGGGTGGAGAATCATCTTAGTAACTGATTTTAGTCTTTTAAGGACTTCCCTTCTCCTGATGAAAACCTTTGATTGTAGCATAACATACTGATCACTAGCAGTCATCTATTAATGTGTCATTAGAAATAAAAATTTAATTTCATTCTCCCAGAGCTCAGATGTTTTGATATTTCTTCAGAACCAAGGAATAAATAATTGGGATGTTGTTTTAGTTGTCTTCCCACTGCTGTTCGAAACCACAACATACAAAAGGCCTGTGAATTCTGGTGTAAAGTTACACCAAGAGCGTTCAGCCATGAATTACTCTCACACTGCACTAGCATGACATGAAAAAGCACTACAGACAGTTCATGCTGCAAAGCTCACAGTGGAAGACTTTAAGCAGACCAATCTTGTTTAAATAAGGCAGTGCTGACTTGGGAAGAAGGCAACAATGAGGAAGCAGAATTTTTTAAAGTGTTTTTTTGTTTTAATTTATTGCTGTTTGGTTTAATTCTGCACCTGGCACAGAAGAAGGAAAGAAGAAAATAACACACTACAGAAGTAAAAAAATACTGCGTAATAAACAGACAAACAAATTGATCAAAATCATCTGTAACTTCTGTTAATAAACCCCTGCAAACTAATGCTTAATGCCAGATTATTTTGAAGCTAAATGAAAGACTGTTCACAGCTGCACATACTTCATTTCATAAATGCAGATTAAAGCAGATTCGAAAGCGTTGTTATGAATTATGCATTATTTTTAAAGAATAAAGTGAATAGCATAGAAAGCCTCTAGGAACCTGGAATAAGGAAACGTTCAGTTGGTTAAACCACTCTCTAAAAGAAGTCTCCTGGTATTGAGAGGAACTGTGGACGTGAGTGGGTTCAGTTCCTGCCAAAGAGGTACAATGAGGTGAGAGCACTCAAAACTTTTGTCAGAGTTTCTCAGGTGACTCTGTGACAGCTCTGTTGTGCTGACTGCATCCTTACGTCCACCACTAAACCACTTCCCCAAGTGCCAGATCTGCATGTTTTCAGAGCACTGCATGTTTTCAGAGTCAGGAATGGTGACTCAAACACTCCCTGGGCAGTCTGTTCCCACTTCCAGTGAATATATGTTTATGTATATACATACTTATGTGTTTAGGTACATTTTACCTCTGTATCTTTACATAAAACATATATATTACCCATAGAGTGGCTGGCAAATTTAGGATAGGAATTAGCCCTTGAGAGGGTCTCCTGCCCTCACATTCACACAGCAAAACAGTTCAACTGATATGAACAATCATTCCGGATGTGAACAATTATTCCTGATGTAAAATTCTGTTTAGAAATAGTTTCCGGTGATCTCTTAAGATGCAAATTTACAGGCCGGTAGTCCAGGGAATGGACAGTCCATGCTTGTCCTGTGGCAAGACCAGCTATGTCACACAATGCTCCAGACATCTGAAAAAGCAACAATTACATGGTTTTGCTCCAATACAAGGCACTCCTTTCCTCTTACAGCCATTACTTTTTGAAAAAGTACCCCTTCACGTAACTCCATTAAGATTCTGTACCAATGTACAACACACCCGATGTGATACTGTGATTTAGGGGACAAAATGAAATCCAATTTGTCTCTGATGTCATTGTGTGTTAGTAATGATGTCCTCAGACCTTTCCTGTGAACTCTGAATTTGATGGTTCATTGCGTACCTTGCCAGAGAATACAACAATTGCATTCTTTTGTTCAGTTATTGTCTGGAGCTTGTACATCCAACACACCAAGAAGAAAGGCTCACTGTCTGAATACCTAAAAGAGCCAAGTCCAGGAACAGGAAGGCTCAGAAAAGACACCTTTGCTAGACCTCTGTGAAGGACATTTAATCTTATCACCTTTCCATTCTAAGATAAAGGGGTTTTCATGTATACAAAACTTGTGCTGAGTGCTGTGATAACCCAGCCATGTGTCAGGCACCTGGTACAGCATTTGCAGCTCTCAGGGCCAAATATGATGAGTTTTGAGAGGATTAAATATCATCAATTGGGGGGGGTGAGTTGGTGAAGGTCAGTCCAGCAAGGCATGTCAGTGTAAACAAATGAAGCACGAACAGTGTTTGAAAAAGTGAAAAATAAATTATTGAGTACTTTGGGGTTTACTTTTTTCAGATCTCTCCACTTTTTCTTCCACCAATTTTTTACTTTTTTAACAAACTAATGCTTCAATGCATATTTATTTCTTCAGAATAATGAATAAAGATTTTAGGATATGACTCTTCAAAATAAATTCCTATTTTTATTCAAATACAAAAAAAATCAGAATCACAAATCACTGGTTAATAGCAACCACAACACAGAATATTTTTCATGCATACAAAGATTTCCCTTAATTTTTTTAAGTTTAATTTTAACTACAAAAGTTTGTTTTTTCTTCTCAGCCTTCTCTTACTTTCTAAAAGAAACCATGTTAATTAATGATCTCAGTAATAAATCATTAGTCAGCAGACCCTACTCTTTCATCTTCAACAACTCAGAAGGGAAATTCTACAATCATGATCTTCTTTTGTAATTGAGCCCTCCTAGAACTCTCATGCATTCAGTATGAGAATTTGCCTGTGATATCCGAATTTATTTAACTGTTTTGACCAATGCAGATCTTTTTCTGATGTCATTCTCCTGAAAACTGTAGAGGAATATATAATAAAGAAATGCAATGTAGTAATTGGAAATTTTGCATTAAAAAAATAACAATAGTAATAAAAGTACCAATACCAATAACATTATCAGCCTTTTCAATGGCATCATTTTAGCTTCAACTGTAGTGCTGTTTGGACACTTTCAATCATCATAAGGAAAAATATAATCCCTGGCTGTTTTGAGAACATTTGTGTTTGTTTACTGTAATCTGATTTTTTTCATTCATTTATAAAAAGCAGTTCCCAGGAGTGTTTGGACAAACAATCATTAATTTCTTCTGTTTTGAGAACTTTTACCCTAAAGTATTTTTACTTAATTAGACTGTTATTTTTTTCTCAAGTTCAGTCCTGAGCAGGATACTTCAAGGATCTGCAGTACCCCCAAGTTCACTCAGGAGGTCCAGGCAACAGGAATTTTCTGAGAATTTTTCAACTCTTCATTTTGACAGCAGCAAGAATTATTTCTTTACCATGTTCAGGTTTCTTTTAAAACTTGCCTGGCTTAGTTCAAGGCCAGGGCTTGGAGAAACCTGGTCTGGTGGAAGGTGTTGGACAAGATGGGATTTCAGGTCCCTTCCCACCCAAACCATTCCATGACTCTGTGATTTTTGACCAACTAACTAACTAACATAGAATTCAACAGAAAAATGTTTTTCTTGGTAAAAGGATTTTGGCCTGTTCATGCAAAAGCTGTCCCCATGCCATGTACTCATTCCAGGCTCCACCTTAATCCATAAACTTTCCCACTGGCTGCCTCTAGGGACAAGGTGTTCAGAACTCAGGTTTTGAAGAATTTGGCTTCTAAAGGCCAAGGCAGACTTAAAAAAAAAGCAGCCCAGGACTCTGGAGTACATATTCATGAAATAGCTATTTAAGCCCTTTACTCAATGTCAGCAGGAAGTCTGGGTTTTTTTTCCCTTTCTCAGAGGCAAATGTTTTCCATCAAAAATGAACTTTCTATCTTGTTCCCCAAGTGTTTCTAGAGTAAAGGAACCAAAGCCTCTGCTTTAAGAAATAGCCAATATTAAAGAAAATATCTGTTTAAATGCCACTGAAATAAGTGGAAAAGTGAGACGTCTTCATAAGTCACACCCACAGTGACTCTCAGCATTGTCAGATGCCTTTCCTAGGGCTATTTTTTGTTCAAAAATTTACCAGACCTGAATGCCCCCAGGTCTCTTTGCCTCAGTCGTGCTCAAATCACTCCAACATTCTTCTTCTCACCCCTTTGCTTATCTCTCTCTTGAATTTGGGTTGGGTGAGGCATCATCCGTCTGTGTCACACAGGAAAACACATTTAATCCTTTCCCACCATGACCAAAGTCTCAGAATTGGTGATGGGTTCGGCTGATTAGGGCCAGCTTTTGACAGCTCAAAATTAATCATGATTACCAGATATGAACTGAAGATTTATAGTATTGGTAATATGGTCAATCTCTTTCAGTACTTGCACTTCACAGCTCCATTTAAGCTGTTCCTGAATGCTACAGTGAGTACAGGACTTGGGATATAGGATTTCTGAGTTCATATTTTTCAATTACCTCCCTCAAATATAAGGTCAAACCTGACACTGCTTATGCAAGTCGTGCTGTGATTCTTTTTAGCCCATTTCTCTATCAAAGCAACGTTATGTTCAGACCTCTTTAGTTAGATGTCTGTTTTATTAAAAAGCAAAACCAAAACCATGCAATTCACAATTATTTAATTGTCTATTTTAGTGCTGAGATATTGAGATTTAGACAGACAATTCCTTAAATCTACTTAGATTATTATTTTTCTCAGAATCTCCTGCTTTATTTTATTAAAATTTCTCCCCTTTTTTTCCTGGAAGAAAAAAAAATAAAAATTCTCCTATCTGTCTCTAGCAATCTTACACGTTTTTAAAAATAATTTTTCTTGGCATTTATCAGTCACCAAAGGTAAATATACATGATTCTATCAGCTTTAACTTCATTATCTGTTATGGTTACCACAGGCCAAGAACCACATTGTTGTGGTTCAATTCACCTACTTCAGTTATAACCTCATTTACCTCAGAAGCACTACACCTGTCTGTCTAATTTTTCTTCAACAAAGCAAGTGGGAAGATAGCCAGACACCTAAATTGCATAAAAAATCTCTACAGTTCTTCCATTTAAAAAGAAAAAAAAATCAATTTCCATATGTCACTTCTAGATCTAAAAATGTCCAAACAGAAAAAAATGTGATTAATTATTTATGTGGTAGACTGAACTGAGGACTTGTATCAAGTTTTTTTGTGCCAATTTACAACCACATTATCTAATTTCTCCTTTCTTCCCAATGGAATGCTTCATTACCTTGCAATAATTTATTATATTCAATATATTATAGAGCTAATAAAAGCAGGCATTATTATTTTTATCATGCTGCTTTAATTTTCTTCTGTGAAAAAGAGGGGTTTCAGATGTTGGTCTGATCTATCTATTACATTGATTGGAATATTTTCAAGATTGCAATTGAATTTAAAAAGGAATAGCAGATCTTTTGAAATGAAAGCCAGCCTGAAGAATGCCTAATTCAAAAGGCAGAGCATTAATTTAAAGCTCAAAGAAGAGAAGGGTAACCTATGATTTTCAGATTAAATGGGAACAGACATGAAAAAAGTTCTTTACTGCTTCATATGAAGATGGAAAACCCTGAAAATCTTAACAAGCTTCTGTCTTTGCCAAGTTTTTAACTCAGATCTCAGATTTTTGAGCATCTCTCAACTGAAACTCCAAACCCTGTCCTGCCTACTCAAGTTATGAACTTGAGACTTACATGAAGCAGCCACATTGTGCTTTCTTAACAGCATCAAGAAAATTGACGTAGCAAAAGATGTTCATAATGGTTTTGTATTTCAGAATAGGAGTAATTTAAACTCCCACTTGACTTCCCTGTTACTCTAGAGTAACAGGCATTTGGACACTTTCTGAATTTTCGAAACATTATTTTGTTAGTAAATATGAAGTGGGTTGAGGTTGTTTGTGCTTGGGTTTTTTGGTGGTGGGGATTTTTTTTTTGTTTGTTTGTTTTGGTTTGGGTTTGGTTTGTTTTTTTGTGGATTTCTTCTTGTAGTTGTATGTTTGGTTGGTTCGTTTAGTCTGTTGGGTTTTTTTCTCCTAAGAAAATAATGTTTTGGAGAGAGGAGTCTTGTGTCTTCTGTCTTCAGTATTTACTGTCCTTCCAGGTGCAGGAAACAGCTTTTCCCTCCTACTCATCCCAACATGTGGTGGAAACTGATATTCAAACTTCAGAACTCAGTGCTTTCACCTTTCTTCAGGGCTTGAGAATTACTGATTTGGACGATTAGGTTAGATGTCTTTTTTTTTAGTCCCGCTGCTCCTATGTAAAAGCAACCCTATAAAGTTAAGAAAAAGAATTGCCGTCCTGTGGAAAGCAAATAATCTAAAGTAGATTCATCAGTTTCTTCTCTGGATCTCAGTTTCCTGCACTGCCATGCTGTGCAGCTCATTGACTCACAAGATTGCTGCTTAATTCAGGAATAGGAGGCAACTGGCTAAATTGGCAGGATTTCAAAGGCCTTCCCTGAGGTCCCAGTCCCCAGCTCTTGTCCTGTGCTTATGAGTGTCTGCAGGAAGGTCATCACAGCTGGGGCAATGGAGATTTATAAAACCCATGCTCTTCTTCTGGGAGAGTTCCTTGAAAAGAAATGGAAAAACAAGAACAAGCAATTCAGCTTTCTATTCAGAAAAAACCCAAACCAAACCAAACAAAACCAAACCACCATCACCACCAAATAAACAAACAAACAAACAAAAACCCCCCAAAACCCCCAACAACCAACCAACCAAACAAAAAACCACTAAAAAACCCAACAACACCCCCTAAAAAAAACCCCACAAAGCAAACAAAAAATAAACCCCAAACAAAAGAAAAAAATAAAACTAACCAGGAAAAAAAACCCCAGCACTGTAACATTTCTTCTGCTCCAAGGGAATCTGAGGAATAGTAAGCTCAAGAATCTTATATGTCATGCACCCTCACCTGTTCTCTCTCCTATTTCAACAGCTGTCTGCAGTCATTGTAAGAGCATAATTATTGCTTTAGGGATTTCAAGCCTGTGTAAAAACTTCTGCCTTACAACAGGTATGAGACAAGGAGATTGCCTCAAGAAAAAGAAAACTGTGAAAGGAGAAAAAACTCAGAGCATCATCCAGTAGTCCAGTTCAAGGCTTGAGGGAATTCTGCTCGTCCAAATGATTAATCTTAAAAAGAACCCCAACACTCTGAGCTGAACGCTGATAGACTCTGAGTCTATCCTCCCACATGCCTGAACTTTCTGTGCAGTTAAATACCTACACAATTTCCTAAATAATTAAGAGATGAGATTTTTATCCCTGAACCTATTCAGCTAATGTTGAACCTAAGAGGAAGCCACTTGTAACACCATTCAACTCTCCAGAAGTCACAAGGGAAAAATCAGAGAAAGGCAAGGCAAGGCAAGGCAAGGCAAGGCAAGACAAGGAGAGGAAAGGAAGAAAATCAACCACTCTCAAACTCATGAATACCAAAAATCAACCAAGTAACCAACAAAACCCTCCCAAAGCAGCGAGAGAAAAAAACAAAGCAAAGAACAAAAATCCCAAACAAACCCATAACCTGGACTAAACATCTTCAAGTAGGTTTAATGATGCTCCTGGGTTTCGTTTTGACTATATAACAAAGTCAAGTCTGTGTTTGAGAGAGGAAACCTATGAAACTTAAACTATGAAAGTTAAACAGAAGAGGTATAGAGCATTAAAATATTCTAAATTTCAAGGCTTGGTTTAGTGAGGCTGAAGTACAGCTCTTGGACACAGGAAACAACTCAAGTCAAGACTGCAGTTTCAAACTGGGGAAAGACTTGTGTGCTCACAAGTGTGTTTACTTTTTCTAAATGTACTAGCTAGCTGGTCTAATGGAATATACTTCCTCACAAATTTTGTTCTGCCTCATATTTTTGCAGTGTCAGGGCCTCTATAGTTGTACTACTTAATAAATGTTATTTGAACCAATTGTTACCCTTGTGGTCAAGGAACAGCTCCATCTTTCCTCTCAAAAGAAGTGGGAAGAGGTTTGTGCAAGCTGACAATACAAACATATCTCTGAGAATACTCATCAAATTCTTCTGTCTTGATTTCTTCTTCTTTTTTTCTTCTCCAAACAGTGACTGTGGCTGCAGTAAAGGGACATGACAAATCCTCAGTAGGGAACTCCTGAAATTCTGCTGGTTTTGTCTAAGTAGAACCATCAGTGCTGAGATGAGGGAGAAAAGTGCCTTGGATCACTGATGCTATTCTTGTCAGATTTTCCAGTCTTCCATGGTGTAGATACAGACAAATATGAAAAAATATCAGCCTACCCAATCTGGCCAATGAAATACTGATGCTAGAGTAGTGCTACAAAAATTACAGGAAAACCTCAACGGATACAGATTGTCCATGATAAAGTCTCCACAGTTTTTAACTAAGAGCAAGCTGGGATGAAGGCAGGAGAAATGGTTCAGATAAACAGAGCAGAAGGCACTCAGCTGTCTCCCTGTCACAGCTGAGGTCACAGGCTCAGGAGAAGTGGCAGGAGCAGCCGGTGCCCCTGATATCCTCCTGGCACTTTGCCACTGTCACATGTTGGCTGGATCATGGGATCATGCTGTGTGAATCAACAAAACCCCCTCTCCCCCTTCCAGCAAAACAACCTGCACCAGCCACGAAGAGCTCCCTTTGGAGGCTCAGAGCACTTGACCTAAGGCACAGGGGAGATAACTGCAGTATTCCAAGTGATTCCATGAGTTTTGAGTCTGCTCCATGAGCTGTGGGAACGGAGCGTGCGGAAGAAATGTCACCCGATGTCCTGCCTGGGAATCAACTCTCCCAGGCACTGTGGTTGTCACTGACCTTCATGGGGGCAAACAGTAAACTCGGTTTTCATGCATCTGTTTTCAGTTGATCTGTTTTCAGTCAATTCCCTTCTCTTGAGGGCGAAACTCCCTGTGAAATAATAAAGGCAAAACACCAGGGTGATGCACAAAGGAGAAAGGGATTTCTGTAGGAATCGCTTATATGAAAAGTTGTGTTCATGCAACTGTGTGGAAAAAAAAAAGGGAAAAAGTTTCATTCTGATACTAGAGAGGAAAGCTGACAACTGGAATGGTTCTCAGTGGTGAGTTTGCAAGTTGCCCATGAAGAAATGTGACAGAGAAATTCGCCTGCTTGCTTCTTCTCCCTATCTGTGCAATCAGATCATATCTGAATATGATCATGTGTATTTACCTTTAGTACCTGATAAAAGCCAAGAACAATTATTTTTAAAACCCTATAAGATTGCTAAAGATAGACAAGACAAATTATTTTCTTTATTCCATGAAAAAAAGAAAAAAAAAATAAAGTAGGAGATTTTGACACAAATTATGATGTAAGTAGACTTAGGGAGTTGTCTGTCTAAATTTCAATATTGTTGGAAGCAGAAACTTGCAAAGAAGATGGGTTTCATGCAAAGAGGAAATCACCTGGGAAAAGCCAGGACCTAAGTAATAAGAATACAGACTATGTATATATATATATAAAGAGAAATTGTTATGTACAGTAATTATTAGGAAAAACAAGGCAGAATCAAGATAAGGCTAGCTCTCAGGAAAAAATATGTTTGTGACAGAGGGAGAGCTCCGTACATGATGAATAAGTGTCAGTGAAAAAATGCTCTTTATTTTGAAATATATCATGTTGTTACAATATTATTATGTGTATTTATTTTGAAATATAATAATTCTCAGAAAACAGCCTGTAGTTTATTGGCTAGTAACATACAATAGCTGTTTACAGGCAGATAATAAAAAAGATTCCTTGGACTCTTTGATAACTCATATTCTGAGTGAAGAGTTAAAGATTTTAATGAATGTCTTTCTTTCCATTTCACCAGCTAGAGCCAGAGGATCTAAAATAATCACTGTTTCCCTGCATAAATATCTGTATATAGAAAAGGACCCTCTACCCATCCTAAATTTTTTCTAGCTGTTTATTCCCTTGGTTCACATGTTGAACCTCTCTTACAGAAATCATATTGTGTTGCTTTTGAAACAAGCGTCATGTCATTACAAGAGTATTACTTATTTCAATCATGAGAAATGGGAAAGTGGAAAGGAAGTTTCTAAACACAGAAAGTTTCCTTTCATGTGTATTGCTAGCAACATATTTCCAAAATCAGACATCAGGTTATTTTAAAATTTATATTATAAAACATCTCTGAAGTAAATTCAGTGGCTTTTTCAGAATCATGGACTGGACCTATTTTGCTGTCAGTTAGACCAACACAATCCTCTAGAAGTTAATGTTATTGCAGCATTGTAAAGCTGGGATGGGATCTGTTGTGGGTCTTCTTGCTCCTTTTGTCTGAGATATTGTATTAATTATATATACTATATATCCTTTTTCTTTCCTTCTTCCTTTTTTTTTTTTTTTTTTTTTGTTTGTTTGTTTTTTTGTTTTTTGTTTTAGAACTCAGTTTCAAATTTTTTTTTTTTCTTTCAGCTCATTTTGCCCAGGCTTAGGTTCAGTTTGGACAACATGAACCAAGAGAAAAAAAAAGCAAAACAAACACTGTTGTTTCCTTTTGAATGTTATTCAGGCACCAGGGGCCAGGTCTTGATTAATGCTCTCTTTTGAAGCCATTGTTATCTAAGATCTCATACAATTTGCTTTGGAACTTTCATTGTTTTCAGAAGTCGTGTTGAAAACTTAATGAAGTTAACACAAAGAACTACTGTAACGAGATAATGAGATAAGTCCAAACCAACAAAAGGGACAAAAATTAATTATTTCATATGTTGCCAGTGAGCATTGATGTTAAGGGAATGTATGAACAGTGAAAGTCTGATTCAGTTGCCCAAAGACATGCAACCAGTAACATTTGGGATACCCTAGGATTTCCCACATGGCATTCATATGCAAATCCAGAAATCCCTGCTTTCTTGGGGTATCATGTCTGGCAGGACTGCAAATTCTCCAGTGTCTGACATTGGACAGTCCTGTTCAGCCAGTTGAATCAAGACTTGTCTGTGTATTCCATCATTTGTCATCACCAGAAATAAAATCAGCTTTACACTTTGTTGACAAGGGACACACCCTTTAAATGCTTCAATATACTGGAAAATGGTCTATATGCATTTCACATGGTCTGCAAAGCATAAACATGAAAACAGTGGCATCCCAGCACCTTAATCCCACATACTTTATTCTCTTGGCTGTCAATTTATAGCACATTCCCTTGGGGACAAATACAGCTATGTAGTGGAACCCTAGAGAACCAGATAAAAGCCAGAAGTCCAACTGCATAATTACATACAGTCCCTGTGACATTTGCAAAGTTGCTTCCATTTCACATCATAGTGAATTGGTTAGTAGTGAACCAATCTGTGTTTTAATACAATCACTGAATACAGGTATCAACAGCATTTTGTTTCCATCAATATGTTCAAGATTAGAGCACAACATCATTAACTGCTTCTCAACCATATGTAGTGTGGATGTTTAAAAATTAAAGTAATACACTGAACAATTCAGTTTGTTCTACGAAATGTATTGTTTTTGTTGAGGATGGATCATCTATCTTTTATCTTACCCTTGCTGAAACATTTGTTATGAGCATTAGGTGTTCATTTTGCTCCATATTTTCAGAATGGGTTTCCAAGAGATCTGTTCCCATTTCATGTATGAAAAAGCCTCTTTTGAGTCAGTGTCTGCAACGCAGACAAAACACAGTGTCTGCTCTGCTGTTGCCACTAACATAAAGCCTTCACCCGTTTAAGGTGGATTGCTGGTCCATTATATTTAGCAAACTTTGCCATCTTGTTCAAGTCACTGTGACGGGCACAGCTTTCTTTTTTACTCATTTTCTGTTTTCCTTCTCCACAGCCAGCCTGCCTTCCCCTCCACACCACCATCCTTCTCTCACAAGGACAAACCCCCAGAGCTCCAACTCTGGTAATTTGTGATAATTTGATGCTGTGCCCTGATGTAGAGTGATGGATTGTTCTGCCAAACCATCACTAGTGACGTTCACCATGGCTTTGGAGGGGTTGCTTCAGGACAGTCCAGAAATCTGACTGTAAGCTCCTTTCTATAGATGGCTTATTTTAATCGTGACATTACTCAAATCTACATCTCTCTGTGGATGTTTATGATTATAGTGACCTCTAGGGGTTTGCTTTCCATCACAGAGTCTTTAACTTTGGCTACAGCATGGCAAGGTCAGTCTCCTGCTCAGTTGTCCCAGTGGTGCCATATTCTCACTTTTTTTGCACATTGCAATTTCTTTAAAAAACAAAACAAAACAACCTCCCCAAACAAACAAACAACAACAACAACAACAAAAGTTTGTGAACACACAACTGACAAGATAGAAAAGCACACAGGTACAGTTTTTTGGGCACCTGCTAAGATTCAACAAAGCTTCAGAGGTGAGGAAATTCTTGGACAAATTTGGAGAAATTTCAAGGCCTGAGAGTGAAATGTCTTAAAAATACAATGAGCAATGCTATTCTTAAGTATTTTCCTCAGAGACACCAAAAAATTGCAATCTAAATCTGGAAAAGCAGACTGGCTTAATGCCCCTCACAAAAGTACTCCAAATTTATATTTTTGCTTATGCATCTGAAATTATCAGATAATTATGAAATCCATGGCTGGAAGGTGCAAAATCTGAATTAAATTCATCTGAATTGAAGGTGAATTTCACTGCACAAAACAGCATCAACTATCAATAGGACTAGATATAGTATAGAAAAATAACATAAGAACCCTAAAAGAACAACTTAAACTGGCAAAACTTAAATAAAGGGCAGAAATACAGCAACCAGATGACTTTTAGCTGTCAGCTGAATTTGAATTTACTATGGTCAGAGGGCCTTAGGCAGCAACATCAGAAAACATCACACCTAGAGAGAAATGCTGAATTCCAGTCAAGAACTGGACATGTCTTGTTTTGCTCACCAGGCTCAAATTCCTGGTCTTCATTCTTCAATTGCTTTTAAAATTGCTCTTAATTTGACTTCTGTTTCTTTCAGTCTCACACAGACTTTGTATTTCTGATTTCCTTCTGAAATGTTGTTGGAAGCCTGTATTTTCACAGCCTTTTCCTTTCCTGCCCCTGAATCATCCGGCTTGTTCTCTGTCTTGAATTATTCTGTATTATCCTTGGGGTGGTTCAGGCCTCAGACCTTCATGGCTAGCAATTCCTTATCTTTTTTTTTTTTTTTTTCCCCACTGGAAACAGGCCCACTAAGAACAGGCAGGCAAAGCACAAACAATAATTCCACACAGGCCAGCACCTCAGTGAGAATTATGATTTCTGTTTTCTCTTATCAAACACCAAGGATTTTATGCAGCTGCCTCAGTCCATTTTAAACCATAGCCTTTGAATTTCAGAATCATTCACAATGATCCTTTGTCTTTTACAAGTCCTCAAAACAAGGTCCAGTCCTGTGCATATTTTTGGTAGAATATCTTATAGAAGAGGTGCCCAAAGAAACAAAATCTCTCATGATTTCCTTGAATCATCCTATAAGCAAGGTGGACGTTACTCTTAAGAAAAAGAGATGCAATTTGATTCCCAGAATGGCGGGGCTCCCATGAGAATATCCCTGGTGTTGTCAAGTTCGGTCACCTGTTAGAGAGATGCTCTGTAACAGCCTGGCTTCAAAGAAGCAGGGTAAATATCTAAGTACAAAAATGATATTTCCTGAGCCAAAAAGGTCTGTAGAACAAATAATTCTGTTTGGATTTTGTAATACATTGAACCAGCTTAGCAAATTAAAACAACACCAAAAACACAAACAACAAACACAAGCAAAACCCAAACCCAGAGCTGATGGTGTTACAGATGGGTTCAAAGACACTCATTTGCAGAATGTCCAGATGATGGATGAACTGAAATGCACCAATATAATTAACACTTCTCCATGGTTAACAATAGTAAAACGTACTCTTCCTGCTAATGTAAAAGGAATTTAGTGAGTGGTTCTAAAAATTATGTTCCTAGTTGCTGCTTAAAACTAATTCCTTGTGTTGCTGTGGTCCAAATTAGAAGTAGTAATAAGCAGATACTATTTAATGAACAGCTTGAAAGCTATTCCCCCTGACAATGCATCCAGAGCTAAATGAAAAGAATGAGCATTTTCACAGCTTCATATGGAAAAATGAGCTATTCTTTATATAAAACTAAAAGGCAGTTGTCAGTTGATAATGGAATAAAACACAGTAAAGAACAATGCCTTATAATTATAATAGACAATAAAACCATTTTATATATTATTTGTATGCCAAATACATGATGTGATAAATACCAGTTTTGTTTGGTTAGTTAAACTATATTTTCATATGCCACACTTTGCTACGTAAGCAAAGGGCTTTGTGGCAAATACTTATTAACTAACTCTTCTAGTTATAGTGGTTGTTGGCAAATCCAGTTCTGAACAAAGCTGAGCAAATTAATCTCAATGATTTGCACGTATAGAACATTAAAATTAATAGGGGAAAAAAATGCCCAATGACTTAACCTTGAGAATTATTTCATTACATATGCTATTTTAATTTTGCAAAGTGTCTGGTGTGTGGGCATTATTTCTGCAGTTCATCTGGAACCACAAAGTCACAGGATATCCTGAACTGGATGGGACTCACTGGATAGATCATTGATCCATCTCCTAGCCCTGCATAGACACCCCAAAATCCCACCCTGTGCATCCTGAGAGAGTTGTCCAAAGGTTTTCCTGGAGCTCTGGAGCCTTGGGGCTGTGACTGTTCTCTGGGGACCCTGGGCAGTACTCCAGCACCCTATGGGGAAAGAAACACTTTTTAACCTTTAAATAAATTAATAGGAAATAATTCTATCAGGAGTCAAATGTGGCATTCTAAACACAGTTTTGTCCGGTATGTGATTTCTAAATAAAAGGTCCTCTGCGGAATATGAGCTTGCTGATTGAAATTGGAATTTCTGCCAGTGCAGCTACGCCAGTATTCCCACTGGAATTGACAAGAATCTCAGTTTCATTCAGCCCATGTGGAATTTTTATATCTATAACTATATAGATCAATTTATATATCAAAGGATATTTAAAATTATGATGCAATTGAACCACCATT
Source organism: Sitta carolinensis (assembly GCA_032173965.1). NCBI lineage: Eukaryota > Metazoa > Chordata > Aves > Passeriformes > Sittidae > Sitta > Sitta carolinensis. The sequence goes on along the minus strand of CM063313.1, from coordinate 2,024,700 downwards.
TGTGAGACAACCATGTCTTGACATTTTTTGATATAGTTATTTACAATTTCTTTTGCATGGACTTGTTTTAATTTTCCTCTGTTTCTTTGTTATAAAATGATGGGCAATATTTGCTAAGCTCTTAGTTGACTCAGGGCAAAGTAGAAAGTCCAGTGGGCCTTGCATTTGAAAGAAGAATTACGAAGGAAATGTGATATCTGTATGGTTACACCTTACTAATCTCAGTATAAATTTGGTGTGATCCATCATGCCAAGAAGGATTCTCTCACTCTTTTGCTGGAAGAGCTGCAAAATCTTAGCATTGAAAAGGCATTAAATACAACAGAGAAAAGCTGCCTATGATAGTCATAATTAAACCAAATGTTAAAAATTATTAGAGAGTTAAAACTACTTCCTTGCCTTTTGGTGATTATTTATTTATTTATGTTTACAGATGGCCAGGGAATAAGGTTAATCTTCTTCATAGAATTCTTCTATCAATTTCAGTGGGAAAATATTTTCTTACTCCTCTAAGGTGTTGCATAGCTGTCACACACCATGTGCAATTTTGCATTTCATAGTGTTGAAAGGCATTCCTTTTAACCAGTGCAACTCCTGGATCTCAGTTATTTTTAAAATTATCTTGTCATGCAAGCTTAATAGACATCTCACAGGCTCAGAAATGTGGCTTTTCATCCTTCCACTGCTCATCAACTTGGTTACCTCCAGAAATATCACCTCTGTGGGCTCGGCTGAGATACGTGGAATACACCCAATTTGGAAAACCTTAACAAGGATGCATGCACATTGAATATCAAAAGTCTCAGCTCAGTGGGTACTCTGCCTGTGGGCTGCTCAGGTTGGAAGGAAAGGCTCCCATCTGTAGTCACATTACACAATAAAAGCAATGATTCAGGGTATTTTCTAAGCATTGTTCCCATTTCAGAGTTGAGTAATTAAATTAGTAGCAGGTGAACTCTGGGATGGTTTGGACAGAAAGCTACAAAGAAGCAGCACTGCTGCGTGTTCACCATGGAAACTGCAGAGGTAGAATGGTTTCAATAAATTCACTTTGCTGTGTCATTCTACAGTTCCAAACAAGTGTAATAGCTATATATGAGTTCCCTTAGTTTCTTCCCAAAATGCTTCAACAGCAAAAACTCAAAAGAAAGTCTAGCAAAAGAAAAAGCAGAATATAATATTTCACTGTTATAACTGATGAAATGTCATCATTTATATTTATTAATTGTAATTACAATATATAATATAATATAATAATATTGTATATTTATAATTATAAAGTTATAATAAGTATGTTATATAACAAACATTATATTAATGAAATTTATTCCTGTAAATCTGTACTATCTCAGCCTGAAAAATTTATCACCCTAAACTCTAAAATTTGCATTTTATATAGCACTACTACCGTACAATGCTTCTGAGCAGCACACTGCACAGAGCAATAGCTGGAGTTGTAAACTCCTGTTATTCAGAAACATCTTATGCAATTCACCTTTATAACTTCCTGCTCGTTGCATTTAACCTTTGCTTTCACCACTGAAATATTTTCTGTGATGGCAGCCAAAGCAAACATCACAAGTACTGTAGAATCTTTTCCCATACCAGCTTAAATTCCATTCACAGAAACACACAGAGGTTATTTTCCTTTTTTATTCTTTTTTTCTTGTTAACTTTAAGGACATTTCTCCTCTTAGCTATCAAAACCTGCCACATTTTATTACACATGCCAAAAAAATGAGGTGCCAGTTAAGAAAAGTATTATTTATCTTACCTGCTCTGTAGACCAAACCCTCAAAACTAATTATCTCATGCTTATATATTCAAAGATATTCAAATTTCTGACAATTTTTTTTTGTTAGAAAGGACCAACACTGTTCCAGGATGGAAATCAAGAAAATAAGGTGAAACCCCAATTCTTATACCCTTACCCTTGAGCAGCAAGTGATAAGGAGGCTTCCCCTCTTTTGCTAAAAGTTACAGTACTAGAAACTTTAAAGTTTGATTGGTCCATTTTGAAAATGATGGGGATAACATATGTCAAGTCTATTTTAAGGTCCTATGGTCAATTTTAAAATGTGAATGTTCCTCAGCTGTATAGGCTTTCAATGAAATATGAACTGTCAGACGACTGAAGAAAGAATTTACTGCAAACTGGGTGCATCAAATCCTCAGTGAAGTTTCTGTGGTACATCAGAACTAAGTCAGATCAGGATTAATAAGAAGTTTCTTGGTGGGGGGTGTGTGCATGAAAAAGAACTGAGAGCCCTTTCTTTCTCCATGCTGCAGAATCACTGTGAGGTAATATTGTCCTTCTAGCAGCAGAGAAGTTTTCCTGGCTTCTCTTGTTCTTTTTACATTCAGAGTGATTTTCTGTGATGAACAAATGCTATAGAAAGGCTTATGGGGTTTTTTTAGCAGGACTTGTCCCTGTCACATTCAAGAAATTTCCCCACTAAATCTTGTCTGCACTTCCACCTCGCTGTAACTTCTATGTCAGCAGAGTTGTTCACTGAGGCACTGGGAAGATGATGTCAGGACAGAGAAAAAAAACACAGAATTGTATATTGACCTTGAAAGACTTTCTATTTAAAAAAAAAAAAAGAAAAAAAGTAGAGAAAAAGAAAAAGCATTGCTGTTAACATTCTAAGGACGACTCAGAATGAGTATTTCAATCACCATCTAATTAATACAGGACATTAATTAATGGGTTATATAGGGGAGGTAGACTTTATATAAGTGTGTCTGATGAAAAAGAAATTACAAAAGCAGAAAAGTCATAGCTGTTAAAAATGTTACATTAAAAACCATTAAATGACTTTATTAAATGTTTTCCTCTTCACTGAGTCTTGCAATACATGCTAGAGATGTCATCTGTGTCTTACACTGCAAGGAAGCATTTTCTTGCATGTATAGGAAATTTTCATCCATTTAAATTTCTAGCCTGATGCTGTGTTACTTTAAACTTTATCATTGCTAATTTTTATGAGCTCTAGAGTAATTAAAATTATTCAAATTAATTTAAATTAAAGATGCTGTTAATTTAAAATTACAATGGGTAAAAACCTTTAGTATCATTTTAGTCAAGAGTAATTCTGTAAGTATTTTTAGGTAAAGACAAAATATGAAGTCTACACTGTATATTCTGGTTTCTATTTCTCTTGTCTTTGTAAGCTATCTGATGAGTTTGGCTGGATAAACAAGAGAATTAAGTAATAATGAATGTGTGGGTACTTATGTAATTTAATTCAAGAGTATGTTTGAGTATGCGGTATTTTCATAATTATTTTATTAGCCAAGAATTTAGCACAATTAGAAGTATAAATATAGTTCTAAATTGCAAAGACTTTTTAATGGATGCTCCTACTCTGGTTCTCTCCAAGTCAACATTCCACTAAGGGAACAATATTTTCTGATGTTTCTGAAGGTGCATGCAGCAAAAGCAAAAGATCTGATAACCAGGACAAAGAAAGGTATCCTGTGCTTTTAATCTGTTCTGGGGAGCGCAAAAAGATCGCATTGTGCCTGGCAACTCTTGAGCCCTTTTTTTCCTCCCCACCCCATTATTTGACATGGAAAAAAAGGAGGCTCAGAGGCTACTTTTGGTTCTTTACAGCTCCCTGACAGTAGACTGGAACCAGAATGAGGGATGAGAGGAAATTACTTCGCCTTATGCCAGGGGAGATTGAGCTTGGACACAAGGAGAAATTTCTTCACTGAAATGATGGTGAGGCATTGGAAGAGGCTGCCTGGGAAGCATTGGGATCACCATCCCTGGCGGTCTTTAAAAGAAAAAAAAAAAAGCGTGGATGTGGCACCTGGGGATGGGGTTTACTGGTGAACATGTGCTGGGTTAATGGATGGACCTGGTGGTCCTAGGGGTCATTTCAAACCTTGACAGTTCTGTCATTCAGACAGTGATTTTGTGTTTGTGGCACCTTCTGACTCACTCACCCTCCAGGATCACTGCTGGCAAAAGACAATGAAGGAAGCAAACACACAGGAATGCTGGCTTGCCTGGTGGCTGCCCAATGAGTTAAGCACACAAAGAACAGCAATTCTGTGTGCACTCTCATCTCACTAAAACAAAAGAATTTTTCCTTTCTCCCAGGCATACCTTGAACACCATGAAAAATTAAATGGTTTCAATATATTTCATATGTACAGTTTTTATGGCACACAAAGACTCTGAAAGATTCTTTCCCATTATCCATTTCTGACAGGAATCTATTAAATTTTCTATTTTACAGCAGTGGCACGTGGTCACGACTTTAATTTCCTGTGTGTGGAATCAGAAACTAGCTGGGGCAACCACCATTCAGGACAGTAATAACAACAGAAGAGCTTTGCGGACAGCACAATTGATATTTAAAATGTCAATACCTGGCAGCTCTCATTCCTTCCTGTGGTAGAAACAGGGGTTGAAGACTCAGTTTGGAGGCTTCAGAACTATCGAAAAAGTAATTTATTACCCTTAGAAAGGCAGAAAGAAGAAACTAAGAAATTAAGCAGCAGCATTTCAGGGCAAAGCTAATTGCACAGTTTAGACAAGGCCTGGTTTGGTCAACTGCCTTGAAACCTGTTTCAACCATTACACCCAAATGGGAAACTCATTCTTTAAGCTTGGAAGAGGACCTCTGTATCAGGGAAATATCTGTGAAAGGATCCCCAGCAAGCATGCAGCTCCCATTACAGCCCAATAAAACATTGCTGGTATTCCAGCTATTCAGGAAAATCAAGGAAAATGTGGTATTTCTGAAGCAAATGCAGTCCTGAACAGCATGTGGTATTCCATACAATAAAAATTCAGCACCTAAAGTACATGGTTTTGGGGGCACTATGGCAAGATGCCTCACTTTTTCTTGAAAGAAAAATAACCAAGGAATCTGTCAATTTGCGTCTCCATCAGACTGCCAAAAGGGAACCGTGAATTGTAACTGCAATTAAAATTGTAGAAATACATGTTGTCCTTCAATTTTTTTTGCATGGCCACATCTTTAAATTGACAGTTTATTTACCAAAACGCTGAGCATTAGTTCACATGTCTGGAATATCCCTTTGGACAGCTGTTTGTGTTTACAGGTGTACAAAGGGAGAAGGAGAATGAGACAAAACAAAGGTTGAATGATACAGCACACTGAACTTGGCACCAATTTTAAAGGTTTTACAGTGAGGAAACAGTACCATTTTGGGCAAGCATTAAGCACTAGCAAAATAGTCATTAAGAAGCAATAGATGTAGTAGACTAGTTGATTAAATCCTGAAACAAAGAGTAACACTGGGTAGGAATGCAGTTGATAGTAAGATCTGTGAAAAAACAGATAATAAGTAATATGAAAACACCCAATGCATCTTTGCAAGTACTGGCACAGTTAATATTTCTTCTGCTTCTGGAAATTGGTCTGTTTTGCTGCAATAATACATTTGAGTCACTTCTACAACTGCTTAAAAATAAAAAAGGAAATTCCTACTGAATTAGTTGTGGAATTGTATATCTCCCAAATGGTAGTGAGCAAGAATCAAGGTCTCCAAAGTTTTTGCACCAAGGGTGGCTCATCTTTTCTCCAATGATTTTCACAGATTTAAAGCCTGCAGGCAGCAAAGTATATTCTTTCCCCTTAGCAACATATTTTGAATGTTACCTAAAGCATTTAACATGTAAATCTGTCCTTCTGGGCCATTACTGTGGCATCACCAGCAAGTTTCAATTTTCCTTCTTACATTGATGAGGGAGTTGGTGTTTGTTTTCCAGGAAACACAGAGAGCCCTTCATCAGTAGACTCATAATTTCCTGAGAAGTATTTTTGCACTAGCTGAAGAACGTGAATGTGGCTTGAGTTAACTGAAACCTCATTGGAGGGGCTGTCATGTCAGAAAATTTAACTCTTGACACAGAAAGGGGTAGTGCAATCTCTGTGAATCTCAGGGGATGAATCTGTTTTTCTGAGACAATATAAAGAAGCATTGAATTTGTTTGCTGAAAAAAATGTTATGAAATAATTCAATGAATTAGGGGAAAAGAAAACAGAACCAATTTGGATACAGTTTAATCTATACCGTATATGTACTATATATAATAATTACTCGTATAGTTCACCTTTTTTGTTTGTTTATTTGTTTGTTTGTTTGGTGGGTTTTTTGTTTGTTTTTTTTTGTTGTTGTTGTTGTTGTTTCTATGTTTTGTTTTGGGCTTTGTTCAGTTATTTGTCTGTTTGGTTTTGGTTTGTTTTTCTTTGTTGTTTTTTGAGATTTTTTGTTTGTTGGTTTGTTTTTTTTATTTGGTTACTGCTATTATTTGGTTGATTGGTACTTTTCTTCCTTTTTTGTACAGTTTGATTTTTTTTTAGTAAGAAGGAGAGGAAATGACTATAAATTCATCCCTTCAGTTCATAATAAACTGTGATCAGCTCCAGACCTGTCATTTTTTGTTCTGTTTTTCACTCAAACTGCCCCATGCCCACAGACCACTGCCAGGACACCACATAAATTATCCAAAGGGCAAACAGCATGAAGACCCACTACGAGTATAAAATGACACAACTTAATGTATAGGTTGAAAACATCTATTGAGCTGAAGACAAAAACCAACCTGAAAAGGTCAGGTCACTGACCGAAGCTGTTGCATAATTATGTGCATTCCTGTTCTAATGAAAGATTTCATCTACCTCTGCTTGTCTGGGTCCAGCATGAAAAGTAACAATTCAGGCTGTGTTGATGACACTTTGCAGCCAAACAAGTTCCTCAAGCCTCACCTAATTCTTTCACAGTGATTAAATTTTTAGGAGCAGAAGGTTTGAATATCAACTGTCCCTCTAACCCTTTCCCATCAACATGATGTTTTAAAGATTTCTTAAGTCTCAAAGAATTCAAGGTCTAGTTCCTCATTGGACTGACAAATAAGTCATACCTAAGGCAGCCTCTGTGTGACACCTAAACTTTACTATTGATGTGGCTAATTAAGAACTACCATGTTATTTGGCTTTGTTTTGTTGTGATGAGACTTATTGCGCTGTGTGAAATGCAGTAGTGGAAGGATTGCAGAGTTCTGCTGTGACAAAGAACCAGCTTAGAATGTTCTTTGGTTAGCAGGAAACTGCAAATTTTAATTTCTGTTACATAATGAACTGCTTAACCATGTAAGTGTAGAACAGCTTCCCCAAACCTTCCATAAAGGTACAACTCTATCTGTCTTTAATCATGGTGAAGAGAGCAGAATGGTTCTGAACTATCATTTTACACATTTCCTTCTCAATTTTATTGCAGATTTGTAACTAATGCCAAAAGTTTGAGTGCAGATTTTACATACAGTAAGCACTGATGAAGACATGCAATAATTTGTGAGTGGCTGTCTAATGTCACAAGATAAAAAGGACTTTGATCTGATTTATTCCTGATTTCTTTCAGACTAAAGAAATTCCTGTTCCTAAAAGAAGAACAGCAGCAAACAGAAAGAGGTTCAAATGCAATAGCACTGGTAGATTTTTTGGATATTTTTTTCTGGAGTGCATGGGGGATAGATTCTTTGCTTTTTCCTTTAAGTTAGCAGAGATCAGAGGTAATTATGCACACTAATCAGTAAAGCACTTTAGCAAGTGTAGCACCTTAAGAAGGGAAATAGTTTGATTTGATGGAACTTGAATTCTTCAGATTACATGAATGCACAAGCTGGAGTAGAGAAAATATTGGTTATTTGTCATGCTGGCAAAAAAAGAGAAGTTTTGATGGTCTCAAACAGCAAAGATGCCACACTCACACTTACGACAAAAGTCATGGAAAAGTCAAGGAAGTGTTTAATATAAACTACACATAAAAATATATCTGCAAGTTGATTAAACATATTTTTGCTTGCAGTAGAAGGTTTAAATCCAAGTAGTATTGACATAACACTATTAAAACATACCCTATGCAAGTTACTGTACACTTTAAACTGTGGTATGAAGTTGTGTTCAAAGCACATTGAATTATTGTGTTTTGGGAATGAAAACCGATATTTTTGGGGGAATGGAAAACAATAAGCAAATAATTCACAAATTTATGGTCATCTCTACTGAAAAATGGCAATAGACAAAAATTGAGTATATATCAATTATATAATAAGACTTAGAGAACAAGGATTAAGGAACACAAGCAAAATGGGGAAATAAAAGGGGACACATGGATCAGCAGCTGGACAACTTTTAAAAAAATAACTTCTAATTATCTCTTCCTGGTAGCAAATTACCTCCAAGTGACATCTGCAGAAGAGCCTTAATGATTTCAAATGGATCAGTATCAAGATTTTCCCTAAAATTTTCCAGGTTTGTTTTTTTTTTTTTAATAATCCCACACATGTGCTGTTATACCACATGATCAGTTCAAGCTGCCTCCTATGATTTTGTTGAAATTGAAGGTTTTCTGGGATCCTGTCAATGCTATTAAGTGTTTGCCAAAGAGAAACCTCACAGAAGAAGCAGTGCTTAGGGATTAAGAGTGTCAGATATTGCAGCAGCACTGTAGGAACCTGACTGAGATGAATCAAAATGTCCTTGCCACCATGAAGGAAGCAGCTGGGATAATGTCCCATACATATTAACTCACTCACATGATATGTTAGAGCTGACTTGGCTTGCTGCAATTTAAATAACTGGCACAAGGTTAAATTCAAAAACTCAGAATTTCCTTATGCTTGGTGTTACATATAAAAATATTTTTAGCCGCACCTACACTTTGTAAAGCTCACAAGTACCTTACCATACTCTCCTGCAGTCTCCTCCAGAAACAGAGCTTAGTTCTAGATTTTCATTGTAACATGGGGCTTGCCCCTGTCATAAGAGATGTGCCCACATTTACATAAATCAATGTGTGTCCTATATGTAGTCCCAGAAAAATTGGCTTAGGCATCACTGTGTCTGGACAGCAATTAATGTTATGTCAAAACCTGTGTCAGCTATAGCTGGCCAATGGTTTTCTTCCACCATTTTTTTTCCTGGCACTGGCAGAACCAAGCTGTGGTTAAAGCTGCTGCTTGATAAAGATTTCCTACTGTTCACTTTGCTCATTGTTTGCTCAGCTGTGGTGCAGGTTATCAAATAGAGCAATTGTTATCTGTGGTCCAAGGAGAGGCTATGAGAATACTGTCAGAGATCCTGCTCTTTTGTCTTTGCACTGTCAAATAAAACCCCCATAACCAGGTGAAGTGGCACTGCAAACTGGGCTAACTTGTTTCACGGGCTTTACAATACCATGGCAAGAATCTGCTTTAACTCAGCCAAATGTGCAGTCAAGATACAGGACAGATCACTCAGAACAACAGATTTTCAGTGCCTTCCCACAATTTCCCTCTCTTTAACAGCACAAAAAAGAAAAAGATATCTCTGAGCAGTATTTGCAAAAGAATCACAAAATAATCATCTTACTAAAGCATGGACCTCTGCACCACGTGTTGCAGACGCTGTAGTGCAGTGCATTGGGGGAAATGATATAATCTGGTAACTCAGATGGCTTTTCTGTAATTTACAACTGTGCAAAACTAAGTAGTAACTGCTTGGAGAAGCATTCAAATACACAAAGTGTGGTGATGCAACACCCACTGGTTAACAGGTGAATATTTATTGCAGTGATTAGGTTGTATTTCGACACCCTCTGTGTCAAATGATGAAGGGATGGGGGAAGGCTGTGTGTGCTGCTCAGCCCCTCCAAACACTCACAAGTGTTCTAAATCAATGTCAGCAGCATTAGAAGTGTGTGTAATACAAGTGTTTTACAATGGCACCTTCAAGCAACACAGAAGTGGCATGGCAACACCCTGGCAGCCAGACCACGTTCATCGGAATTTCCTTGCTGCAGCATCACAGCTCTTTATATTTATCAAGCCATGGGGTACAGTCCCACATTCTGAAACCAAACAGAATTTTTAGTTCCAAGCTCTGGGCTAAAAACAGGTTGTGAGGAATGAGGAAAGTACACATCCAAAGTCTTACATCAGAAACTCTAGTACTGGATTTTATTCCATACTTTTTTCTCCACTAAGTTTATCACTAGCTAAAATTCAGCTTTTTTTCTCCCAACAAGGGACTTACATCAGGAAAACTGCCAAATTTATAGGCAGATGAGTTCAACATTTAGTGCAGATATTCTCTTTCTAAAGCTGAAATTGTCTAGTTACAGCAAGGTAAAAGTGATGATGTTGCATCTCCAGAAAAATTCTAGTGGATTTTAGTAATTAATATGTGTTATGTCATCAGAAGAAAATTAGTTTTAAAACATGCTGATCATAAGCTTTCCTTTCTCTAGGAGCATGTATATTTTGAAAATACTTGCAAGCCAAAGCAATTCAAACAAAAAAAGTTGATGAGCTTTTCAGTAAAGAAGGTAATTATCTGGATCTTTTGCTAAGATATATAGTAATATTTTTCTTTCCATTTTTCTTTCCTGTTTAAGCCATATAGCTGTTTAATGCGTAACAGGAAATAGTGAGAAGGAAGAATACCACCCACCCCTGCAGCCTTCCTCAAGAATCTCTGTTGCAGGATGGATTCATTCCCTACTTTTATGTGTTTTGGAAGTAGTTTTTAATTTCCTTTTGTTCTAAATGTCCTTAAAGTAAAGTAAAAAAAAACAAGAATGGCTTTTCAGAGACCAGTGCAGCTCTGACTTCTGCCTTCTAAGTATTCCTGATCAGAGCAGACTGATAGCTGAAGGAGCTTGAAGACCCAGTTTGTACACTCATACTGGATTTGAGTCTTATTATTTAGCCTCAGTTGTGTGTTAAAGTCAGAGTGTTTAACCTTGACTGTGATGATGGAACTACACAAAAGCAGAAAAAAAATCACCCATCGACATAAATTAGAGAGGGAAAATTTACAGATTGTGTCCATGGACAAGAACATGGTTTCAAAACATCTGATCCAACCTAGAATAGTTATTATGTGAAAAAAAAAAAAAAAAAAAAAAAAAGGGCCTGTACTTGCATTATTTACATATGACCCTGCATTCAGTCCCCTCCAAATTTGTAAGGTGTTACTCACTAAAACTCAAAAAATAATGCAAAAGCTAGCCTACTAATTGGTACAGTTTTAATGGCCCTCTGTTCCAGAAGCAACATTCCCCTTTTTCTGATGTAATTCAGTGCAAAATGTTCACTTCTTGCTGGGCTGATTTCCTTTGGCTGCAGCTGAATTCAGTTTATAAATTAAGGTACAAAATTTCAGGATATTTCCTGGCATTCTGGGTCTTGCCCTTTGGATATGAATGAGACAAGCAATCCTGTACACAGGGGCTTCCAGACTTTGGGAAATGCTTGGAAATAACTTTGTCCACTCCACAAAGTTACAAGATCAGCATTGGATCATTTGCACCAGCCACACCCTGTAAAAAGAGCAAAGACATAGCATAAACGCTATGTATACAAAACACTACAGTATGAAAAGAAATATAGATCCTATTGTACATAAATGTGCTAAAGGAAAAAAAGGGCCTATTTGTCAGCACTTTATTTTTGACACTAAAATGAATGCCCATGGTTTCATGTACTGCTACTTAAAGGAGTGTTTAAAAGTTGTTAAAATCTTTCCCTCCCACAAATCCACAAGAAATACAAAATAGGGCTGCAGAGTTGCTTAACCTTCAAAGAAGAGGGGTTGAGAAAAGCAGGTTGCTAGGAGCCTGAAATCTGAATGTTCTTAGCCCATAAATTTGTCACATGCATTGCTAATATGTTTAATACATGTAACACAATACATTCAATGCAAATAAACCAGACTTTTTTTCTAGGCAATTGAAACAATATCCAGGCTTTTAGAGTTCTTGCAGAAGTGAGAATGACTTTTGGATGCAAAGAAGACTTGTTTGCCCAAAAGTAATTTCTGGTAGTCTAAGATTTCCACTTGAAAGGGAAAGATGGTGAAGCAGCAGAAAATAGTGGAGTTTGGTGCTTTTTGACATTGATAAAAGTAATATTTTTTAGCATGGAAGTTTGCTGAAACGAAGGTGCTTTGTTCCAGTTTGACATCATTGGGTCTCTGCAGGAGCTTCTAATGTGTTTCAGGCAGCAAGTAGTTCAAATTCTATATTTTCATATTCTTCTCTCTTAAGGTGATGTTCCTGGCCTGCCTCTTTTCTCACAGACTGGGGCACACAAAAATAGTTCAGCTAAAAGTGCACTGCAGTGCAGCATGAGAGCAAAAGCCACACAGAGAAGACCCTGGAAGAATTTTTCAGATGACAGTTTTGGTGCCATTCTCATGAAAACTTTGTCAATTGTGCTCCAGACCTGCACAGCTCTGGGGATCCTATTACAGTACTCCTCATTGAACATTGAATTGAGCAGTGAAAAATGTGTGGTTCATTTGCTTGTAGGACAGAAAAGGAATTTTCCTTCAGGACCTATTGTGTGTGAAGGAAGACGATGCAGGTACAATCTACAAGTATATCAAAATGTCATCTTTCTCAGCCAGAATATCTTTATCCCTCTGAAATGAGGTTTTCTGTGGAAAAGCTCCTGCTTTTGTAGCTCAGAATGGCGCACTTGCAGTTATCTCCTGGATTAATACCTGTGGTATACATGCCTTTCAGGAGGACAACAGAGAAAACTTCTATAATTTGTATTAAAAGCCCATGCCATCCACTTTTCATTTGGTGGTACTTTTCATTTAGAAGCTTCTATGTGATAGAATTTAAGCGTGTGCTATTGTGATGTATACTAACTTGTTTTGTGGCTTTGGCTTAACACATGAAGTTTAGCTTAAGATTTCTAAAGGTTTAATTACTTCATTAAACTCTTGATGACACAGAAGTGTTGACTGCATATACAGCTCTACAGAAGAAGAAACTCCAGAAAAGGGAATGCAATGAAAACAAAAATTCATTATTTTGCACTGGCATGCAGTCAGTCAGTTTGTATTCAGACTCCTTATTAAATTTTAGCAACTGTAACAGTACATTGCAAACACAAAAAAGAACTAAATTTTCCAATTCTAACTTCCTGTGTATTAAAAATTAGCATCAATAAGTGGGATTTAATAACAATTATGATAATTTGATAACTACAGATATGCATAATTCTACACTCTGTAGTAAAACGTAAGTCCCCCAAATTTTATATACACTCCATATTGGTATGATGGCATCCTGAATGCCCACCTTGCAAATCTGAGCCCTGACCAATGTTTCCTCTTTGTAAAGAAAAACAAATATATGGTGGTGTGAATAGGTAGATAATTTTCTGTCTTAACTTTTACTAAAAACTTTGAAATTTTGTGGGATTTTTCTGCTTATGTGCTTTAGTTACCAGCTTGTTATCACACCAGAGCTAAAAAAATAGTAGAAATAATTTGAATACTTAGCTCAAGTTGAAAATGCAATTCCACTGTATTTATGATCTTTAAAGACTCCCAAATTGTAACATATTTTAAGATGTATGAGAGAAGGCAGCTCTTTGCATTTCTTGCGTTGGGTTCAAATAATTTAAAAAAAAAAACTTGTGAAATACTTATTCTGTGGTCTAAACAATCCTTATTTACGCAATTACAACATAATTATACACATTGTAACTGCAATATAATTACAATGTAATTATATGCATTATATTGGACTATTATGAGTTATAAAGTTTTTTAAAGTGTTTAACTTATTATTGTAAAATTACCACTTCCTCCCGGATTCTTCTACCTCCCTCTGCACTGTAGTTACCTCTTAAACTTTTAGTTTCCAATACTACTAAGCTTTCTAGATGATAAAGCAGGATTCTACTTTTTTAATAGTATAACAGACAAAAATAAATCATATTTATTTCCTACCCTATTAGGATAGGAAATCTTTGCAGGACATAGATGATATAAAAATATGGGGAAAACCCTCCTATCCCAGTCCTTTTGTAAATGGACTGCACATAGAATATGTGATCTTTGAACACATGCACTGTTGGGGAAGCAATAAGTGTTTATGGTCACGATTAAACTTCAAAGCATGTTTTGCATCAAACACTGGAACACTTGAGACTGTTTGAATTATGCCAGTGTTTTATGGGCAGAGTGATTCCCAGGGCCATTGCAGTGATAATATGACAGATTGTGGTGGCTAGGTAAGGCCTCAACTCTTGTGAACCTTCCATTAGATTCAGAAGTACTAAAGAAAAAAACAAAAACCAACAAACAGTCAGTTTTGGACCATGTGCAACTTCAGCTGGATTTGGTAACTGCTCAGTTTGCAAAGACCACAAAAAAGTTGCTGTAGTGTAAATAGCTCACTGCTGAGAGAATTTCAGGACCTTCCCTGCTGAGAGCTCAAAATGGGTTACAGGTGGTTCACACTCCTATGAAGAAAAGGAATATGTCCTAAGGACATAGGACAGGCTGTTCAGCATGTTAATAAATTATTAGAGAAAAACAGTGATACCAGAGTGGCAGTTTTCTCTTGAAATTGAAGTCATTCAGGTCAGTAAAAACAAGCCATAAGGAAGCAGAAAATGAAAATGGGTGGTCAATAAAATAACAGAAAATGCGGTGCAGACAAAAGCTCAGGGGGGAAAAAAACTCCTAAATGTGCATGTGCAGCAAGTGACTCCAAGTTGAGTAATAACAACGAGGGTGGGTACTTTTAGTTAATGATAGTTTATCTATTTCTGGGAAAACATTATCTCCATTCTTGTTAACAGTAGAAGAAAGCATGGAACAGAAAAGGAATGAAAAGATAATCTCCATGTTTTACCATATATAACACAGTATTGTTATGTATGACATTAAATATTGTATGAATTAGAATACCCTGTATACATCTTACAATTTTAGGACCTTATACATCTTAAAAGGATATAGTAGAACCAGAGATTAAGGCAAAATGGGCAAAAGAATGACAAAGGTATGGAATGCCTTTCCTGTACACACATCTCAGCCTGGAAAACAAATGGCTAAGGAGGGACACAATTAAGGACCATTAAGCCATGTATAAAACAAACAACAACAACAACAACAACAACAACAACAAAGGCTAATAAAAGAGGGTTATTTACTGTCTTGCCCAATTTAAGAATGAATATGCATTCACTGCACTTGTGAGGTAAGAACAAAAAAGAAGGGGATTTTACACACAAAATGCAGTCAAACTGTAGAAATCATTGCCACGGGATGTTGTGCATCAACCCTCTGCCCCTCCAAAAAAACCCCAAAAACCTAGTCTGAAAGAGATTAAACAAATTGCCAGGAAATATCTCTAATGACTATTAAATGAAAATATAATGCCTTTTAATGGTGTATCTGAACAAAAGACTCCTGAGCTGATCCTCCATGCTGGCTAGGAAGTATTGGAAAAATTATGACTACAGACTACAATATGCTGTTATGATTTTCCCACATATCTCCAGGTTTGACTAATGCAAGGACAACTAGGTTGGAAAAACCTGTGTTACCTTAGAATGCAGACATTTTTTGTCCTAACAGAGTGGTAACAATACCACTGAGGACACAACAGCTCCCTAGAGCTTTTCAAGGTGTCAGACCACGAATGCCCAAGCTCAGTGCCCGATCAGCCGAATTAATGCAGAGATGAAGAAGCAGCTCTTGAGAATTTGATGAAAACTTCGTCTGAGGGCTCTCTAGACCAGCTACGAAGTGGCTGCATACACAGGCAAGGTCAGCTGAGAACTTTAATAACGAGACAGTAATTTTATGAAGTGCACATTATGTAATGCCATTGTTTGATTTTAAATCAATTGCAGACAACCAAAAGATAATGTCAACAGAATGGGTGATGGTTCCAGAGGCCAGATGAAGGCTGTTATTGTCCCTTAATGCCATGAACTGATGCTATTCTTCTCTTAGGAATATATCAAAACAGTCAACACTAGCCTCCAGCAATGTAAAGGCAGGAACTTTGCACATTGTGTTCTAAAATGTCACCAAACACTCTCACCCTATTTTGAGCCAAACCAGTGACTTTTAATCCCAGTAATTATGTACTTTTTGAGACTGATGCTATCACAATACCAGAGGGACTATCAATAATCACTGTGTCTCAATTACTAAGAAATTTGGTGCAACAGGAATAGTCAAGTAGTAATTCAGAGAATTTGCTGACACACTCAACATCAACATGTGGTGGAGTTTGGGGGTTTTACAGATTATTTATTCTGATTATTAGTCTTCTGCTATAGAGTAGCAGTTAGAGTACAGTCTAAAACACAGAATTTTTTTAATTTTTGAAGTTACCTTTTTGGTGTGATCTAACGAACATTATAATTCTTTCCTTGTTCACAGTGAGAAGAGTGTTTACTTTCTAGTTTTGTTATGCTCCTAAAAAGAAAGTGTGTTCTTATTCTGCAGGTAGCAAGATATATTTTATCCCAGGCTTTATAGAAATAGTCTTTCTTTAAAGTCTTACTGTTTAACAAAAGCAGAAATTAAAATAAAAACATTTCTCTGAATCTAAGGACTGGCTTTTAAGGAAATAATATCCAAATTAAACTTCACTGCGTACCTTCATTCAAACCAAGCTGTCACCACATTTCAACTAATATTTAGCAAACTGTTAACTTTCAGTATAAAGGACCTGATTGGAGTCTTTTTAATGTCAGTCATAATGACTGGTAGATAGTGAGAGCACTCTGATTTTGCAGGGAGCAGTAGTTTTAGTGAGAGTATAATTTATTCATTGTTAAGTCAAAAAAAGTTATGCAAAATTTAATTACTTTGTTTTTTCCCATATTTATGTGTACCTTATTAAGTAACTTAAAAAAAAAAATAAAAGGAAATTTGTGTGATCTTCACACTCTTTCCATGAACTTTTTGGGATTTTGGATGCATCTATACACTGAAAAGATAAAAAAAAAGGTACTTCTTGCTGAATGACTTTTTTTTTTCTGTGCATATTTCAAATCAAAATCAAACTGTGCGCTTGCCATGGGATATTACAACTAAATGAATACACTCTGGGACGTTATGATTTTATGTCCCTGTGCAATGTATTTGTGTTTCACTGTGAGAATTACTTTATACTTTAAAAGACCCCCAGAGACTTTTAAACACTATTCAAGTTTTGCAGATGGGCCAGCTGAAGTCAGAGCTGTGAAAACTGGAGAGATAATGAGCAGCAGAGCAAGAACTAGAGCATACTGGTCTTGACTGCCAGAATTCTCCCCAAACTAGAAAGAATGATGCAAAAACTGGGTTGAAAATAATGAGCCATAACAAACAGGCAGGAAATTATCTGAATGAGATGAGTAGTAGCTCTGTGGCATGCCTAGGTTTTATTGTACGTGCATGGCCAGAAATCAATGTGTTCAGTGAATAAGTTTATCAAACAGACAGAACAATCCATTGTGATATGTCTTGACTGTTAGTGATGCTGGCAGCTCAGCTGAACCTTGCAGGGTAATTAGCTAAGGATAAATTAATCTGTTCTCAAATGTAGCCTGCTGATCTTTCCCAGGTTGTGAGCTCTGCTTAAAAGCACTCTTTCTTCTGGGCTTTTTTGTTTTGTTAGTCTTTTTTTTTTTTTTTTTTTTTTTTTTTTTTTTTTTTTTTTTCTTTTTTCTTTTCAGTGTTTAATTTAGTCTTCCGTGGAACTTGGCTAAATAGTTTTATCTGCAGCTATGAAATGTTACTTTAACATTTTGAAAGACTTTCCCTGGGTAAAAAAGAGCTGCATATGTTGGATTAATGTCAGGCATTTTTGCTGCTCATACTGGATCTTTAGATTCTTTGTGCAAATGTTCTGCAGGAAATATCACATAACTTGTCTCAAGGAAGACAAATATTTAGGTTTTGCAATGCTGTCCTTAAATGACTACTTGTAGCTCAGGCAAAATGGTTTGGCACAAATTTCTTTATTTTACTGTAGCTACCATGGATGAGATTTATTCATAGCTCTTGGGGCTTTCAAGGTCTGGGATCTTGGTTCTTTTATGCTGCTCTGGAACCTGCCCAATTTCTTGCATATATTACTGTTTCAAAGATTCTCCTTTAATGATAGCCATTTCCAAATATTCTTAGTGACACTTGGTCTTATAAATCTGTTTGATTAGAGCTAGCATTTAGCTTTATGTAAAGCATTTTTAAAGGGAAAAAAACTTAGGAACCACATCCACAATATTTATCTTCTTTTAAAATCTGTTGAAATCACTTCCCATTAATCCAAATTGGAAATGAGGCTGTTCTGCACAATAGATCTTCATTAAAAATTAAGGTTTATTTGAATGGCTAAATATATGAGCTGTTATCTTCCCTCCCCCAGCCATAAATTCTACTCTGGATCCCATAGAAACCTGGGTTCCAAATAAGCTTTCTTCACACTCAGTTTTGCAGCCGTCAGTGACAGGAGGAATTCACACTGTGCAGAGAACATGGTAATTGCCTGCACCCACACAGACTGTCACTGGGCATTATTTGTAGTTAAATATGGCAGCAATTGGGGGGGGGGGGGTTGTTTTTTTGTTTGTGTTTTTGTTTTGTTTTGTTGGTGTTTTTTTGTGTTTTTTTTTTTTTTATTTGGTGGGCTGCAGAAGCAGTTCTGCACTATCCCACAAAGTTCTCGGTCAGATGAGGAACAAGCACAGTTCCCCCTGCTCATCCGTGGGGCTGGGAGATGGTGCAGCTGCAGAAGGACCTGTTTCTGGTGCTCTGCTGTCTCTGGATTCATTACTGAGCAAAGCAGCTACAAAGACTTATAATTTCACCCATGCTAAACCTCCTTTTTTTGAGGATTCCCATTTTAAATTTAACCTGAGACTTGGCTTTGTGTCAGTTAATTATGTTTTTTGTATTAGTCCTGTACAGATTTTGGCATGCTGCTGTTGGGGGTCAGCAGGCTGCTTCTCCTCTTCCTTACACTAAGGTGTGAAACTCTGCAAAATTGTGTCTTGCGTATTCATGCAAATTTCCACTGTCGTAGAAGGGCAGCTCCATGCAATTCCTAAAAATGGGCTTCTTTATTTAAATGGAAACACGCTGCACACACAAGCTTCTAAAGATATGCCAGGGATTCAGTGTTCAATACTTGGACAACTCTATAATAAAATAGCTGTTACCCACTTTCCAGGGGTTCTTCCCTGGGCGGGACTTGGCCTCCTGCTCCATCACGGGCCGTCCATCCTTCTCAGCAAGGACAGGGCAAACTGAAGCCTCTTCTGCTGCCAGCCTCGGGTAGGAACACAGCTGGTTCCGAGCAATAAAAGGTGACACCAAGAGGAACAGAACAGAGAAGGCCCTTCCCAGCTGGTAACCGTGGTGGGAAAGGCAGCAGTAGCAGCAGCAGTGAGGGAGGTGTCACCACCACTCTGCTGCTCCTCTCGCCGGCACAACCACTCCGTATCTGCCCCGAATTCTTCACCTGTTCAGTCACAGCTGCCCCAAGTCCCTTGGCAGCCTCCTGGGGTGGTCAGGCTGTCGTCAGCTGTTTTTTCTCCGTGGTTTGTGAGTTTGGCCTGACTGCCTGGCTCGGTCAATGGCAGCCCAGCATCACCAGATGCAGCAGGGACAGAGAGGGCCGCACGGTCCCTTGGCTCGGCTTCGACCGATAAACCAGAGAAACCTTCGCTGAAGGTGATTTTCCTTCTATGTGTGGCTCGCAGCGGAAACTGATTTGGTGCATATTAACTAAAGGCAGAAGGTCAGGCAGTTAATAAAACCTTCACATCACAGGAGAGATGGGGAGAGAAAACAAGAGCATGACCTTGGCTTCCTCAGTCTGCACAGCCAGTGCCAAGATAATTTCATATATCACTCATATATCACTTGAGAGATCAAGCATAATCAACAAGGAAAACTAGGTCATATGTGACTTAAAATTAGGATGTTCTACTACAAAGCTTGTCAGATTTTTTTTAAAAAAAGAAATTAAATGAAAAAATTATTTAAACTTTTTTATTTAAGGCTATTTATGTGTTTAAGGAATAAAATTAATCTTAGGGCCAAGCAATAAGAAATTAGAATAATTCAGGCTGAGAGGGAGCTTCAGAAGTCCCTGATCCAATGTGTAACTCACAGGCACGAATAACCAGTTTATTCAATCCCAGGTCAATACTGTGCATTTGTTTTTCTTAAAGTTCATGAGGCTTATTCAATTCTGTTGGCTTATTCCTTCCTCTTGTTTAACTTCTCTCTGGCTGGTAACCCTGTCCTTGAACACATTGACTCATTTCCCAGATTTGGTGTCATATAAGTTGTAATAATCCACTTAACTTTTAAATTTTGAAGGGTTTTTTGTTTTTGTTGATGTTGGTTTGGTTTTGGTTTTGTTTTCAGTTTTTGGGTTTTTTCTCCCAAAAACATTTCTGTGAAAAATAATCTTCAGAAGGGACTTTTACAGGAATTCTTACTCACCTGTTAGTGGGACAAACCAAGCAGAACTTGTTTTAGTGCTCTTGAAAAGCTAGGAAAAAAGCGGCTCCACATAGGAGGAGGATTTTAGCAACACTTAATGGAGTTTATAAGTTAAAGAGTGTGTTGGCCTCATGAATTGAGCTTTAATTCACAGAAGTTCAGCCATCATTTTGGATTCAAGTTCCATGTTTCCTTAAGATTAAAAAAAACCTCCTCAGTGCTACAATGGGACAAAAATATCAATGTAATTTCTGTTCAAAAAAGAGTTTAATTTGAGAATTATGAAACCAATTGACCTGAAAAAGTGATAAATGAATTAACTAGTGAACACAGTGCTCAGAAATGACAGAAAGGGTATATTTTCTCATTTTCCTTTAATTTTTGAGATGTTACTACAGCTTAATGTGATAAACTGTTAAATATTTATAGACCCTGTGATCTGCACAATGGTAGAAGTCTGTAGATGCCAGTGCTGAAGAAAGGATGACTGAATCATTGAGGAACAAAGAAGAATAATCATGTATCATGTTGCTTTCCATTTAATAAACCAATTTTGATAATTTTTGTCACTTGTCAGCAGAAAAAGATGCAATCACCTGCACTGTTTTCAATATCCAATAAAGGTAAAGCTCCAGGAAAGTCTGGGAGATGTTACATCACAGGGAGGGAGGGGGTGACTTTTGAGACAAATACAAGTCTCAGCTGAACCAAACAGAGTTCACAAAAATCATCCAGGGCTGACAATGTAACTGATATAATAATTTTTTAAATACTCCCTGAACCCTGCACAATACAGGACAGATATTTCCAGGCACTGAGGTTTCCCCTCCTTCCCCATGTCTTCCTCCCCATTTTCTTCCCTCAACAAGTTGCTTTTAATTTCCTATGGATTTTACATTTCAGTGCTTCAAAGTCAAAAAGGACAAACTATCACCAAAAGTTGCCGTGCTACTACAGCTTCCATTAATTCCACTGAATAGCTGAATAATGGCTGCATTTGGGCCTTGAACATGCCAGAGAATTTTGTGGAAATAATTTTAGTAGCTAACAGCTTCTGAGTAACATCTCTGAGGGGCATAATAAAACTTTTAATCAATGTCTGCACCATGTAACACAAATGACAGGATTTAGAAACCAATGCAGTAAAAACAAGATCTTGTGTATGCCTTCTCCGCCAGAATTATTTTCAAATAAAAGGGTTTTTTTGTTGTTACAAGATATGTTATTTATATATTTAGTGCAATACTTTATCTGCCATTCTAATTTTCCATTTCATTTACCCCACAGGCCTGTCTTTGCTAAATATTCTTTTTTCACGAATGTGTCTTTTTGTGTTTTAAGTGATCTTCTATGCATGGAAGTATCTAAATGCTTCTCATTATTAAAAAGATTTTTGGCAAACTGTTTTTAATGGTGAATGTGGCAAATTTGCCTTATATCCTTAAGCATATTCTGTCTCTGTGTTAGATTTACCTGAAGTGCACTAATTCATCCCTGGGGAAACAAGGCCATCTCTTACCTCAGGCACTAAACACATCCTCTCTTTTATTTGCACCAGATTGCACCAGGTTGCACCATTTTGTCATCAAAAGATGACAGTGGTCACTGTTTGAACCTGCATCATCTGCCTGAAATATTTTATACATTCCTTTTGCAGTTCATAAAAAAATAAATACTAGATCTCCTTATCCTTTATCTAATTATTGCCTATTCTTTGCTATCGCCCCAGTTTTAGAATATGTGCATGTGGTTATTCCCGCTCATCAAATTTTATCTCTGTGAAAAACCAAGGACAGTTCCTAGACACTGGTAGCAGAACTAGATGAGCAGACTTCTGGCTCCTCTGTATCCTTCAGCTAGCTGGCGATGGAGCCTTCATAGATAACGTGAACTCTAATATCTATCTAAAGCTGTATGACACTGTATTAATTATTTTCTCAGTGAGCTAGGCAGTTTTTTAAACTATAAGTACTCACATTTCTCATTTTCTTTCAATTTGTGAACCTTGTTTTATATAAACATCTTGATTTTTAGCTGTTTTTTTTTGTTTCTTTGGCTGATTTGGTTTTTGGGTTTTAATTATTTTTTTTTCAGATTACTAAATGTAGTTAGACCGACTTCATAAAACTCATCTGTGTGGATCATGTGGGTGTTTGTGACTGGTGTTTTAGTCCATATATAGGCCATGTGCATATATGTCAAGACTTCTGAGGTGCAATAACCTTGAAGATCTTGTGTGGCATGGAAGCCATTCAGCATAAGCAAAAAGAAAAAGTGCTATTATTCTGAAATTATTTCTAAATCATTATTTATTGAACATTTTAAGATATTAAGTTCTAGGTTGTCTTTTAGAACAAGAGGAAACCCAAGGTCTTTATTATTTGTGCATACTTGAAGGTCTCATTTTTCATCACTGGAAAATTTGCGTGTGTAAATCTTGGTCTCCTCTCTTCATTTTACCTACTAAAATCATCCAATTAACGGTTGCTGTTGTGTAATTGGATACAGACTGTCCACAGTGAAGTGACATATAGTTCTTGCAGGTGTTATGATGATGGTAGTTTTACTATTTACTATTTTTAGTATTTTACTATTTTTAGTATTATGCCTTTCCTATAGCCTTTTACCTTAAAATCATGCATGTCAACCTAGCCACCATGCCCCAAGGTGTAGGACATGCCTCAAATTACTCTTTCTGAGCACTGGTAACAAAAGACAATCACTGTGAAAACGTGCAGATACTACAGTCACAACACCTGACACCTCCTTTTCCTCCCACTGCTTCCATAAGCTACTCCAAGCTGTCAGTTCCTCTGCTTGCACTGTCTGTGTTAAATAAAACAGATCACACACCTTCAGCCTCAATTAAAAAAAGTGATGAATCTGTTTTTTCACACCTGGAGGAGGATTGCATCAGAATCTAGGTTCATCGCTGACTTTTTATTAGGGCTTTAATCTGCCACAGGGAAACTCTGCTGCACAGAGCTGAGTTGGAGCAGCAGGAACTGGTAACAGGATCAAGAAAATCAGCTGGCAATGCAGAGCTGATGGAACGCCATGCATAACTGTAAGAGATCATGTGTCCCCAGGCAGATCTGCCTCTTCCAGGCAATCTGGTCCATGTGGACACATCCAAAGGTGTCCCTGAGGTCTTCTCTACAGTCAGTACCAAAAAGACCATGAAGATGCAACCCTGTTAAGAGCAGAGGCACAATCAGACAATTACGGTCTAGAAGTTTGGCAGCTCCCAGTTGTTTGGGGAAGAAAATAACTCCCTGTCAGCATTTAACAGGACATGTCACAACAGATTTTCACGGTCTGGACTCAGTCAAAGTACAACCTGAGGGTCAGCTTTAGCCTTTGGTTTGGTCATCTCCACCTCTCAGCCAGGGAAGTAGGAAAATACTGTTTAGTCAGGTAGAATGCCTTCCTGTTTCTACCTGTTGCCAGCCTGAGAGAAGCAAAATCCTGTTTCTCACAGGATTCCAGACTGAACTGATCTGTGCCAGGAGGAGCTGTAATTCCATATCAGGGATTCAAATACCTTTGGCCGTCGGGTGCAGAGCCATCCTGCTCTGGAGCATCTGTTTCTTTAGCACTTGGCAGGATGGCTAGCCCACCATTTTCTGCAGAAATGTGTGGAATGAGACAAAGATTTTCAGGTCGAGAAATCCTGAGATAAGTTCCTTGTTGTACCGATCATATCCAGGGACAGCCTTGTGTGTGCGTGGCATCCAGAAAATGATTTTTGTGTGGCTCTCTTGCTGCAGGTTGGACTTCTGCACACACACAATGACTGGCAGTCATTTCACCTGTGATTATTTCCCAGTGGAGATAGAGCCTAAACATCTCCTTGTAAAGTTTCAGGTGGAACATGGTATAAATGATTTGCCCAGCCCTAAAAATCCACAGGAAAAGAGGAAGAAACACAAACTATATTGTGTGTTGAAGGCACTAGTGTAGCTGTGTACACCATTCACACCACCAAGAGCATGACATTTAAGAATAAGCAAAGCCATTGGTTATGTAATTAGTTAGCAGAGGCAAACATCCTGCCTGGAAAAACAGGAACAAAAGCTGATTTGTTATATCTTTGCCATTCTCTTTAAGCCAATATTCTGCTCAAAATACAGCACTGCTGTACCAGTGTTCGTGTTCCTTCCTCACTAACAAAGCTGAAGTCGTGCTGCAGAACAATTCTCTTGTGGTGACATCAGATACAAATGGCCTCAGAAATAACAAATTTATTTGAAGAGAGATCCACTTGCTAAAATTAGCGGCATAACTGCATTTATCATGAGAGATTTCTGTGTCAATGATGCTGTGTATCTTCCTGGGAGACTTATGTAATGGGTTTTTCTATAACTAATAATACTGATTTTGGGATTCTCTGATCATCCGGGTATAATACAAAACATAAGCCTGCATTCAGGCAGAATTAACTGGATAGAGATAGAAAGTTCCAATTACTTACATTAGCTGTATAACTACATTTATTATGAGAGATTACTGTCAGTGGTTCTGTTGCTAGTCCCCACGGGACTTACCTAATAGGTTTCTCTGTCACTAATAATTACGATTTCATGATTCTGTGATCAACTGGGTATGACACAAAACTTAAGCGTGTGTTCAGGCAGAACCAGCTCTAGAGAAGGAATTTCACTTCTGGCTCCACAGAAATAATGGTGTTTATGCACTTCCACATATAAACACTGCTGCTAAGACTACCTTCAAACAAACTTATCCACGCAGTGCTCTATTTAAACACTAAAACACAATAAGCAGTGCATATTTGGGCAATCATTGCATGCATTGAATGATGTTTAACCACCCGTCAAGAACAATAATCCCATAGAAATGCACCAGTTGAAATACTGCTTTGCTTTTGTAGACCTGAACTCACAAAGAAATGGAGGGAAAACATTCTAAATGGGCACTGGCCTAAATGGGATACTGCCACAGCCAAGCACTAATCTTTGTTTATATCAAGTATTCTAGACCCATTACACAATTTGATGAAGTATCCAAGGTATTCTCAGTAATCTTCCTAGTCAGCAGGGCAGGAATATGGCACAATATCTAAGGCCTTCAGCATGTAATGGAAAAGTATGGTTAGTCTGTATTTATGTGGATTCCTTAATCACCTGAAAAGCTTTGCTACACTTACTGAGGCCTAGGAGAGACAGTTGCTTGAAATGTGGAGCTAAACTTGTTAGAGTTGTCTTTATTTTCTTAAAAAATAAAATTATGCTATTAGCTCAGAGGAGCAAAAGAGGAGGGAAGAGTGGCTCTACTCAAATGTTAATGTGGAGCTAATGTGGAGAACTTGATTTTCATAATTGTTTGTACTAACACAGAGAAAGGAGTCAGCATAACTCAGAGGAAAAATCAACTGGACAACTCACAAATAAGTCAGTTCTCATGTTACTAGTGAATACGCACTTTTCTCCTTTTTGGAGGGGTTGTGTATATTTCTATCAGCAGTATATTAAAAGTTTTCCAAGGATATGGTGTTGTATTGAAAAAAACACAATAGACAAGCAGAACTAGAGAAATATAGACAATGGTTATCATTCTGATAATATACACATATGTGGACATATTGATAACCTTTAATGAATGACATAAATTTGCATATATATATATATATATATAAACTTGTATCTGTTACTCTGTGCCAGGATCTTGTTTGAATCTTCAGGAGCCTGATCAACACACAGGCAGGTCCAAATTCATGATAAAATCAGATATAAGGAAGATTGCATTAATCTTGTCTGTTTGACAATGGTAAAAGACTAAAAGGAAACAAACCTTCAGGGATGTATTTTCTGAGGCATTCAAGAGCAGTGGAATTTCTTGGAACTTGAACAGTCTGCTCAGATCTATTAGAGACAGAGGCTGGAGACAAAGCAGATGATGAAAACCCATGTTGTTTAGTATTCCAAAGAAATATAAAGATCTCAGTAAAAAGTAATTCTTTTTTTTTTTTTTTTTTTTCCGAGCCTTAACTAGTGCTGAATTATTAGTGACATGTTGAAGGAACAAAAACAAAACAAAACTAAAACCAAAATAAGCCCCACCTTTTAATTAGATTTTCTGGACATTCTCATAAACTTTAATGTTAATTAATATTGAGCAGACTGCAGATCAATTAATTAACCCTTACTGGTTAGTCAGTACCAGCTGTCTACAAAGCGTGGTGTATTTCAGTTGCAACCTGTACTATATCTTTTGGCAGAGTTTTATGAATACAGAGCCTCAGGGAGATTTCATGACCAGGATTTGGTCTATTCCAGGCTTCCTTCTTCCTGGTAAAATCTCCCAAAGAGATATTCCCCTTATTTTTTCTCCTCAGGTTGTCCATCAAGATTACAGGCTCTGACTAATTTTCTTACCAAACTGATTTTAAATGGAAAATGCCTCCTGGGTCAGTGATGCACTCTGTATTAGATTCATATGCAAATAATGTGAGAAACTTGTGGGGTAGCACTAAAACAGGATATATGGATGAGTAATGGAGAAGAGAATAATACTGAAGGTTTAAAAACCCATTTTTTGTGTAGAATCATACACATGCTTACCCTCCTAAAAACACACACCCATTTTCAGAATGATTTAGGTTGGAAAGGACCTTCAAAGTTCATCTATTCCAACCTCCCCAAAAAGAACTAAACTTAGTTGACCACTTTATAGCAGGTTTTTCTATATAATAGGCATGCTATCAGAGACCTTCCCTTTTGACTTTGTTTGTTTGGGTTTTTGTTTCTTTGTATGTTTGTTTTTATTTTGGTTTTTTTATTGGTTTGGGGGTTTTAGGGGTTTTTGGTTCTCTATTTTTGTTTTTTGGTTTTTTTTGAGGAGTGATGTTCATGTGTGTTCACTAGCAATCTAGAAAATAAATATTAGAAATGTTTAGAAAGTGGCCAATATCAGTTAAGGATGCAAACCTCAGGTCGCCTGTTGTTTCTAAGAAAACTGTCATATTTCTGGTGTTCTTTTTATATGCTAGATTTTACCATCTATTACTTAGCAATCCAAAAATCCAAGGAGCCCTTTCAGCAGTAAGAACACTGAAAAACACACAAGTAAAAAGCAAAACACTCATCTTCAGTGTAACTTAAAATCCAAGATTAGAGAAAAAGCATGGGGGTGGCAATCCCCAGAGATATGGTCACATAGTATTTATTCTTTTCATTAATTCCCTGCTCAGTAGAAAAATGGGACACTTGCTTATAACCCTCCAGAGCTCTTCTCTCACCATTTCTGTGGTGATTCACACAGATTTTACTGTCTAATTACAGCTCTGCCAAGATGCCCAGTGGGTCTGTTTTCCCTGACCACATGAGCCTGGTCAGGGAGCCCAGGGACACAGCTCTCGGATCAGTAGGTCACTTCTGATCTGAGTGACACCAACAGAGCTGAGGTCAGAATTTGGGACTGTGCACCAGCAACATCTCTGCAGCAGTATAAAATTAATGCCAGGAGAATGGAGCCCATTGATATCAGCAGAGCAAAGCCATCAGGATTGACCCTGAGAATCATGTGACATAGTGTTCCAGGAAGCAGCCTTTGTTTGCACACACTGTGGCTCTTATTTATTAATATGTGAGGCCAACAATGCCTATTGTCTCCTCTCATATTAGAGTGTTGTCACATGAGCAGTTCAAGTGACACCAAGGATTGCGAGGCGAAGACAGGCGGTTCTATCCGATTCCAACTGCAAATGTATATTTGAATACATTAATACTCAACAAATATCCCCTTAGATTAAATAACTCACAATTTGTTTGGTTGTTTGTTTTGTTTTTTTTAATAAAAACCACCCAAACAACTCTGCCTAACTAAAAGTTTGCCCATCTAAGCAAAGGAAGGAAAATTCTGGCACTATACATTAAAATAAAAATAGGTGATTGATCTGAGTATCTGAAATTCAGGTTGCAGATTATTTATTATGATAATATTTTTTTTAAATCCCCTTTGCTCCTGTGACACTTGGAAATTTTAAGTACAGAGTTATAATTTTCAATGGAATTTTGTTTTGCTTTTGAAAGACATCTTTTTGTCTCTTCTCACTAGTATAATTTAGCCATACAAAATTAACAGCCTATGCAATAGTTACCCTTATGTTAGCCTTACTATGTATGGTTTCATCCTTTTCCCTCCTCTATCAACCTAGAACAATACTTTTTTCCTTTGCCTTACAATTGCTGCTTTCTCCCCACATTTTATGTGAATCAGTTCTGTATAACTGCATCTACTATTGTGTTCAAGAGATGAGGATTCTTATGAATTATATCAGGCTAATTACATCAGGCTTGAAATAAATACAACTAAGCCTTCAGCTTCTGCTATGGTGCAAGGAGTAACCTGGCTCCCATACATTTCATGATGAGACAAATAAAGAATAAGAAAAAGAAGGCATTGAAATTCATCTGAATTGTGTTTGAGCTGGACATTACTAAGGAGATACCCTGCTTTGGGAAACACAGAAATAAGTACATGGAAGATATTTTCAGAAAAGACAAAGTACATTCCCATCTGTAAAAATTTATCAGACACATAGACCCCAATTTCTCCCCAGAGACACATTTTAACAGGAGACATAAATAAAAAATATTTGAAAGATTAACCATGTTTTGTATACTAAAGGCTCGGTTCAAAATTATCTTCTATTTAAAATAATGGAATGGGATGGAATTTCTGTGTCCTTCAGTTCAATGCCACTGAAAGCTACAAAATCCCTTACACTCGCATTTTATATCTCATGTCCTTGTGTCTCTGGCTGGAATGTACAAAACTTCCCAAACAACCAGTGCTACCAGACTGTTGTTGTAAACCTCAGTAAGAAAGAGGGGACCTTGTTATAAAAGGGGCATTGAGTGGCTGGAGCATGTCCAGAGAAGGGAACGGAGCTGGGGAAGGGGCTGGAGCCCCAGGAGGGGCTGAGGCAGCTGGGCAGGGGCTCAGCCTGGAGAGAAGGAGGCTCAGGGGGCCCTTCTGGCTCTGCACAGCTCCCTGACAGGAGGGGACAGCTGGGGGTCAGGCTCTGCTCCCAGGGACAGGGACAGGAGGAGAGGAACAGCCTCAGGCTGGGTCAGGGGAAGTTTGAATTGGATATAATGAAAAATTTCTTCAGTTAAAAGGTGACTCCTTCAACACTGGAAGGAACTGTCCAGTGAAGTGGTGGAATCACCATCCCTGGAAGTATTCAAAAAGCATGGATGTGGCACTTAAGGATGAGGGCTAGTGGTGAATGTGGCAGTGCTGCATTAATGGTTAATCTTCTTGATCTCAGAGGTGTTTTCCAACCTTAACAATTCTATGATTCAAGGAGACAGGACAGAGGATACAGAAAATATCTCTTTCAATTGATATTCCTTGTATACAAATCAGAGCAAATATAGTTAGGTTCTATAGACCAGCAATAAAAACACTTGTTCTATAAGAATAATACCTTGCTTTAGACAAAGAGTTATACTTCAGTGGGTTGAAAAATGCACTTTTAGGGGCTGAGAGCTTTTATCAGCATTTCCAAAGATGAATTTAAGTAAACTTCCACTCAGTTTATTGTCTTTCCTGAATACCATTCTGAAGCGAAGACTCCTTCCTGTGTTTTTTACGGGTATTTATGTATCTAGCTTGTGATAATTGCTTTAAACAGAGGAGCTCCCAGTACTGAACTGCCAGGAAGTTCTGGATGTATCTATCCCCCAAATGACCTTCAAGTATTTAAAATTCCTGCTGTTTGATTAACAAACATATAAAAATCTTTACAAGTCTGACCTTACATTCCTTAGTTACTTAAGGAGCTTCTAAGCATTGTGTTTCTAGCTTTGTTGTACCATTTGATAATACTGGATGGATTCAGACAAGATCTCTCAAATACCAAAGGCATTTAGAATTAACCTGACTTTTAAAGCTTAGGACAGTGCTCTCCCTTTCTCTTTCATAACTTGGGGCTCTATACAGACAGAGAAAGGGAAGGCAGAGAGCCAGGAAAGAGCTTATCTAAGTACTCTGAGGCTTTCATAAATCAACAACATTACCATTGGAGAGTGAAGCCAAGAGAAGAATAATGCCAGCATACCTAAATTGCAGCCACAGTGCATCCTCCTTGAGGGGGGTGTTAGTGCTATTGTACAGCAAATTATGCAGCTTAGAGGGGATGGAAAACAGGATTGCAGCTCCTCATGTGTGCTCTGAAGTGAGAGCCTCTGTGGAAGTGAAGAACTGGATGTCTGAAGAGTGTGGCCTGCCCATGATTCTGCTGAAGTGAGCAGGGGATTTATCCCAGCCTTCAGGAATTCAGGAACAGCTTACTAACTCACCTCCTGGAAGCTGGTGCTGTTAAAAATCCATGCATAACAGTAGAGTAAAATTCCAGAGGGTTTTTGTCGCACAAGGAGCTACCATATTTTATGATCCTTATGCAACAGGCACATTTCTGCCGAAGGGCCGTGTTCTTTTAGATTCTCCTCACACCCTTCTGAAGTCTTTGTGAGCTTTATCACTGTCTGAATGGGCCCTGGATCATGGCCTTCACTGCTAAAATCATTCTGCAGCGAGAGAGGAGACAGGCTGGAAGGAAGAACAGCGGCACTCAGTGGTGATTTGCTTTTTATTTGCAAAATAAGTTCTTTAAAGACCTTTTTCTTAACTTTATGAGTGGATGACCCTATATAATATATAGTCTAGTTTACACAAAGGATATACAGACATTATACATCTATTATAAAATAGTATACATACACCCACATGCTGTAATTCATAAAGTAACATTTGGCATTTATAATTACAATCTAATTATAATAATGATTTAAAAGGAAATAAAAAAGCAAATTAATTTCACTTTAGAAAAACTGAATCACTTCATGTAGTGCTTTAAGCAACTCTGCTTGATTAATGGTTGTGCCATTTCTGTAGCAGATAAAGGAACTGTGTCCTATTGAAATGTTAAAAATCATTGTAAAATGAATGTTTATGCACAGATAGAGATCTGCTTTTACCTTATTGCAATCAGTAAATGGTTAATATGGCCTTGCTAATTTTAGCAGAATGGAAGCTTGCACTTCGTTTTTTTTTCTACCTCAAACTTTTCAATCTTACAAAGAGCTGTTTAAAACTAAAGGGTGCAGTTTCTTGTAACAGTGGGATTCTTTTTTCATAAAAACCCTCTTTAGCACCAATTTCGGGTTATTAATTATTCAACCCAAATTATATGTATTTGCTAGTCACTGAGAAAATGCAGCAGATTGTTCTTTGGTCTCAGCTGCTGTACCCAAGCCAGATTTCTCTTGGATGTTACCTGTGTTTTTTTCCTTGATGTTTCTTACTGCAAAAAGTACTTGTCTACATTTTTGGCTTCTTGGCCATCACGTTAATGCCGCATCTTACAAGTAACTTATACATGGCCAGGGTTGTTATCTCATGATAAAACAAGCTGACAAAGGATGGTTTCTACTCTTCTGTCCTTAAGCCTCCAAAACACAACGACTACAAGCAAAGCTCTCCTTTGGAATAATCCACAACCTCTGCTAATTCCTGACTCTCCAGCAGGAATCATTACAAAGACTTAAGTCTCTCAGGCCACAGTTACCAGAGGTAATTAAAGCAATTTATCTAGATGGGCAGTTCAAAGCTAATGCCACATCACATTCACAGACTTTGCTTTGTTTTTAACATATGGATATCCTATAAAACTACTGTAAAGGCCTCGAGATTTCTGAAACCTAGGGTGGTCCTGTCAGGCTTGAGCATGCTTCTCAGGGCTGCAGGACAAGTGTGGGCCTGAGATCTGAAACAAATAAGCAATCCTAGAGCTAAAATCTTCAGACTGATGGAAATCCAGGAAAAACTGTTTGGTATTTGGTTAAGAGCTGTAACATAAAGGATCAGAAAAAAAAATGTAATAACTATTAAATTTTATTTTCTGTCATGGTTGCAGACATGGGTAATAACAGGTAGAAAACTATGTTGTTGAAATTGTGGGTAAAGATTTCGGCAAACTATCCATTTTATCAGGGGAAAAATACTCCCACACCAGTGCAGCGCAGCCCTGGGTTTCATTATGTAGGACTGAAACCAGGGAAGAAGAGCTGGACACATGACAGCCCATAGCACTGGGTCAGATGCAGCTTCTTTGATCCTCTGACATCCAGCAAGATAGATAATGGAGCCCTGGGATTTGATACCCACGTTTTGTAACTGGAGCCTTACTAGAAGAGGAAGAGGGGAGCAGACAGCTGCATCATCAAGCATTTAGAGGGCAGACTTCCTTTAGCAAAAGGAATAGCACACTATTACATATTTTGCTTTCTTTTTTATAATGCCAGTATTCTAAAAGATCTGTTTGCTTATTTTTGAGTGACTGAATATTTTTGTGGATTATCGATAACCAAGACAATCTTTCAATTAAGGAGAATTTTCATAAATGGAGGTCCAGCTGTGTGTTAGAAACACTTCACTGAAATTTTTCAGGCCTTCATGAGTTAGTCTTCACTGAATGAGTAGACCCATAGCAAATCAGCAGATCTAGGTTTTTCCTGATTTCCTTTGCTTGGCAAAATCACATAGATTTGATACCAGCTGTGGCTTTGGCCATTTTGGTTACATGTTAATAAGCGAGACAATTCTTTCTAAACTCCTAAACTGTGGCAACATTTTCTGCCTTATATTCCATTAGTTGTTACATTCTGCAGAGCAGGCAGAGAATGCATGTTAACTCAGGAAGATATTGTTTCCCTGAAAGCCTTGCCTTCTAAAGAGGAAGAAAAATAGGAGATAAGGAAAATATTGTTTTTTGGTAAGAAGTGCTATGTCACTTATGTCTTTGCAATCGCAGCCTTTTAAAACCTGATTTTTGACGTCCATGGGTGTGCACAGGTGTGTCTGTTACTCCACTCTTCAGGACACCACAAGCTAGGTAATTGTGCTGACAGCTGGTTAAAAAAACAGTGCTGTTAACCCCAACTGCTACAATCTCTTTAAGAACAAAATGAGATTCATTCATGGTCTAAAATTCATAATCTCATGCAAGTGTAAGTTAACTAATGCCAGCATTATCAGTCTAAGGCTGCTGTAAAGCAAGTTTCTCATGGGTACAGAGATTCACATGGCCAAAAGCAGCATACCCAGAAAACCCTGCAAATTATCCATATGCCACTGTCTGGAGTTTCTTTCTTCAACAGGACTGAAGATTTAGATATTGGGGCTTTTTGTAAAGCTTCAAAATGTCTCCTGAATATAAATACTGTCTAAGAGCTCACAATTCTCCCCCAGAAATAATTAACGTATCATACTCATATTTCTGAAGGCATATAGAAAACATATGAGTTTTTGAAACAGTTACAGCATTAAATATTAGAGAATACATACAATATGTATGTATTCTGGAAATACATACAATAATGTTCAATTCTTTGCTGCTTTACAACTAACTTAATTGTGAGAATGTCAATTTTCTAAAATCTGGATAAATGCAAGGGTTATGCTTTAAAATTAACTGAACAATATGCAGTAGATACTTGAAATGTGAATTTCATAGGTCACTAGGGATAGGATTACTGAATAGTATAGTTATAGAAGGTGTTTTGTTGGAAGGGACACTCAGAGATCATCTGTTCCAACCCCTATCCCTTCCTGCATTTGTCACTAGGTCAGATCACTCAAAGCCTCATCCAACCTGACCTTGAACATTTTCCAGGTCATTCACAACTTGTTTGGAAAACCTGTTCCAGTGTTTCATAATGAAAAATGTCATCCTTATGTCCAAGATAAATGTACCTTCTTTCAATTTTAATCCACTGCTCCTTGTCCTGTTACCTCAGATCTGGGTAAAAAGTCTCTACCCTCTTCTGTAGCCCTCTTTATGTATAAAAAGACCATGATACGGTCTCTCTATAGCCTTCTTTTTTTCAGGCTGAATTAGTGCAATTCTCTCACCCTTTCCACAGGAAATGTGTTCAAAAGGAGTACATGATATCCATTAACTTTTTTTTCTTTAAAACAAAGAAAAATTGAGAGACTGATTTTTTCACAGCTAGGTTTTTAAGTTTAAATTAATAAATTGCCTCAGTTTTGAAGCTTCTATGTTGATAAAATGTGAGAATAAACATTTCAAAGCTTAAATTCATCTGCTATCTAGAAATATGTGCACACTGACTCTCAGAAACATCCAATGTTTGAGATGTTCAGGTCAGTCCCTGAGCTGTTCAGATCTCTCATTCTTAAGGTAGATTCAGCAAATATAGGAAATACTTCTCCATCAGTACTGGGCAGAATAAATAGACCAGAGCTGACAAATCAACATATCTGTATTTGAAAATATGTTCATTAACTAAACCAAGTGCTATCTGAACTAAAAGACCTTACATCACTAAGTTCACTGCTGAGCAGAGTGTCCAGCTGAAAATTTTTAACTGTGAAATGGTCTTTTTAATCACTTTATTTTAGCATTTATCCCAAAAATAGAGTGCCTCTATGATTCTCAAGGTCAATTAGACTAGACGAGTTAATAATATAGTACCTGCAATTTAATGGCTATGATTCATACTGTTGGAACAAGGAATAAATTAAGTTAAATATGGAGGGTTCCTGAATATGTTAATCTGGAGAAAATTCACATTCAGCAATCTAAATCTATTAATCTATAGTGACAAAATAAGACACAGGCTGAAAGCCTCAGGTCTTGCTGCTGATGAAAATGCTTGAAAGAGCTTAAAAAGGACTAATCTGCATTAGCAGGGAGATAAAACAGACCTTTCACTGGCTGTAGATCTGTCAGCAATGGTGATTACTAAGAGTTTGATTAAATTTTAAATCCATCCTTATTTAAATTTTTTCCAAGTTCTGTTTTATGCAGTACATGTTCCTTGATGCTGTTTCATAGAGCAGTGAATAGATCAGAGCCTGAAATACAGGCAAGAAAATGCATCCTGTGAAAAACCATATTTTGTATAATTGCCAAGTAACTCTTAACCAACAGTACTTCATTTTCAGTTTTTGTTTTTAAAACCTGTCTGCATTAAAAAAAAAAAAAAAACAAAAAACAAAACAAAACCAAAAAAGGAAAGAAAAAAGTAAGAAGAGTAATAATGAGAAGAAAAGCTGAGTGTTAAATTACAGATTATTCAGTGGCCTCAGGTAGAGCAATTTGGAGAAAATTATTTCTCAGTACGAAATCTGATATTTCAGTTTGGGTGTGAGAATAACAAGTTTTTATTTCATGCCAAAATCACACAGAAGTGCTTATTGACCCCACACATTGCAGGCATCCTGTCAAGACCTTGTCATCTAACTCCCAATAACTGGGGGGAATCTTTTTCAGTGGAAAACTCCACCAAGCAACCAAATTGTAGTTTAAAAAAATCAGTCCAGTTCAGTTTTGAACTTTTGTGCATATTTCTGCCTCTAGTCTCTTTTTAAGGAAAATTTCAAATTTTCAGTTTTAACCTTCAAAACTACTATGTCCAGCAGAAGTGGGAATGCTACTGACATCAACAGTTTAGGCAAAGGAGGCAAGAAGTGATACTTTCATGGCAAAGACATTCTGGTGACCTGGGAGTCAAGTGAGGTGGAAGTATTTGGTTGCATTTGAAGGACACACTGGGTAACTGTTTCTGTAAAGAAATCTTATTCAGAGGGAGTTAAATTTAGTGTCTTCACAGGATTATGGTCAAAATCAAAGCATCCAAGTCATTAAAACCGATTTGTTGCATATAATATTGTCCCAACATTGTTGTCTTGTTAACCATGTTTTACACAGAAAAAATCATGTTTTACTGTATGGAGAAATATACACAAATGTTGTCAAACAGTAAATATTAATTTTCATGTGTGCCTAAAATTGTAAAGCCTGAGATTCCTTGTGCTTGGTAGGGCATGGAGAAGGAGGTTTGGATTAGAGAGCATGAAGAAATTTTTTAAAATGAGGAAAGATTGGAAAGTATACATTTTTAAGGCATAACATATTTAGAAAAATTATGACCTAGGAAGAGAAGAAGATAAAGAACCAAAAATGAAACAGAAATGAAGAAGCAGAACTGTCTTGTCTGTACTGTGACAAAAAAGGTTTCCATTGGGAGTGAGAAGCCTCATTTCAGGCAAAAAGTGGTGATGCTCAAATGTCCTTCATTAACCTTTGTAACTCTTTCAACAAGTATGCTGGAAGTATTTTGTATCATTCTTCATTCTTATTCTTCTCTGTTATTCTCTATTTTTGTCCCTCTCACTCTTTCCCACTCAGTTCTTCTCCTCCAAAAAAGCTTCCAGGCACTGGTATATTGTCTACCTTTCCAAATATTATCAACATCACAGTTAGAGGCTATTTTCCCTGCCACAAGAAGAGAAGAAGGAGGAAAGAAAATCCAAGTTTGTTTGACAAATTGACTCTTTGGCTGATAAAAATGCTGACAGGAGATGATTCCACCTCCTGATGCTGATACTTTAAATTTAAGAAGCTATTCAATCTAATATTACAAAGGAGTCTAATAATATAACAAGTCCTTTATAATATAGAGACACAACGTTCCACATAAATATAACTTCTTAATGAATAATTTAGTATTGAGAATGTTTCTGTTAGGATTTAGACATTAATTGTCTTGGGACTGCTGCTAAATTTCTTACCAATTAACCAGATATTTTTGTTGATAGACTCCGTCTGTCATGTGGCTGTTCTTTTCATACAGTAAAATAGAAAATTTCTATATTTGGAGACTAGAGACATAAACTGCTTTATATCATGCTGAATACATTATGCCCTCAGCAGAAGAGCAGTGTGGTACAAATGTGATTATATGGGTACTGCTTATTTAAAAAAATATATTTTATTTATTTCTTCTGATAATAAGAAATTCAGACAAAGAAATTCTCCCATCATAATAATTACAATTATTATAATACTAATTAATTAAGAAACACCCAAGGCCAGAAGCCTGGAAAATTGGAGAATCTCTCCTCTATGCTTTCCACTGCTCTAATTTACAAGTCTGATAAAATAAGGTCTGGGAATTGCATTGAAGTGACAAAGCAGGGCTTGCATAATTGAATGTGGGTGCTCTGTGCCTATCACATAATTATCCATATCTTTCTGGTCTGCCAGTTACCCAAGCCCTACCTATCCTGGATAATGGAGAACTAATTACTGTCTCTGCAGTGCACTTCTCAGTTCCCTCAGTCATCAGAGTCACAGAGAAACTTACTCTTGTTACTGTGATGTAGACAGAAACACACAGCAACACACACAACAGGTGTTCAGGCAGAGAAGAAGAAAGGAAGTCTCTAGTTTATTGTTGACCTCGTATATATAAGTTTCTGGACAGTAATCAGAGATTGGACAGAGAAGTTACCACCTCTCCATCTTCACTGGTCACTTGAGAAGTCCATCAGGTGATATCTTTTACAAAGGAATGCAAACATGATTCTTGTTTATCTTACAATTCATGAGAACTGACTCCACTATACTAAAACAAATCAGAAGGCTTATTTTCAGGGACAACATACTCTTTTAATCTGTTTTCCCTTGTCTGGGCTAGGAAAACTCAATTGTTTCAAAAATGCATGCTCCAAATCACTTTGACACAACCAAGCCCAAATCTCCTACATGTCAAGCCCTTTATTTAATATTTGAAGCTGTTCACTGCACCTACCCAAAGCATTTCCAGTTACAACAAAGTGTTGTAACCTTTCATCACTCCCATGAAGCAACACTGTTAATACATGGGGAAAGTTTTCTGCCTTTACCCATACTTTTGCCGCTTTTCTAGTTTTTTGTTTTCTTCTTTTTAAATATTTTGTAAATTATTTTTTCCTTTACTACTGCCTGCAACACTGCCAGGCAGTTATTTAAATTTTAATTTTGTTTCTCTATTATAATATTGCTATACATAAGCAGGCAATTTATGCTGTATGAGATTCCCTCTGCCTGATTTTGCAGCAATTTGTTGCTGATTTCTGACTTTCCACAGAACTGCTCATACATCATAAATGCATTCTTTTGTCATTACAGCGTTTGGCAACAATGTGAACAACACCTGGAAAAGACAAGGCTGTCTTCCAACTGATCAGACTGTCCCCAAATCTTCCATATACCTCCATAAACCTGAGATGCACTCTAATCTGAAAAAAAAAATGATTAAAAATTTACTTAAATGCTGCTTTACAATCAGATATACTTCTGCCTTATTGTAGTTTCAAGAATTATTTCCCTAGTTTATCCAAAATATTTCACAGAGAACTGTTAAAAAGTCTTACTGAAATCCAGGCAATTTTTCTCCTGTCTTCTTTAGCAGATATGCTGCCTAATAGAAGCACTGGGTACAATTTTTCACTTCTATACAAGTATGTTGACCATTTTTAATGTTTTTATTATTCCCTAGACCCTTGTACACTGATTCATATCTTCCCAGTGAATTTCTGGATAACTAATCTCATTGGCCTGTAACTCCCAAGATAATTCTTGTCTTCACACAATGTACTTCAGTTCACTGTGCTCTCTCTATGACTTTCCCAACTTGCCTGTAATAGTCTGGAGTGTCTCATCTAGCTATTTAAATTTCCTTACATGCATTTTATGTAATGTTTTCCTCCTGCTTTTACCTCAGCTTGCCTATTTTTACTCTATCTCCATTCAGAATCAAACAAACATCCAGCGCTTTTTTTTTTTTTTTTTTTAATCTACACTTTTAAAGACACATCATAAATTATTATTTTTTTATCAGATAAATTGGATTTAGGCAAACACCAATGATATATTAGACTGCATGAAATAGTAGGCCAGATATGTTATCCTAAATATTATAAATATTATGGTACTGACAAATGTTTAAAAGTGGAATGGAAAAAAAAAAGTGTTACAGATGGATGGTGGCCAGCTACTGTCTTACCTCCAGACAGGCAGAACCTGTTCCCTGTCTTCTTACTCACCCTTTTTCTTTTCTAAAGGTCACTCAGATGCTCACAGCCAGCCAGATTCAGGACACACAGGTATTTCTGATATATTAATCTCTGCTGCTCTCTTTCCCTGCCCTGTTGTTCTCCCATTCATCTCATTGTATAACCAAAATGCAGCCAACTGCTGACAGTTGCACACACAAAAGTGCACCTGGAATCTTTTCCAAGAGCACAGGACAAGGACATGTTTCGTCATGTGTTTGCCTTTTGGAACAGCAAAAGGCACAGGGATCTAATTTCTGGAGTAAAATCCGCCTCTTTCAAGCATCTAAGGGGAAAGTATCCAAACAGGAGGAAAGCAAAAGTTTTGTATGCTTAGCTGATGCAAACATCTTTGTTAAATCTCCTTTCCCCCGGCTATTATATATGTAAATGAATAAGGGTTTGGCTGGAATTGAAAAATCAAGCCTTACTTTCTGAGAAAATGTTCCTGGCAAATCCAAGTGCAAATGAGCAGCTAATGTAATTTGAGATATTGAAGGTCTATACTTATTGTTCCACTTGCACATTTTTTCCATAGCTGTGTGTCAGTTATATATGACACACCTCACAGAACCTAGTAAGCTTAAAAATTTAACACTGCTTTGTGGAAACTAACAACTCTTTGTAACTTTTTGAAATCATACGACAGGATTATTTTCTGATAAATAGTATGAACTGTGAAGGAGGAATTTTGACCTGATCTGGAAGTACTGGAAGAACATAGTTACAGGGATTTCAAACTTTATCTGTAATACTTAGCTGTGTCATCTGCAAAGAGAAACAACTTATATTCCTCTGAAATCCATTTCTTCTACGTATGCCAACAAAAGAAGTGTCTTTCAAATGTCAAAAATCTGTCTGCACACTCTTGTATACAGAACAAATATAGCTGAAAGCCATTGATTTAGGGATGGACTAATTTCCCATTTTGACTGGTTTGGCACTCTCTTACTGTAACCTCACCAGCTCAATTCATCAAGATTCAAGCTGAGCCAGTGACAAGGAGCAGGCTGCTCTGTGGCAGATCTAGACAAGAAATGACTTTACTACCACCTAGAGCAAACAGGAGGATGGACCCACAGTGACTCTGCAGCCTCAAGGTTCTGTCACCATGTGATATATTTGGCCACAACAGAACAGTAATTTAATTCTGGAAATCTGCATATTTTAAGCACATTGCCTTGAACAATATTAAGCACAAAACCATTCAGTTTGCAGCCTCCATCACACTGTGCCAACAACGAGTTCCTGAATAAATTTTTTTCAGGGAATTTAGAACAACCACAGAAAAGTTTTGTATTTGTATTTGTATATAGAAAAAATCAATATTGAGATTGAGTGACAAAGAAGATTAATTTACAACTGCCATTGCCTGAATACAATAGACTTCAGTGAAATAGTTTACTTATCTTCCGCAGGTTTTGAATTAAATCTATTGGTCTCCTAGACAAATTAAGTGGGGTTTCTTCTCTATTGCCTTGATGTGTTTAGCATCTGAAACTAAAGAGGACTTTATTCTAATGATGTGTTAATAACTAAACTATTTTACTTAGATATCCTAGATTTAATTAGATTTCCATTGTATTCATGTGACTATTACTAGACTTCCATTTCTAAAGCACACTTATCACTGTTGCCTGAAATAAAACAGTTAATGACATTTTTATAATTAGTTATAGCAAAGCTTCATAATTAATTTTAGCAAAGATCAGATATCCTCTAAGATATTTTTATGGTAGAAAGACTATTTAGCTTATTCTTTCTATGGCTGTAATGTCATTTATGGAACAAGTGTTTATATTATATTGATATACACAGGGTTGCAGTGTTACATTATTTGTTGGGATCTGCTTTTTGTATGTTACATTCTGCTACATTTGCACTTCATTTCTATAAAGATGTTCCCCAAGGAAGTGAATAGTGTGAAATAAGACATAATTGAAAATGTAACTTTAAAAAAAAACCACCTGAAGATATCAGAGCACAGTGAATACACAATTTCAGACAAGCTGATATAAAAGAGAAAAAAGAATAATAAAAAGGGAAAATGGGTGTGGGGTGGGGTGTGTGAATTGAATCAATTGATGCTTACAATCAGAAACTCTTAATTTTAATTTTTTTTTTCAGTTTCTGCCCTTCTTGCTTCCCTGATGAAAAACAGTTGGCCTCAGAGAAAGCTCAGCCTACTTTAATCCTGGGTAAGTGGCTGGGACTTGTATCTTTAGGTTTCAGAAAAGTAGGGCAATGAACTGGCACTCTGTTGTATTTCTGTCACCACTTTTGAACAAGTAACTCCCTCTGACAAAGGATTTAGATTCCACTCGATTCTTTTTCATATGCATTCACTTTTTGCTCACCTTCAAACTGCCACTCTGAAGTACACGTACCCAACATTCTCTGTGTATTCAATGATCTCTGAACTTTCTAGAGTATTTCTCTGAAGGTTATTTCCCCCCCGGAGTTTAATCTTTCTCAATTTTCTTGGTTTTTAGGCTCAAAGTAAATTTTATGGCCCAAACAGCAAACCCAAGTGCTACAATGAAAATTGAGTGAAGAGTAATTCAAAATTCAACAGAATAAAGCCTAGAAAAGCTGTACAAGTGGTGTTGCACAACCGATTCACAGAATCTCTACAGATAAAAAAAAACAAAGCACTTGAAAAACAGCCACTTCACAAGACAATCAAATGCAATCAAAATTTCTACATCAACCTAGTCTAGGTTATATAAGGCACCCATAGCAGGCAAGCTGGGCTGACACTTGAATATATTTATTGTTTAAATGCAGGAAGCAAAGAGATGCCTTGATGAAAGTCAGGTTATTTTATGCTTCCATATTTCTTTCCTCCCCCTGTAAGGAGCAAATTTCACTCAAGGAGCAACAGGGATCATGATGAGTAGAAACAAAAAAATGTTGGTCTTACAAACATACAGGTTCTGTACATTGTGAACAGCAAAACAGAAGTTCTCTCACTGGTCTAAAAAACACACTACAGGTTTAAAGCTGATTAAAGCAGAGGATTACAGTGCAAGGAAAATTAAAGGTTGGAATTTCAGCTATGTCAGTCAATTCTGTTCTCCAGGAGTCAGTAGAACTATGTCAGCTCTCCAGCAGCAAAGGAACAAGCTGAAAAGTTTAGTAACATATTAAAAGCTCAATTTCCCATAACCTCCAGACGTGTGTCACAGAGCTGTCCAGTTCAACTTTTTCCCATGAGAACAATTCATTTTTGCAGATTGTTTACCAGGCAGGACAGCATTTCAGCCAGGCATACAGAGGATGTGAGCAGTGACTGCCCTCAGAAGGGAGTGTTCATTTTCAAATGATGAGAAAGCAGAGAAGAGGTGCCAGAAGGCAGTTCTTAAATAAGTTACAGGCTGTGAAGTGTGAAGTAAGACAAGTGACTTTTCAAAGTCTCAAATGTCATACACTGAACATATGTCCTGTTATTTTTGTCTCACTCACACTGACTGCTGCAGCAGGCTCACTGGCCTGGGCTTGTTATCCATGAGAAGGGCAGGACGACTCTCCAGGACAAAGGTGTCCTGCCAGTACCACATGGCTTCAAGTGAGGGGACTTTCCTTTAGCAGCTATTACCAGTTTCACTCTTAGCTAAGTGAATAGAGTGGAGGACTCCAAAAT
The DNA here is from genome assembly GCA_032173965.1 of Sitta carolinensis. Classification (NCBI taxonomy): domain Eukaryota; kingdom Metazoa; phylum Chordata; class Aves; order Passeriformes; family Sittidae; genus Sitta; species Sitta carolinensis. The sequence continues at coordinate 1,981,833 of CM063313.1, read as the reverse complement.
GCAGCAAATCTCCATCTCATGAACTTCCTGTTTTTCAAGCTAAGTCAGTTTCGTGTGCCAGTCCAATTAGATGGCTTTTAACAAGTTTTGGCTGAAAAATTGTAGTGATTATCAGAATTTATTTATGTCGTTTTCTGAAATTTCAGTGACTTTTTAAAATTTAAAATAATACTTCTGTCTATGTAGAGTAACTGCCAACCTTAGTTTAGCAAATGAGCTTCCAGCAGAAAAGTATAAGACTACCCTTCATACTTACATGCAATAGCCCATTGACTATTCAAGAGGAACATTCAGGTTTGGCCCTTTTGAAATGGATGAAAATATTTCACCTTCATGTAATATGCACTTTCAATATCTGAAGCAATTCTACCAGCCTCTGCTCAGCCCTGAAAAACCCAATTATTATGAGCAGTGGATTAGGATGAATCTTTCCACAGCATAACTCCATCACTTCTTCAAAATTATTTTCCAAGCAAGTATCAACCTTGACTCAATTTAGATTGAATGAGAGGTATAGACACTTGTTGTGATGTGATAAGCAGCATTTGCAGTCCAAAGAAAGAGTCTCAAACAATTTTTTTTCCATTGTTGAGTAGCCTGATCACTTCAGGTATCTAGGATACTATTTCCTAATTATAAATTATTGGAAAGGTCAAATGCCAAATTAAAAGGTGGTGAGTGAAGGCACAATAAGGTGATATTTCATATTCATGGACACGAGCTAAACTCGTCTTGCCACTGCATAAAGCAGTAACCACTGTGAAAGGACTAAGTAAATGAAACACTCAGATCTAAAATTTCAGGCTCAGATAAAGACTTGAGATGTCCCAAATGAATCAAAGGGTCAGAGAGCACAGAGGCCTTCACAATTTGTTTCCATGGCCTAATTATCCCTAGACTACATCTGTTCGGTTTCCAGTGAACCAGAAAAGTAGAAGCTTTCAGAGGGCAGTGCATTTGGAGAGTTATTTCAGAATTATTCCTAAGATTTTTCCTCTGTTAGGTTTAGAGGCCTTCCTTGGACATTTTTTACTGCTGTAGTGGGCTCATGGGGGGAAGAAAAAGAGAAAAGTCCTGAAACTTTTAAGGATTTTTGTTCTGCTGATGGTCTGAGGGAAAATCTGAAGACAATAGAATGGCACTGGCATGACTACCAGTGAAATACTGCTTCCCATGGTCTTCTGGGGGTTCAAGGACCGCAGGGCTTTAGCAGAGCATTGCTGCATCTCATGGGTGTTTGCTAAAAATTTACTGCTCCTGCAGCCACTTGCATGTTCTGACTTGCTTCCTCTTTCAAGCACAAATCTTATCCATAATCCAATCATTACATAAATACTGTCTGTGTGAATTTATTCTAACCTTATGAAGTACTCTCTAACTGAGAGTTTTTGAAGACTGTAGTCTTGCAGAAGCTCTGCCGCAGATTGCCTGTGACTTACTTGTTGGGGCTTTTTTTTTGTTTGTTTGGGGTTTGGGGTTGGTTGGTTTTCTTTATTTCATGGCAGAAAATTAAATGCTATATCAGTTCAGAAGGGAGCAAAACCATGACACTGCTCTCAGAAAGTCAGCAGGGTCCTGGGACACAGCTTTTTGTTCTGTTTGTGTTATTTTAGTAGTGACTCTACAGTGTTACTCATTTAAACAAATTTGTTGAACACTTCACAACCCTTCTCAGAATTTTTCCTCTGATATATTCCCCCTTGCACTTAATATTCCCCCCACAGAATTACTGGAAGAATAATGGCTTAGCTGGTAAAAAAATCTTTGTTAAATTTTTCTTATGCTGTCATAGGAAAGCCTAAACATATTTTCCTTTCATGTTTGTTTAAAATAAATCAATGTAGTTCTCTATTAACCCTGATCTTGCACAACGTGTACTTGAACTGCTTTAGCATGTCATGCCATTTTTCTCTTAGACCTGATTGAATAACATCTCAAAGTCTAAGCTGCTGTAAAATGATCATTTAGGTTTCAGGTTGTTTGCATCTTAATATGCATATTGAATTCCAGGAAAGCCTGGGCATTTTAATAATTGAATCACAAGTAAAAATAGGAGCTTGGAAGACTTTTTTTTTCTTCATCCCTGCCCCTAGGAAGGAGCATACCTAAACTCTTCCAAGCTTCGATTAAAAAAATGAAACTTTTGCTGGAAGCACATTTTGTAAAAAGTATCTTCCAAGCCAGCACACTTCTCTGAGCATTCTGTATAAGTCCCTATTCCCAGTTTAGGAATATTTGTGCTGGTGTGAGTCAAGGGAACTGGATATGGCTTGGGAATTTTCCTGATTTCAGGCCATTGTCTAAACATATAGTCTGATCAAAGTAATGCTAAAAGGAGACAAGCTATTTCTTGGGTAGAATTGGTGCAGTTAATTGGTGACCAGGTAGTTTGCAAATATTCCACAATACAAACTGATTTTCCCTTGTGTTCCACTTCCACATTAAGGCATGAGTCACAGTTTCCTTTCAGGTAATCAACATAAGTTTATCATTTTAAGCTAAAAGTTTCTTGCCTGTGATCAATGCATAATACACCTCCCTCCTTCCTGAATTTGTATTTGTTTGATTTTGTTTCTTTAAACTCACATCCTTATGATATTGTGCTCAGTTGTCCAGTGCAGACCATTTCAAAGTTATTAATCCATTTTCTTTATTCATGAAGAGTCTACAAAAGTCTACAAATTAAATCATGTTCTCAGAAAAAAAAAAAATGGAAGAAAATAGTAAACAAGGAAGAAGTTAAATGTGTCCAATTAAAAACCTAGTCTTCAAAATCTCTTCTACAATAACCAGAATGTCCTTCATGCTAATCAAAACATGAATTCCCAGTACTGGATTGATCCATATCTTGCAGGAAGACAGCAGATCATATTTAGCCCCACCTTTCTCTTTCAAAAGCAAAAATAGCAGTGGCATCTTGTCAATACCTTGCATACAGTTAATTCATGTTTAAGTACCAGGGCATGGTAAATGTTTTTCTCTCTCACAAATGTGCTCCATGTATTGTGGCAAACCTCCCATAAAAGAAAGTACAAAGGAAATTACTTGTAAGCCACTTTAAATACTACAGAAGTGATATGGAACTAGAAGTCCTGTTGTGCTCCTTTAGCTGGGTTTCACTCCACACAGAGGTGGTGGACAGACAGGAACAGGATTTTCTTTGCTTGTAAACACCAAGATCTATTTAGAGCCATCACACAGATCTCTGCTCTTTTCCCCAAATAGACTTGGCAGATGTTGCAAAGTAATTCTCGTCCCTTCAAGCAGCCCCCAGATTAAAGAGGTGAAATTATACAATGTTCTATTATCATAAATACAATGCATTAAAAAGCTGCAAAAATCTACAAAGATATACTTAAATTGTGCCTTATTGGACTGAATTACACTTAAGGCAAACCTAGGGCTGAGCTACAGAACCTTAGAGAATCTTGCTCTACAGCTCAGACCTAGCTTAAAGAAAGTCACCTGGCACTTTCCCTGAAATACGGATATTTGTAAAAAGTCACCAACCAAAGCTCCGAAAAGAGACAGTCACAAATGTGGAACTAAATTTTTGGACAGATTTACCCTTCTGTTTACCCTTCTGGAATGAGAGATTTTTCAAGAGAGACATGCATCTGGTGTTTGGTCACCACATTAAGGTGTATAAGGAAACTCGGTAAAACCTGGACCTTACTGGGAGTCCCAGACAAAGGTTTTAATTGCAATAAACAATTAAACAACTTTGGGGGGGTGGGTATCATTGCCTGGGAGAAGGGGAGGTTTTGACTTTGCAGCTGCTGGTGACAGCACAGCACTAAGTGTTCAATTGAGCTGCCAGAGCAATAGAAGGCACATGGGATGATGATTGGTCATTATGCTTTCCACCTCCAGGCAGACCCTGAAATTCCTATTTAACTGACCTGGCATGTCACAGCTAGGACAAAAATATGCTTACACAGAGTGTAAATAAGCACAGAAATAGTGAAATACAGTGTTCCTTTTGTCAGCAACTGCGTCACAAATAAACTTAAACAATAGCTTCTTTGAAATGTGGCTAATGCCTGAAGAGAAAAGGCAGAATACAAGACCAAAATATCCACCCACAGCCTCAACAAACAGATAATTAAAATCATACTTGTTTACTATTACAAATTGGTTAACCTCTTTGTCTTGCTAAACCCCTACAGACTCCCACATATTCTATTGTATAGAGATATATTAGTTTAGATGGACTCAGTTCTGCTTCTCTTGAAATCAACAAAAAAATCTCCATTTCCTTCAGAGAGGGCAAGATTTATGCCTAAATCTGAGCTACATATTGCAGAGTGTAATTTATATATGTGGATACATATACATTTATGCACAACAACACAGCCACATTCCATTGGTTTTATACCCAAACACATTTTATTGATCCAAAACCACACCCTTCTTTAAGATAATACTACAGGAACCCAGATATATATTGCAGTTGGTGGTGCCCAGTGTAAGCATGAATGAGGTGGCTGAGAAAACTTAATTCAAGTTTACTTATTTAATTTCTCTTCACAAATTGAAATCCATAAAGACATTCTAAACTTCCTCATGATGTTATTTTCTCATCTCTGAATGAACAAGTTCATAAAAACTGCAGTTACACCTTAGCCTTACCAAGAATTTACCTCTTCAAACATATTTCTAAACAAAACATGCAGAGTAATTACTATGTAATTAATTCATAACTAATCCCCCCTCTCCCTTCCATTGTTACTGGGTGCATTAGTAACAAAAAAAGGGAGAAGTAATAGAAATAAAATTGTGCATGAAATGGTTACATTCCCACTTTCCATAAAACCTGTAAATGAATAGTCTTAATCCAAAAGTTAGTTTCCTACTGAGTTCTCACTTCTTGATTTTACACTGGTACAAACTGCTCAAGAAAATAATTAAAATAAAATATCCCCTTCTACTAAACTGAGGCTGGTGTAATTCTGCTGACCCAAATTTCAGGGACTTTGATTTTTTTTGTTTTATTTCTACATTTTGCTATCACTATGAAAGTAATTTCCTTGCTTACATGAAATTCACTTACCAAATGCAGAAATTGTAATCTACTCATGGAAATTGTTTTAATGATTGGTTTTGTGTTCTCTGTAAAAGAAAAGTAAAAATGACAAAGATGTAATTTCAGGTTTTGAAGGAATAATTATAAAGAGTGGTTGGGTTTTTTTTTTTTTTTCCATACACATCTAAAAATAAAACTTCAGTGTCCCAGAATAGTACAATTATAGCCATAAAAGCCTTCTGCCATTGAGGTAAATGAGAAATATAACATCCAGTGTGATGGCTTTGGGTAAAGCACTCAGTTAGCTGGACAATCTCACAGCCTGTTTCAAAAAAACCCAAGGTGTCTCATAAAGTCAGTGGTCTTTTCCATTGTCATAACCACATATGAAAAAAGCATTGAAAATATCTACTTTACTAGAAAGATATTTTAGATTATGTGAAACAGTTGGATGCTTCAAAAAATAATTTTGTGAGTGCTCAGATCCTCACGGCATGGCAATACCCAATGGAATTAAAGCCCAACTGTTTAGCCCAGACTGATTTCATGCACGGTACATTATGTGCACATCAGAGGTGTCTAGGATAATCCTTTCTCTCTCAGGTCTTCTGTAGCCTGCTAAAATTATGCCCTTTCATATTATAACAACATATAGATACATTTATATATAAAAATATGTTTTAATATATAAATATACATTAATATTAATATTAATGTGAAATATATATATATAAAGTAACCATATCTAACAATATGGCCAGCAACATCTTTCACACACAATGCCCTGCTAGGAGTGCCATGTTCTCCAAGTCACTGGAGTAGATGCATCACTACGTACCCTTTAACCATTTTTAAATCCCTTTTTTTCACCCTTTTATAATTCCTTTCTTTTGATGTGGGTGCCACAGTGACCTGCAGCCTGTCCACAACAGAACTGCAGCTTCCATGGCTGTCACATGCAGATACTGCCAGACCTGTCTGGTTAACAACCCACCTTTTCTTCTTCTTGTGTCAGTTCCTTATCTCTTGACAGGCCCTAAGAAGAGAAAGCAACTGTTATGTAGCCAAAACAAGGCTCTGCCTCTTAATTAAACATTTAGCAAGAGAACCATTTTTCACTGCTCTAGTAGCCTCAGTATTTTCTACACAAAAGTATTTAAAATATTATTTCTGTGTCCAATGTTTGTTCTCCTACTCAAAGAGGCTCCTGAAGGTGAACAGTCTGCTTTATTTTTCTCAAAATAGTGTAATTTTTACACTCACTGCAAATTGTCCACAATGGGTTTGTGGACAATTATGTTGTCATTACGATTTTAAAAGAGATGTGATTATGATTTTGAAAGAGTAATGATTTTATGAGAATTAAGATTTTAAAAGAACTATGATTTTTAAAAGAAGGTCTCTAATATTAGGCAACTTGTGTGAATCTTTGCTCCATGAGCCTGTGCAGAAATCACCTCCCATCTGTTCACAAGCAGAAGGGAATTAATTAGTTCAGTGTGCGGCTTTCAACCTTACGGATGTCTCAGTCCTCTACCTCTCCCATGCTTTGCTAAGGACAAGAACACAACAGCTAGGCCAGTTGAAAAGACATTTTTGTTCTTGCCAGGTAATAAAAACCAAGGTCTGTTCTGTGTGGTGTAAATGAATCAGAAAGATGAGTAGAAACAAGAGGCATTGTATCTCTGTGGAGTACATCCTGCAGGTAAGGATGTGGGAGAAAAGGTATGGGGAGTGGAAACATCTCCAAACAGGCACCCTGAAAGCAAGGCTGATGCCAACTGACAGTGTCATGATTTATTTAAAATTTAACCCATGGGAAAAATGTGCCAGAAGTGTCAGTTTGCCAGCAGAAGACACTGAGGGAGCATCAATTTTCATGATGGAAAACAGCTCTTTAGAAATGTTTTGAGCTTTCATAACAATGAGGAGAACTGTCATGATTCAGCCCACACTCACTCATAGCTGGCAAAGCTGGTGAACACATTCAGCTCCAGTATTATATTATTTTGCTTTTGGGGATAGCCTAATTGGAATTGAATATTTAATGAGTGCAGCCTCCTTTTTGGCTGATCAGACGCATATGTCTTTCCATTTGATTCAGCCACTGGTCTGCAGCCTAAGAATTCTCAAAGCAGATTGGAATGAAAAGGCAATACATGTTCACACAAACGTAAAATTTTTCATCTCAACCCTGTTTTATTACCTCCTCCAAACTAATACTATAGATCTGTGTTAACTTAGTATAGGACTGGGGAGCAGGGTGGTATTTTTTCTTAATATTTTCTGCTCTGAAAAAGTATTTCTTAACATTTATAAGTAATTCAAGCTTCTGTTTCCTGAACATATTTTTTAAAACTGTGTGGCCATAGGCTAAGAAAACTGTAGCCCAAAATCCTACCTTACCATTAGGTTGATTATTCTGCCATTTCTTGAGACAAATTTCAAGCAAGCAGTTTACCCTAACCAAAAAAAGAAATTTTTTTGAGGAAAAAGTATATTACTGGGCGCCACAGGGACTTGGGAAAGGGGTAAACTGCTAGAGCAAGGCAGTTCTGCTGACCTAGATTCCACACTTATGTTAAATGTGACACATATGAATGCTAAAAGGAGTAACTCATAATTAGCCTGGCAATGGAGGACTAGGGCATAGTGCCAGAGTTTGCTGAGAGCCTGAAGATTCACAGCCCACTTTCAGCAGAACAATGCCTATGTGGAAACTAAATTTGAAAAGGAATGTCTCTCTGTGCAATTGGATTTAATCACAGGCTCCAAATTCAAATTTTGCACTTGCAAAAGCAAATCAATATCTATAATTCTGAATCAACTGGATTTAAAATTCTACATAAGGGTATCATAATCTTCCAAATTCCCAGAAAATCAAACTGATTTTCATGTTTCTTAAGTCATAGGTAGAAGTGCAGTTTGTTGAAAAATCAAATAAGATATCACAACCTAGAAAACTGCTGAGTACACAGCATTTTGAAACTGATTATGCTTTTCAAAAACCTCAGGGTTTCAAAATAAATATTCTGTGGTGGATCAATACTGACATTGCCAAACAAAGGTGAATTGTCAGATAGGAGACTTCCTTCCCACAGTCTTGTAATTTCTGTCAGGAATCTGAAGTGACAGCATATTAAAAAACTATTTGACAAGGCACTTTTTGACATTTAATAAACAAATAGGCTGACAAATTCATAGCCTTGAAATCAAACAACATACAGCAGTATGAGGACGCAGAGCTCCTGTTCTATAAAAGGATTCTATTAATCCAGTGCAAAATGGATTTAAAACTCACAGAGAATTCACGTGGGTTTATTAGGTCATTAAGAACTCAGTAGCATCACTAAAAATCCATAGATAAGGCAAAATCGGTGTCTAATATTTTTGATGTTCAACAAGATGTAACTATAAACTTGCAATAAAGAACTTTACCATGCCCTCAGGGTCTCCTGGGGTGAGTCATTTATCAAAATCCTGGCAGAGGTCATAAAGTCTTCACTTTTCCACTTGAGTCTGCAAGCCCACATGCCCCTTGGAGTATTTCTCATGGCTGCCTTTATTACCTGAGCTCCACCAAGCACATTTGGACAGAAACTGAGGGACTCTAACAGACTGCAAGCCCTCAGCAATATTACTTGTTCTTCTCACTGAATGCAGTGATGAAATCCCCCATCATTCAACATTCTGGAATCCAGTTCTTGTGGCTTCTTTGGTGAAGCCATTAGCCTGGTTTTCATGGGACACAATGAGATGCAGATGTCAGAACTTTCAATATTTATTATCTTTGCTTTCCTCTGACACCTTTTGTGCGTGTTCCAAGCTTGTCTGGGGAATTCTGGTGTACCTTTACTGTCATACCAAAGAGTCTTCTAGTACAGTTATAGCTCTACTTGCACAGAAAGGAAGTGAAATTTTGCTTCAGGAATGTCCTCTTGCAAACATTTTAGGGGTCTGTCACCGAGGTTATCATCGTGCTTCCCCAAAATAGATTCCGAATGCCCAAAGCAGCATTCACTATTCACTTTTGATCAAACTATTGTTTTGATTAATTTCTGTCAAGAGCAAACTATCAGAACAGCACACTGATAAGCCCTTTCACTTATCAAGGACATGGGATGAAAACCACCTGACAAGAGCCAATAGTGATCCCAACTCTGACACGGGATGGTTATCTGTAACATGCTGGCACTATCTGTGGCTCACATGAGAAAAGCAGGCCAGCTGTAAGCTCAAGACTGGCATTCTAAATGGCATTTAGAGCCTAGAAGTATCATCCATCAAGTCTCTTTAGCATCTCTGAAGTTTCTATTAGTCCTATTACATAACAAACATATCTATTTACAAACATATTAGCTTACAAACTTATTTATTTCAATCCTTGCACTGTTTGAACCAGTACAATGAACTCTGCTACGAAAGTACAGCAGTACTGTAAGATCTGCATTATTTAGCCTGCTCTGACTAAACACAGCATATTTCATAGATGTCTGAGAGAGAAAGGAAACTTTCAGACTTTGTTTACACATCTAAATTATAATTCACAACATAAATCAAGATACATGCAAAATTTGTCTCAACCTTCAAAATTACATAGAAAATCCAAAAAAAAGCTTGAAGAGTACAGATATGGCTGAAGTTACTAATGAGTTTCACTGCTGTCTCTGGAATAAATACTTTTAAATATTATAAAAACAGCTAACCTGCTACAGAATCCATTCAGTGTCTCTGCAGTTTTAAGTCCAGAACATTAAAGAAATAATTACATCTCAGACTCTTTTATTTTCAAAAATTACAGCTATAATCATTCATTTTGTGTCTGCCAAATTTTGCTTGTCATGTATTGCTCGTGGCTGTACACCCTTAGTTCATTTCTCTGATAAATGAATTCTATTTCTCTAATTAATTAACCCAGTCATTTACTTGAACTCAGGTAATGTTATTTATTACAGGTGATATATGAACAAGGACTAAAGAACCTTCTAACTCATTTTAGTTGCTACTTATGATGCTAAAAATGAGAAACAGTGCTTTCAAAGAGCTCTCCCTCCCACATGATTCAGAGAGTGCGAGCTTTCTCTGTGAACCTAGAAAACAAAGGAAAATTTCTGGAATTTCTGTCAAGAGTGAAACTCACTATTTTCTAAGATTGAGCTTCCCAGAGCTTCCTGTTGTCACTGAGGAGTTTGGAGCTCCAGCTGAGAACGCATGGGCTGTAGTTCATAATTTAATGAGATCAAATTGGCCAATAGTGACTCCAAAGTCAGGTTTAAAGTTCTTTTAGCAGTTTAAAACCTGCAAAGGCGTCTATAATTTGTTTTTACATGCAGAAGACTGTGTTTAATAGATGTGTCTTTGAGAGCGCAAAACTAAGTGAGCCATCATTACTTCTGCTTTTTACTTGTACCTCAGGAATTCCGACTCGTAACTCTCTATTGTCTACCAGCATTTTTTGATTCTTTTATTTTATCCCTCAGAGTTCCCTTCCCAGATGAAAAGACAGTAAGGGAGTGTTGATCTAATGGAGCTACATCTCTCTCCAATCGACATACCTGTGATTCAGTCTTGCTGATGGCTACATAGAAAAGAACTCAAATCGATGTGATATTAAATGGGATACTGTAATTACCACCCTCCCTTTCTTCTACCTTCTGTCTCCGTGGAAACTTATCTACAAGATTCTTGGCCCCATTCTGAAATCCATGGAAAGTTTAAAATGTCTCAATAACTAAGGGAGACGGGTCTCATAATTGCAGAAGCTGAGTTTCTTAGCTTAGGTTTCTTCAATAGTCAGATGTGTTCAGCCAAAATTAAATCACTCTCCAAGTGGCAAAGAGGAATTCTGCTTATGAAATCTTAATTAAGAAATGTGTTAGTTCAACAGAAAACATTTTTTCCCCTGGGTCTCTGTCTAAAGAAAGATTTCTTCTGACTGCATGTGCTGGGCATGGTATTTTTCCATGTCTTCACATAAAATTAAAAGAATAAATCATTGCCTTGTTTTCCACCCTTTCCCACCCCTTTCCACCCCTTTTTGGTTAACTTTACAGGGGTTTTGTTTGGATTTCAATGAATTAATACCTCATCGACTTCTAAATTGATAAACTCTGCTACATTGTTCTTGCTATTTAATGTTGTCTCCCCCCAGCTTCAAGGCAAACAGGTGAAAGCTCATTTTCAAAATAGAGATTTATATAATAGAAGATGCATAAAACCTGGGCAATTTATATAAATCAGGCTTGCCTTCCTTACTTCCTAAAACACAGGTTCTTTGCACGCAGGCTTCTTCTTTTTGCTGCAGTTCAAACAAATCTACAGACTGAGTTAAAAAGAATCAGTGCTTTTAACCAGATTAGAGGGGAAAAAATGACTGCTTTTTAATTTCTTGCTTTCATATCCAAGTTTCCTAAATTGGTAGGAAGAAATAAAGCAAGAAAACTACTAAAATCTAGTGGTGCAGAATAAACTTTCTGATTTACTTACTTAGGACAAAGCAACACTCACCTTGTTCCTCTTTTGTATGTCATCATATAATGAACTTTTCACCATGAGGTTTTCAGTAGCTAAACCCCAGCATTTTAGTCTGCAAACCAGACTGAGCCTACCACAGCAAGTTCATAATTTATTTGCTGTGGGCAAGAAAATACACATTAATATCAGTGCTTTTACAGCATTGATATTAGTGCCTTTTCAGCCTTTGAAAACATTTTTGACACAGCAGTTTCACCAGTGGGCAGGGTTTTTCCTATGAAGAGTTCTATTCAGACACAGCCCTAGGCAGTCATTGCTCTTCCATTTCTCTGACAAATGTATTTATGAAAACTGTAAACACACCTTTGCAAAACACCAACACATTATATATAGATCCATAGTGGGCAATGAGAGAACCACCCTCCATGAAGGTTAAATCACCAAAAATTGTTGCTAATTTCAACAGGTAGAAGTCCCAGAAGAAATTATATTACAGTCAAGCATGGCTACTTTTAGAAAGTAAAAAAAATTGAAAGGTTTAGAAAGATATGTGTTCTATTACACCAGCTTGTATATGTAGGAATACTGTAACTAAAAATTGTCACCTGCTGTTTACAAACAGAGCACAGATTTTAAAGTGTTTGTCCATCCATATCCCAGCCTTGAGAAATAAATAGTCAAACTCTTAGAGAAGCAAGGTACTTTGACTCTTTGTTTTAATTTTGTGATTTGGCACAAAGGAAGGCCAAGGGTTGCTTAACACACATGTACCCTCACTCAAATTCACCAGTGTCATCCCTTTACATGTCAAAAAAGGAGAACTGGGAATGCTATGATGGAGAATTTCAGTCTTAGGCACACTAAGATTGAACCAAGTCTGCTTCTTGGACAACTGTATTGGTTTCAAAAGATACAAACACCACACCCCACTGCCCTGCAACACCCCTGCCCCCCCCCAAAAAAAAGAGAATAAAACCCCAACTCTATTAAGAATATAGATATATAGATATAGATGATATATAGATATGATAGATATAGATATAGATATAGATATAGATATAGATTATAGATATAGATATAGATATATAGATATAGATATAGATATAGATATAGATATTAGATATAGATATAGATATAGATATAGATATAGATATAGATATAGATATAGATATAGATATAGATATGCCAAAAAAATTCTGCCTGGTTTTGATGACTGTGGACAAAATAATAATTTTCCCTTTCTGATTATCTATATAAGACTCACTTAACTTAGTAATAGCTGCAGAAAAGTATGGTCTCATAATTATCTTTAGAGATTTAAAGACAGAAGGCATACCCAGTAAGAGATCCATATAGAGCATATTCCCTTGAACAACATGCAAAATTCATCAAACAGGAGGTTGCCTGCTAGACAACTACTAATAGTTAATTAAATATAATAAAGAACACAGAGGGAAAGATAACCTTTGACTTAAAACATTATTTGTGCTCATTTACGATCCTGTTGTACTTTTCGCTATCTGTATCACTATTCTTTACCTAAAGCTCTCTTAGGATGACTTTCAACATGTCCAGCAGGTGATTTTTTTTTTTTTTTTTTTTTTTAATCCTTTGTGAAAAAAATTATGTCCTGGTAAGTTTTTTCTCCCTCAGTTATCAGTCTGAGAAAGACAAGAGAAGGAAGGATGGCTTGATTAGATAAGGACTCAATGTGAATGGAGTAGAAAATTTCCATAAATGTTTTAATCACAAAGAAGACAATTTATAGAAATTGTAATAAAATCTAAAAAGCTGCTGGAGGAAGTTATCTGAAGAAAAGCAACAAGACCAGATTGAATGAGACAGGTAAAACTAAAAGAACTATTTAAGGAGAAGAATGAAGTGGTAGAACTTGTAATATAACATCTAAGATGAATGTTCTACATTTAACTGGAGCACAGTGTAGAAATCATTGCTGAATGGGATCAAGCAAAATCTTAACAGAGAATTCTGAGAAAAAGTCACAGCAGAAGCATCATACCTGATCAATAACAAACTTGCCTGCTAGTAGGCATGGGCAGAATGGCTCGGTGTTGAACAAAACTCAAAATTTCCAAGATAAGAGAAGGAAAAAATATTAAATAAAGCAATTAATAAAGGCAGAGACCTAGTCACTTGTGGAGAATATTATGAGGATAAGTGAAAGCAGATATTGCATACAGCTGAAAGCAGAAGAAAATAGAATCATCATTTCTATCCCTAAAACAACTGAGATTTGCACTACTACATTAATTTTCTATGAATAATCTGGTTAGCAAATGTTTGTAGCTTAGTGGGGCATCAGTCACTCCTTTCCCCCATGTATGTTCTTTCCTGTAAAGGTTATTACTCTGCCCACTGCAACATAGTTATGTGCTCCAAATGGGATCTCTTTAAATCATCATCTACAAAAACTGTCTATCTTTTTGGTAATTTAAGACCAACTACTGAAAAAAAAAAAAAGGAAAAAGGAGCATCTTGTATAACAGAGAACACTCCTCACACAGAGGAGACAAGCGTTCATTGCAGACAGGGCAGAAGAACAATAGACTCACTGTTGAAGAAAGGCATAAATAATTGAGAACGTCTGCAAAGGGACTAAGTTCTCACAGGAACTGGCTTTTAGCCACTTGTAAATTAGGTGTGAAGCCCACAGAAGTAGGAGGCAAAAAAACCTGAAATGATTAGGCAAAAGAAACAGCCAAACACAGGTCCCAGTGAGGCAGCAGACCAGCTCTCTCAGCTCTAGCTGTAGGTAGAGCACAGCAGACATTTTGTAAGAGTTTGTGAGGCATAGGGCGCTACTTTTCATCTCCAACTGGGCAAAGCCTGATTCTGTTTAATGGAACATATCCCACAGGATTATTCCATATTCAGTTTGGTGTCTTCCTTCATACATTCAGTGTCCTAACATCATGCATGCCCCACCAGATCTCAAGACCCCACAGCCTTTTTATTCCAAGAGCTGGACCTTGACCAGTCACTACCACTAGGCACCATTTTCTGTGACCATCACCCTTAAGCTGCAGCACATTTGGGACTGTAATTTCACCTAGAGTCTGCCTCTTCTATTGATGTAATGAAAAAACAAACAAACAGACAATCAGGCAACTATAAACCACTTCTGCCTTTCTTAAGAAGATTCCCTCTTAGAAGCAGTGAGCATCCCAAGCCAAATTTTTTTCTCCCCAACTGCCTACTTTGAGTGGGAAGTCCCATGAACAAAGAACCAGAACACCAGAAATTTCAGTTTACATGCAGATATCTGCCCATGCCACCCATGTTTCCTTCTGTCCTTCCAGGAATAAAGATATTCTGCTAAGAATCAGAGACATCTGACATTATCCCATCTTAAAACCAATGAGGCTGTGAGTCAGAGATTTTGGTCAGCCAGAGCCCTTTGCAGCAGTGGTGGTGAGCTCTCATATCCTCTAGTTTACTAGGGGATACTTCCTTCTTGCACTTCTCTCAGGTTTCCTAAAGAACTCTCACCACTCCATAGAAACTCTCCCAGCTCCAGAGAACCTCAAGTGGCATCAGTCAGTCTGTGTTCCCCTGCCACTCACACATCTCCCCTCACTCCCTTTCTCCCAGCTGGATAAATGGTGTATCTTACCTTTTATATTTTTATTAGGAACCCTTTGTGTCAGCTGGGCATGTCTTTTAACACTTTTCTGACTAGCAGCTGCTAAAATCAGCCTGAGTGCTAACATGTGCAGGACAAACAGGGGATGAGGACCAGACAGCTTGGATTTAGGTAAGGTGGGTCCTGCTCGACCGACCTGATCTCCTCCTATGACAAGGTGATCCACCTAGGGGATGAGGCTCTGGAGCCTTTGTTAAAGTCTTTCTCTATTAGAATCCAGTGGTTTCTCACTGGATTCTAATGAAGAAATTAGAATCATGACTTGATCAAGTGTTCTCTGGGTAAAGAACTGTCTGGATGGCCCAGCCAGAGAGTGCTGGGGAGTTGAGTGACATCCAGCTGGGACTGGGCACTCCCCAGGGCTCTTCAGGGGATTGTACTGGAGCCAGTCCTGTTTAATTTCTTCACTGGGGACCAGGAGGAGGGGATTGAGGGCCCCTCAGTCAGTTCCTGACAGCACCAGGCTGGGTGGGAGTGTGGCTGTGCTGGAGGGCAGGAGGCTCTGCAGAGGGGTCTGGACAGGCTGGATCCATGGGATGAGGCCAGTGGGCTGAGGTACAAGCAGGGAAGTGCTGGGCCCTGCCCTCGGGCCACAAGAACCCCCTGCAGCTCCAGGCGAGGGGAAAAGTGGCTGGAGAAGGCCCTGGGGTGCTGGTGCCAGCAGCTGGACACGAGCCCAGCTGTGGCCAGTGGTCAAGGTGGCCAGTGGCCCCGGGGCTGTCACAGCCGCGGTGTGGCAGCAGGAGCAGGGCAGTGACCGTCCCTGTGCTGGCACTGCTGAGGCCACAGCTCCAGTGCTGTGTCCAGCTCTGGGCCCCTCAGGACAGGGAATGGAGGGGCTGGAGCGTGTCCAGAGAAGGGAACGGAGCTGGGGAAGGGGCTGGAGCCCCAGGAGGGGCTGAGGCAGCTGGGCAGGGGCTCAGCCTGGAGAGAAGGAGGCTCAGGGGGCCCTTCTGGCTCTGCACAGCTCCCTGACAGGAGGGGACAGCCGGGGGGTCAGGCTCTGCTCCCAGGGACAGGGACAGGAGGAGAGGAATGGCCTCAGGCTGGGCCAGGGGAAGTTTGGGTTGGATATTAGGAGAAATTTCTTTCCTGAGAGTGTGGTCAGGCACTGGAACAGTCTGCCTGGGGAAGTCTTGGAATCACCATTCCTGGAAGTGTTCAAAACACATGGAAGGGGCACAATGAAGATACGGTTTAGTGGTGAAAATGGTAGTGCCGTGTTGATGGTCTTTTCCATCTTGACAATTCCATGAGTCCATAACTCCAAGATGTGCCACTTCAGGTAAAATGATTGCAGGGAAGGAAACACCCTTACTGATGTCATAAATTTGTTGGGTGGCATTTGTGGTGAACTCCAAGCAGGAACTTTTTCTTAAGATAAACCTATTTAATGTAAGTGGCTTAACATCCTTTCTTACTAAACTGCTTAACAGATATCAGAGCACAGGCAGTGTTGTGCATCTTGTGCATTCTCAACCATCACCACTGCAGACAGGGTGTGCCAGAAACTCTACCTCAGAGAAAACCCTCACAACACCGAATTCAAATTACCATCTGTGGTTTGAAAAACATCTAACAGCCTCACAGGCTTGTATTTTTAAAGCTGGTATATGCTGTAAAGAGTGCTTGGTTAGCTTAAACTTTTCTGTAACAAAAAGAACAGGAAACAATCTCTCCTCCATTGAAAGGATACACCCAAAGGAACAGGAAGCAACCTTTATTCTTTCTAAAACATCCTGTTCTATGTTAGACAGTGCAGGACCTCTGTCACTTCAGTGCTCTGCAGTTTTTTCGCAAAAAAACCATAAATAACCAGCACCTCTACTGATGTTGATCTTCCATTTTACAAGAGTAAGTGGAGCTTAAAATGGTACTTAGGCATTGGCAGATAACGAAAAGTAAATTGTTTGCAGTGGTGGAGGAACCTGTCAGTGTTACCATGTGATTTCATGTGGTTTCTTTGTGTTGTGGTCACTCTGTTACCCCACACTCTTAGGGGTTTTTTTGTGTATGTGCATGTCAGGTTTGGTACTGTTGCATAATTCTGTTAGTATAAGTGAAATTGATTATTTCTGTGTTCTTTCATTCTGACTATGCTTCCCGTTCTTTCTGTTGCATTTTTTTCTCATGACGGAGAATGAACCCTTTTCCTAAAAAGCATCTTTGAGCAGAGGGCCTCTCCAGGGAGATCCAGTACACTTCACCCAGTCAGAGAGAGAGACCTGTGGCAATCATGTAGTGCTCCTTAAATTTTGCAGGCAGTAAAATGTATGGTTTCAAATCCAGCAGCTTGCTGCCACCAGACAGAAATTTGCTTTGCACACCGTCATAAAACTGTTCCACAGCCTAAGTGGTCAGCTTTTCATTCTTTAGCAGAAATGCATGTTTCTGAAGTGTAACTGAAATGGTTTTCATAATATTTTAATTTGTTTATTAGTGATGAATAAAGCCACCTTTATCATTGGTACATGAGTAGGACTGCCAGGAAGGGTAATCAAACCAGCCTGCAAGAGTCTAAGACTTTTCCCCACATCCTCTCCTTGTTTAGCCTACTGCCAAGAGTATTTCTGGTCTTAGCCACACTAGGCAGCAACTGCAACAGTTTACACCTATATATATATATATATGTATGTTACTGTGACATAGAAACACACAGCAACACACACAACAGGTGTTCAGGTAGAGAAGAAGAAAAGAAGTTTCTAGTTTATTGTTGACCTCGTATATATACGTTTCTGGACAGTGATCAGAGATTGGATAGAGAAGTCACCACCTCTGCATTTTCACTGGTCACTTGAGAAGTCCATTAGGTGATATCTTTTCACAGAGGAATGCAAACATGATCCTTGTTTATCTTACAATTCATAAAAACTGACACCACTGTACTAAAACAAATCAGAAAGCTTATTTTCAAGGGCAACTTATATATACATATATTTTCTTTTTTTGGTCTAATTCATTATCAAAATGTTTAACTGAATGGTAAATAAAGCCAGATTTATTTGGTTTACTGAAATCGCTACACTTCTGATGTAATCATTTGGGCTCGAATATGGAATTTTCTGCTTAGGAAAGATTGAAGTTTAGTTAGTCTCGTAAATGTCAAAAACTGGCAAAGAAATTCTGTCTAAATGAGAGCATTAAATAGCCCATACTTGCTGTCCAGATGTGCCATGATTTGTTTTACACTGTGTAAGGAGATTGAAAACCAAGGAAATCAGGAGGAGATATCTCCCAGAAATAGCACATATACAATGCTACCACCCCGGATGATGTACTCACCTGTGGCAGCAGACACCTGCTGCCTTTGTCCCTGAGGTCAAGGCTCCCCTTGAAGAATTTTATCTCATCCTCAATAAAGCTTAAAAAGACAATAGAAAGCCCAGCATGAACTCAGATTACAGGAAATGAATGTTCAGAGAAAGTGCTGAAATAAATGCACTAAAGCCATTTTCCATGGCACAATTCTCTGTCCAGAGGTCAGTGGCAGGAGTGACATGCCTGCTTTGTCCTTCTGGCTGCTCTGGTCTCCTGGCACAGAATCACAGAGTATGATGGGTCGGAGGAGACCCACAAGGGGGTTCTTGAGTCCGGCTAATGACCCTGCATCCTCAAGATCACACCACGTGCCCAAGAGCCTTGTCCAAATTCTTCTTGAATTCTGTCAGTTTGGTGCTGGGACCACTTCCCTGGGCAGCTTTGTCCAGTGCCCAAACACACTGTGGGGGAAGAACCTTCTCCTGATATCCAAACTAAACCTCTCCAACCCAACTTCAGGCCATTCCTTGGGTCCTGTCCCTGGTCACCACAGAGCAGAGATCAGTGCCTTTCCCTCCCCTTCCCCTCCCCAGGAAGCTGCAGGACTGCAGTGGGGTCTGCCCTCAGGATCCTCTTCTGCAGCTGAACACATCAGGTGCCCTCAGCTGCTCCTCACATGGCCCCTCCAGGCCCCTCACCATCCCCACGGCCCTCCCGTGCACTCCCTGACAGTTTCACCTCTCTTTCACACTGTGCTGCCCAGAAGTGCACACAATACCCGAGGTGAGGCCACCCCAGCCCAGGGCAGAGCAGGACAATCCCAGTGCCCCAGGACAGGGCTGTCCCTCCTGGCTCCGGGACACTTTGCTGGCCAGGACCCCCTGTCCCTGGCACTGCTTCCCAGCCCCTCAGTCCCCATCTGTCCCTACATCCAGGGCTGCACCACCCCAGAGGCACAATCTGGCACTTTCCCTTGTTGAACTGCCCTTGTTCAGCCTTTGCTCAGTCCCCACCTCAGTAATCCTGACCTACCCCTGTAGTTCTTCCACTTTCTGGGCCGTGTTTTCCAGCTCATCCTTTCACTAACAACGGGCACTGAGGACCATGACTCTGATAACAACTGTGAGCTCCTGGGCCTGATCCAGGCCTGGCAGGCTTGGTTCATGGTACTTCCTGGGCTCCAGAGGATTAGGCAGGCATACAGGCTCTCACCACTTTCCTCATAGCCTTGAGAGGAAGGCGTGTGCCTGGCAGTGAGGCACGGCTGATGCAGTATTGCGTAGGCTGTGCCAGCTACTGACAGACAAAATTGTGCCTTGGGGCTGTAAAGAGCTGTGGAGAAATCGAGCCCAACTAGCTGCACTTCTGTCCGCCAAAGGAGACACCAGTAGCTCACACTATTAGGAAGATGCAAAACAAATCTTAAATAACCAATGTTGTCCACCTCAGGTTCAGTTCAAATTGTGGTAAGCATTAAAGAGCAGGCTCAGGAACTCCTTAGCCAGATGTTGAGGTAGAAAAGCAAAGAGGAGCCAGCACTGATCTGATTATATGTCTTAAAATACTTCTGGTTCTAGAGGATAAATCTTAAGTTGTTAAAATATCCTGGTAAAAAAGAATGGGACACAGCCCATGACATTTACACCAAGAGAGGTGAACACTTCCACGAGAATCAGCTGGGAAATAGTTGAAGCAGCCTCACATGTGTTAGAACTGTGTATTTAGTTTTATCAAAGCCTGCCCCAAACCCAAATATCAGAATAATTTGAGGCAACACCCAGTTTTTAAATCCAGCACTGTGACGACTGAAAGTTGGGTAACTTACCAAATTTATAGGCTTGTGCTTATTTTTTTCAGTCCTTACATGATATTCTAAAGATCAACTTTAATTACATAAAAACCCCCTCCCTGGGCATATTTGTTAATTTCAGTTTCTATTTTACATTATCTGATTATTATGGGTATGTCTAGCACACTCATATGTTGCAGATATGAATTATTATCATTATAACATGGAGGAGAAACACATGAATTGAATGACAGCACCAGATGAAGTAGATAAATGGATCAGTTACACTAGAAATTTTTACATCTTGTTTTCCAAGTTATCATGAATGACAAAATATGTTTTATTTGTAACTTTTTAAAATTATGAAAAAGCAAATTACTGTGTATACAAAATAAGTCAAAGTAGCTGTCTGAATATTACTAATAATAAGGTTATCAAAAGTTTAATACTCACAGAGAAATTATAGTAAGCACTTCCAGTACTGCAGTATGTCTGCAGATTACTCGTAAAATATAAATTTAATTCTCTTTTTAGGGGGAGGGTAGGAGAAAAAGCACTTCACTAACCTCACATGCAGAAATTAAATCAATGTTCATACAAATACTCACAAATTGTCACAGTTAGTCTCTTGCTTACATTGTGGAGGCACCGGCTTTTGGAACATTATTAAAGATTATTGATACAGTGTGAAAAAAAAGTCCGTTTTTTCTGGACTTCCCTCGAGGGCAACCTTCTCTCCCAAAATGGCTTTAACCAATTTGGCTTTATTTTTATGATAGATCTAGAAAGTCTTCTGAAAATTGTATCACCAAACAGAGTCATCTAATTGTGAAGGAGCTGAGATTCTCCTGCCCTGGGTCAGTCCATCAGCACAACCCCCAGGGATAAATGAACACTTCATGTTCAAGCCATGACCATCCCATCTGAGCCACCTGAAGTGCCTCATTTCGTTATGACTGATCCCACAGAATGCTTTTCATCTGCCCCACACACTGTCCAGGCACAATTATTACAGTAGAAGTGGTTTAGCTTGGAGTTAATTTTCTTCTGTGCTTCAGCATGGCTGAACCACATACAATAAATAAGGGTGATGCTTCAGAGGAGGGTCAGAAGAAAAATGAGCTGTACTCTGAACTGAATAGCTCTTGGTATGTTAGACAAGAAGAGGAACAATTTCCTCAAATGATGGGCTTTTTTCCTGTCATTTTTCCCATTTTTGCATGATTTTTACTGGCACACTGAAAGATGCAGATGAATAGCTTGAAATTGACTCTGCGGCAAGTAGAATAACTAAAGATAAAATAGAAATAGCTGCTCTTTAAAATTATTTTTTTTCTCATTAAATCTAGCATTTCAATGAAGCAAGCAAACACAGCTCTGTGTTCCTGTAGGCTTAGGTCAGCTAAGAGCAAAATTGTTCAGGTTTTCTGGGTTAGGGACTCACATCAAATGTCTGCAGCTTCTCCCTGCCCCTTCACATGCTGTAATGTCCACTGTGTGTAGAGCACAAGAGTAGTATTTGCCTTAACCTCTGCTTTTATTGTTTCACTATTGTTCGTGCATGCACATGTCAGATGAGGTTTTTTTGGTTTGTCCCAAAGTATTTTTCTTTTTGATTCATGCTGCTTCTGATACATTCTGCCTTAATTTGGCAGTTTGTACTGTGTCGCTCTCTGGTAGATCTATGAACACGTCTGCAGTTTACTTATATGCAGCAAACAATCAAGTGCTTATTTCTTTACATTTATCAAAGTGCAAGAGAGCTTGCTGGATCTGGTATTGAAAGTTGGAAGAAAGGATTTTTTGTCCATACAATAACGCTCATCCCCTTCCAAGTTACACAAAACAATAGTTTTAATTATCAAGTATCCACTGTTGTAAGCCATCAGTTTGTACTGTCCTTGGATTCTATTATTGGGCACAGAGTTGAATTTTGTTTTATTCTGCACAATTCAAAGGAACAGATGTGTGGACAAAAGAACAGAGCGTCAGCGATTGCACCTCTCTGATAACCCCAACAGAAAACACACTGATAAACTCTCCATACGAAACATTTTGCCACTACAAAGAGCAACTCTTGGCCATTTTTGAGAAAGTAGGCAATCCCATCTGAAAGAAAAGTGGTGCTTTCACAGGTTCCCTCTTAGGCTTTGTGCATGCTGTGACTTTTGGGTTTGTAATACTCAACATGTCCGGCTCTGCTCCTGAACCTACAGCAAGTAGGGTTTCAGCTGGAAGGAGGTGCATTTTGTCTGCTAATCAGTCTGTGAAAATTCTGTTATGTGCTCTCACCTCCACACCTCCCACCCCTAATGGGATTGTAATCTCTAAAAATATATTTTGCATTCAGTGTGATAGAATCTGAAGCTGAGGATACTCAGCCTCACAGAACTGACCTGAGGTGAACATCCTCTACCCATAATGAATCAGTGAAAATCAGATGTGGGCCTGGGAAAAGCAAAGTCAAAATACAGATCCTACATGCTTGTCTTGATTTTGGAACTTGAAAGCTATGTAAGTGTTCTGGATCAATAAACAGCAATTAACAAAATGAACTTAATTGAATTACATCAACAGCCCACAGGTCATGAACAGACCACCCTCTCTTAGTAACTTCTACTTCACAGAGTATTTGCTTGGCTACTGATCTTCCTGTATCATGATTCTACTGACATGAGATTTTCTTTTCTGTGGAGGACTTAGGGATTTCAAAATAACTTTCCCCGATAAATAATTAATTTTTACAAGTAATGAGGCAGAAGGTGAGTCCTAACTGAGACAACTTTCCATTGATCCTGTTCTCAAATTTGGGAAAGATTTGAGAAACAGGCATCTCTTTCTCTTTCAATCCTATTCCAAATTTTTGAAAGGAAAATAGTATAAAATTACAGCTTTTTTAAAAAAAAAAATCAGTATATTCTTGTTTTCTCTGACAAAAGTAAAAAAAAAAAAAAATATTATTGGGGATTTGTAGAGGAAAAAGAAAAAAATGAGTTCTCTTAAAGCTGAACTATGTGGACCTAGCTTCAACCAATATAAATCTTTGTTTTTAGAAGAGCTGTCATTCAAATTATGGATGGTAGCTAGAATTCATCACAAGAAACAGAAAGGCATTTCCCTGCAACCATACAATCAAAGCAAAGTTGAGGTGCTGAAACCCTATACTAGGAAACCAGGAAAACCAGGAAAACTGTCCAAAAGTTTCTAGTATACTCAATATTTGAAATAGATGTAGGACGGGGTGAGGAAAACAGCTTCATGATTTTGTCTGGGTGGGTTCATATTCCAGCAGCCATAATGATTTGTCATTAATCTTTGCTCTCAAAAGCTGGCTCCTGAAATGAAAAAGTGTATAGGCAACATGCATCAAATCATGTTCTGTTCTGCTGTGGAAAAGGTCAGTTGTGCCATGAGTTGCTACATAACACCTTGGCATTACACAGCTTTAATGTTGATGACAAAATGGTCTAAACACATCAGGCAGAGTATAGGGAGAAGCAGTGAGCTATACTAGAATGAGGAATATAATTAGGAATTCAGGTAACTTGAAAGGGTTTACCAAATGGCTTTATGAAGGAGAAGTGAACTGCAGATCAGTACTCCTTCCAGTACTAAGGAAAGAAGTATTCTTGCATGCCCAAGGAGCCATCAAAATTGATTACAGAAAAGGGCTTTTTATTCTATTCTTGTATTTATCTCTGGTTCTTTTTCTTGTTTGTTTGTTTGTTTTTTGTTAGGTGTGGGGCTTGGAACAGGTGAATCTGCAAGAAGGATTTGAAAGGAGCTTTAAATAAAAGGGAATATATTGTTTTCCTATCTTCCACTACTCAATCATCAAATTATTCTTCTTATACTTCTCCACAAAGAGAAAAAGAAGAAAGGTTACCTGCAAACAGCTCTCTGGATTTTTAATTTGAAAACTTGCAGATGAAAATTTCAGAGAGAAAATGCCTCTACTATTTAAATTGGCCTCTGTGAAAGAAACCCCCCAGAAATTAACCTCTGTGGGAGCAGACTTCAGGCAGCTGATCTTCTAGTGTGGTTGCAAGAAAAAGCACTTGGAACGACTGAGCAGTGTTTCTGTGAATAAAACAACATAAAGCCAGCAGTGTGCCCTTGTGGCGAAGGCAGCCAAGCACATCCTGGGCTCTCCTGCAGGTCCAGGGCGCTGACAATTCTCTGCTCTGTACTGGGGAGAGCAGTTTTGGTGAGCTGGGTCTGTGACTTGATGTGTTTATCAACAACCTCTACTAATGTGATATTAAAGTGCAGGCAAAAAAAAAAAAAAAAAAAAAAAAAAAAAAAATCCTTTTTTAACTTCTAATGTTGATGCATCCTTTTAATGTTAGCATAACCCACACTACCCAAGAGAACTACATAACTACACCTCTCAAGAGAATCATGAACAAGGAGTTTTTACTCTGAGAGTTACATGGGCTGTGGTGAGTGCTACGTGGAGATTTTTGTGCAGTTTACACCATTTAACTGTGAACTCCGTACCTTGGATATCAGTCCCAAGTGCCTGACGAGGAGGCCAGCAAGGACTGCTGAATCAGTGTTCAGTGCTGAGACAAAGCATGCTGTACCTAGGCTACTAGAACTCTTGTTACTCCATATTCTAGTTGTAAATAATTATTTTCTAAACACATCAGAGGCTTCCTAGTCTTGATATTCTGCTGTATATGGCATTTCTGCATTATCCTTTTCTTTCAGGCAAGAAATTTCTGTCTGTGTCAATCTTGAGGATATATTTAGCAAACTGGGGTTTTGTTTATTATTTGTGTTCCTGCTGCTGTGTAACCAGCAACACACACCCTGATGAATGAAATTCCACGGAAATTCATATCGTGTTCCACTCAAAGCTTTCATTTTAATTAATCTGTACACAGGCATTATGCTACTTTAATAACATCCATTTTCTATGTGGTCCAGAGAGAAGCTCAGAAAAGCTGAGAACATTGCATCATATGGTAAATTTATACTGTGCTAAATTAATTGCTAGTGAGGTATGTAGGGCCAACAATTCAGAGTATCTCAGTAAAATAAATTGCATTTTTTGCACAACCCACTCAGGGTGGGTTAATGGATTTGATTTTACATAAAGGAAGTGACTGGCCCATATTTACAGTAAAAACTACAACGACTAAAAATAATAATCTGGACCAGGAAGCCTGTAAACTAGTCTTGGAGAAAGAAAAGATGAAATGAAAATCACAATTCCTTAACAGATTTAAAACTCTGATTTTTATTTTGTTACCTGGGCCACTGCAGCATGCCTTCTTGCTTGATTATGTCTGACAATGACCCTTCCTGGGAGAAGAAAATCTTCGGCAACAGACAGATAGAGCTTAGAATCATAAACAGAAGAAAACACTACAGGGGAAAAAAAGTTCCAAGGCATAAAACTCTACCTAAGGCATAACACTCTGAAATGTCTAGGACGAGAAAAAAATTGCCTTGTGCCAATCATATTTAAGAAAGAAAAGCAGAAATATGCAGTGAAGCCCTCTGGCACCAGGAAATCCAGATGGTAAACAGAAGCATCTCGTTTTTATACAACTGCCCTGTGCACAGTAATGTTTTGTGGTCATTCCTTTCTGGTTACCCAACTTTGCTGTTCACCATAAAAGACAAAACACAGAAAATACCAGCAAGATTATTTTTAACAGGTGGTTAAACTTTGCATGAGTGAGATTTTTTTTTAATCTATCCAAATTTATTAGAAGACATTAATAAAAATGTTCCAAAAATCTCAAATGGAGATTCTATAGAAAAAAAGACAAATCTCAAGTTGTAAAAAAACATGTCCAAAGCAAGAATAAATAAAAAAGCAAAACAAGGAACCCAAACGGCTCATTCTGTTGCAAAGCCTAACCAAAAATAGTGATAGAATACAGAAGTGGTGCTATCAATGGTAAATTTAATGCCTGCTTTATGAGACTAAAGTAGCAGCCAAACATCATGAATAAAGATATGTTCTGCTGCATCTGAAAGCTTGTAAAAAAAAGCATACTCTCACCATGGCAACACTGTGCCATTTATAGGAACTGTTAGAGCTTAACAACCAGTGACGTAGCTCCTAAAGAAAAAAAAAAATAAAAAAATTAAAGAAAATCGACCGTACGTGTATTACGCATCAGTGGGACTATTCAAACCTCATGAAGTTCCACAAGGCCAGGTGCTGGGTGCTGCACATGTGTTGGGCAACAAACACAGGCTGGGTAGGGAAGGGAGAGAGAGCAGCCCTGAAAAGAAAGGCTTGTAGGTGCTGGTGGATGGGAGGCTGGACATGCAGGTGGCTACACCACTGGCTCTCCCACAGTATTCACCACACTATTCTCCCAGAATTCACCCAAAGCAGAAGGAAGTGAGATAGGACTCACTGTATTTCCTAATTTTATTAGAAATGGAGGATGCATTTTCTACATTTTCTACTGTAAACTAGCATGAGGTCAGTTCAACATGGAAAACACTTCACACATTCTGCATTGGAACTGATTATAAGCCTTTGTCTCTGCTGCCTTGACCTTGCACTTCTTGCCGCTCCTTCTAGACCATGAAGACGATGATGCAGATGTCTAAGAAAATGATAGGGACAGTTAATTGGTGTGCCAAGAGGGAAAATAGAGGAATTGCTTCAGTGTCAGCTGCTTTTAGTGTGATACCAACGAAAGAAGAGGAGCCATAGCAGCTTCACATATTAATGATGCAGAAATTTCACCAAATCTGTCTATTAAAAGAATCCAAAATTCTGCAGCAGTATTCCAGAAGGACTGAAAACAGGATGTACAAGGTGGGAAACCAATAGCTTTATTTTAATGCAGACGGCATCAGTGCGAATAGAACATTTGCCATAAGCACAGACATATGACTAAGCATATGTAAATAAACAAGGCTGGAAAAAAATTAGATTCTGTGTTGAAGAAAATTCATGTCACTTCCAGAATCCCAGTCTTGCTGTAGATCAAAGGGTTTTGTCTTCTTCTGTGAAGCTTCTGGGGGTCTGTGGGCTGCTTCTCTGTATTCATTAACAAAGGTAAGTTGGTTGATTTTTGAGCCAAATTTAATATAATTTTGTACCAAACAGTCTTCAGATCAGAGAAGCTACAATTCCTTATCTAGACTTCTTGAAGTTTTCCCATGAGATCACAACTCATGTGGCTAGGTGTAATACCTCTGTGTTAGGCTCTAAATGTGCAAAATCCTTGTGTACCCATCCCAATGGGCTCACGGGCCAGGAAGCCACACAGCAGGTACCTCCAGGCCTCCTCTGGGGGCTATCTGTGGTAAAAGATCTTTAATTTATGCTTCATGGACCCCTTTGTCAAAATAAAGCATTACACATTGTCTCAGAGTTCACAGCAGATTGAACAAAAAAAAAAAAAAAAAACCAAATAAGACAAGTTTTTAATTTATATTTCCTTTAATTTGCACAAAATCCTCTTTTTGAAAGTATTATTTAAAGTCCATTCAACCTCACAAACCCCATCTCTGGTTTCTGGAGAATTTTTGCCCTGCTGACAGCTGCATCAGTCAACTGATGGGTTATTTTTCTCTCCCCTTCAGCTGTTCATGATGGACTCTTCATTTGAAAGAGAACTCAGATCTCGCCAGTTGTGTGGCAAGAGTGGGTGCATTTCCATGAAGGTCCAACACATACCCCTCAGTAATCCCTGTGCGGTTCTGGCAGGGAGCTGTGGATTTCTGTGTGTCATTCCTGACACGTGAGCTGCTTTATAGTCAGCTCATGCCCACACAAGTTGCACCCAAACCTCTCATTGTATGTGTGAGACAGAGATGACTCAAATTGCTGCAGGAGAAAAATCTGGAACCACAGGTCAAGGTCCTAGTGAGGACACCTGAGAACAAGGCAATTACATAAATCTAACAAAAAAAATGAGAAGCGGAGGAGGATGGCACCATAAATCCACCAAACAAGGAGATAAAGTAGGAGTAAGCAGTTGACAAGGCCAAGCAAGAATTTGGGTTGAACTTTTGTACTAACCCATAGATATTGGCACAGCAAAGTTCACACCCATTGGCTGTAGAAGCCCCCTAGTCACATAATCGCCTTCCCCACTGAGCATGAGGGGTAAAATCAGTGGTATTTAAATGAAGGTGAGAAAATATTTAGCCAATGAATTTGTTTAATATTGTTTTCTGCAGGGGACATGTTGATCTGTCACTGTTTGAAAGGTGTAAAAGTGGGGAGCTAGCATGCAGAGAGGGTGCTGCTCTGTGGCACCCATCTCTGTGCTGAGAGGAAAAAAATATTTCTTCTTCATCTATCTATCTATCTATCTATCTATCTATCTATCTATCTATCTATCATCTATCATCTATCTATCTA
The DNA here is from genome assembly GCA_032173965.1 of Sitta carolinensis. NCBI lineage: Eukaryota > Metazoa > Chordata > Aves > Passeriformes > Sittidae > Sitta > Sitta carolinensis. Next base: position 1,953,269 of record CM063313.1, on the reverse strand, counting down.
TCTATACATCTATCTATCTATCTATCTATCTATCTATCTATCATCTATCTATCTATCTATCTATCTTATCTATCTATCTATCTATCTATCTATCTATCTATCTATCTATCATCTATCTATCTAATTATCTTCTTGCACTCTGGGTACAACCCGTATTTGGGACAACAATGACTGCAGTACAGAAGGAGCGTTAGGGCTGTTCTCAGACACACCCCCCAGACGTCAATGAGAACAGAATTCCATCTCAGCTCCCTGCTGTTAGTCCAGCACTTTCATTTAAAGGTCATGACTGAGATATAAAACTCTTGAAATCCTCACTGGAGTAAAAGAGTTTTGCTCCCTGGTGTCTTCCAATAAAGAGTTTTAGCCTGTCCTTATTTGGCCTTATCTCTCCAGTGTGAGAGTAACCCTTTCACTTAAACTCCTTGTACTGACACAGAAGAAACTAACATAAATGTGGCATTAAAAAAAAATCATTAAAAAAATGACACATATTCCCTCAAATTCTACAGCATTTATTGTATATTTGCTTTAACTACATCAAGAAATTTCAATTCCAAAAAGAATTTATAAATATTGCACAGTATTTTCTACAAAAACTGAAAGAATAAACAAAAGCCCATAGCAGAGTTATGCAGAGCTGCCCGAGCCCAGCTGCATTAGCACATAAGCCCTCCCTTCCTAATCTCACTAATGTTTCAGCCTTTCCAAAGCAAATACATATCTTTGTGAGACACAGTGATGTGCCAGAGACTCCTCTGAGGACTGGAATAATAATCTTTCCATTCAAGGTCTGGTCTGGTTTCTCAAGAGGAGAAAAGAGAAAGTGAGGTGTCACAAGTCTGAATCACCATCATCTGCTAGACTTTGGGAGTGTAATGGAAAAATTCTCTGCCACAGTGGGGGTACTGGTGTGAATTTCCTGTCTTTGCTGCAGTCAGTTTAGCAATATCCACAGATATGCTGACTTGAAGTGACTGCCCAGCAGTATTAAATTGCCCTTAACGGACTGCCTTATCCCAGTGGTTAACAAAAATATCTCCTTAGGACACTTCCAAACATACCAGAGATGCTGGCCAGCCAAGTTCTCCAAAACAGTCCTCAGTTAGCAACTTCCAAACTCCACGCAAGAATCAAACTGCTTCACTTGAACACTGCTCCACATTTCCTTGATCAGAGTCATTGCCTCCCTCTTTGGGGTGTGATTATAAGGAAACATCTTTCTCTTTTAAAAGAAAATAAGATTTATGGAGCCCTGAAATAAATAGAACCTGACACAGGAGAGAAATCCCAGGCGAGTGGGAAAAAAGCTGTTACTGCTCCTTCATAAATATTGTCAACACATGGCTTTAGGCGGCATTTAGTGTGCCAACAGGAACATTTCTCTTACACCCCACTGTCACCACCTTTGGGAAATTATCTGAAAGCTTTATTTTGCTATGATCTTGGTGCCCCATATATATGCAGCTAGTGCCAGTACCTCAATGTTTCTGGAGAAGGTGGCTGCGCTCTTGTCCCCTCCTGCCCAGGTTACCTTCTGCCAAAGGTTATCGCCCCTGCAGTGAGCTGTGCTCCAATTTCAGTGGTGACAAGCCACAGCCCAGCTCCTTTATGTGAGCTCATCAGAGAGCTGTGTTTGGGGCTCTGGTTGTGCTGCTGTGACCTGTGATAGCCATGGTTCAGAGCCACCCCTCCTTTCACTGCCTCTGCTACAAATAGCAGCAACCTTTACCCGATGGACAGGACATGCAGCAAAGGGAAATAAACAACTCCAAGTGCCACAGCTAGAGCCAGCACCTCGGCTCGGGTGAGTCAGCACAGTCCCAGCTGTACCAGCTACAGGGCTGGCTTTGTTTCTCCCCTTGCAGACTGCCAGCCAAAGCACAGGGGAAAGCCTCCCATCTACTTGGCATTATTAGAGCACAAGTGAAACAGCTACATCCAAAATTTTGCCTGGAAACTGGCAGCATGTGCCTTTCCTCCCCACTCCACGATGCTTAAGAGGCCTGGCATCACTGGAAACTTTTTCAAGAATCATCTGTGTGCATGAGTGTGGTCTTTTCCCTCCTGGCAGGACAACAGATGCTATTACTGCTATAGTGTTCCAATGCTGCTCAACAATGCTTGCAAATATTCACTTGGACTACAAGTAGATACACTAAATTTTAAGCAATCTTTAAAATCTTTCTTTCCCTGATCGGTCCTGAAGACAGGTTTTTGTTTACATTGACTACCTGGAATGGAACTTCCTTGTACAAATGCTTTGAAAGACATTTATAGATAAAGATGCATAGTGGTTATTTGTGGATTCTTAGCACCAATGTTTCAGTCACATAAATCAAATAAAAAGACTGAGTGAATGCTGGAAACAGAGGGTTTGAAACACATGCAAGACTGAATTTCATTTGCATGTGCTGTTGCAAGAACAAAGCAAAAAATCTATTTTAGTAGAAATCAGTTTTGGCAGAAAAAGACAAAGATAGGCCAAAATAATTATGTATCTTATTTGCAACAAAGATTACAGTGATTTGCTAATATTAATCACTGCTTAATGCTAAGAGCATCTCATTGAATACATGGGAAAACGGAGTATGTTTTTTCTGGAAGTCTTCTAGATTTTTCAATCGTATGGAATGGGACACTTCCCCACTTGTATTTGGATATAGAGCAAGAACAGCCTTGTAGAGTTTGAAAAGTGAGATTATACCTTTCTCTACAGACTCTTGTTAGTGTAAAAAGATTGTACAAGAGATTATGTGCTCTAGGGTCTCTTAGCTTTTTGTGAGAGATCACATACAGCACATATTGTTCCAATGCATTCTGAAGAGTTCTGCTAATATTAAACTTTTGTGTTTTTCACAGCGAGAATGTTAGTCTACTTTCAGGACTTTAAGTTGCTTTTGTATTTAATTAAAATAATTTTGTGTGTATTTGTACAGTGCAACTCCCACAATATTTGGAAAAACATGAAACAGAAACAAAATGAGACATCCTGGGATATTTCTTATCAGGATGCTAAATAAACCTCCCTAAGTCTAGTCTTTAAGCAAGAGCATTGCTGCAGGATGGATGAACTGCTGTTGATCCTCCTCTAAGCTGGCGGGGAGAGGCTTGAAAAGCAAATGCAGTTGTGGTTTCATACACAATGACCAAATATGTTTGGATGTGGGATGGACCAGGATCTGCTGCAGGCTGACAAAATTCATGTGCCCCCCACAATGGAAGGCAGCAGCTACTCAGTGCCTGCAACACTGAAGCATTTTTCCAGAGGCATAAATATCTTGTGTTTGAAATGAGAAAAGATTTTGGAAGGAAGCCTGAAATAAGTCAAATAGTAGTTTAGTTCAAGGTCAAACATTTCCTCTTCTTAGTTAAAACCAGAGTCAGGCTTACAGACACAGTTAGCAAGAAAATATTTTTTATATCAGCAGATCTGCCACATCAAGAGAATTGCCAGGATTTGGGATTCAACTTGGCTGTTTCTAGACAGCAGCGCATATGCTGTGCTACTTCTTGCCTGGCATGTCTGCTCCCTAAAATGTCTGTCTGGGTGTCTGCACACCTTTACTTTCTCCTTGGATTTTCCTTCCAGTGGGAAGGAGGCACTGCAGGATGCCACAGACAGTCTAGGGCTGGTCATTGTCACCTCTGAAATTACCTGCAAAGTATTCCTAGGAAAATAAATTCCTCAAAAGTGGTGGAAGAACAGTGCTATGTCTGCTGAACATTGTGTTGGCAGTAGGAGGAAGGAAAAGTAACAGAACACAAAGCAGCATGAAGCATGGACAGATGAAACATTCACAGGATTACAAACACTCTTTCATGGGACTGGGGTCAGTAAAGATTTATAAACCTCAGTAACAACATCTCAGCTACAAACTGATAAAATTGCAGAATGCTGCCTAATAGAAGGAGATACAACTTTAGGAATAACCAGTTTAATGAAGCTTCTTTTTTTCTTGATGAGGTGGTCACCTGGTGAAGGAAACACAGAATGATGGTGATAAATAACATAATTATTAAAAAAAAAGAAAGATACAAACTGAGATAGTGTACAACTGCGATCAAAGGTGGTGGTACCCAACTCTAAAAGACCTCTGGCATTCTGGCTACAGGAAGCTCTTCAGCACACACATTATGTCACAGCCTTTAAAGTTATTTAAGCATTACACACACATTATACAGAGTTAAAAGTCTTTCCTAAAGCTGCAATCACACAAGACAGTAACTGTGCTTGCTTTCGCAGACCAAGCTGTTGCAGAAAAGGTTTTCCTGGCATTTTTTCTAGGCATTATCTGAATGCAGTTAACAACCATGGGAGAAAAGTGCAGCACGGAAAATCTGTGAGTGCCAGAAAAGATCAGCTTTTGATATGTTGGTTTTAAATGGCAAAACTTAGAATAGAAGATGTTTTGTACACAATATCTTTCCAGTTTTGAAGGAACCTGATTTTAAAAAGTTAAATGTAGTTAATGACTCAGTGATAAACACATGTAGTCTGTTATTTTCCTTTCGGAATCAGGCTAAACACCTGAGGGGGATAATACCTATTCATACTTGTGTATCACTCCATCTGTGTTGCTCCAATGCACTACACATTTCTCTGAGACACAGAAGCTCTGTAGCTGACCTTCAGCTTCCATAAATTGCCCCAATATAACCAGAGGTACACACAGATTAGCAATGGTGAGGTACTGGTAACTCAAGAAACTATTGAAGGCATCCAGGCTGAAATGTGACTCAATGTATGTGTGCATGACTTCAAAGCAAATATTTTAACTAGAAACATTAACAATGGAGTGGCAGCACCTATTTATTGCTATTTCTTGACAGGACATTCACAGCACAGTGTTCTGTGTAAATTATACAGGAGAAATAGAAAAGCCTCTGAAACAAGCAAGTTCAAAGTAGGAATGTGATAGCAGAAAACCATCTGAGGCACAGGGGCCTGCAGGCTTGCTAAGCAGACTCAAATATCCTGCCACTGCAAGTATTTGTATAGTTCTGCTGACTTAACAACCACTTACACTTTTTGGCCTTTCAGAATTTGATGGATAAAAATTATAATTAAGCAACAAACACATCCAAAAGGATGATCTTCTCTCTTTTAAGTTAACACCTGGGGACTTCTTTTGCCCTTCTCTTTCACCTAAGATGGACTGGAGAGATCTGTCCAGCCCCAGGACATTGCTGGGTGCTCCACAACACAATCCTGATATGCAGGTATCCTATATTAGTGAAGCAATTGGTTTTCCATTATGAAATATCTCATGGAATGTAGCAAGCACAGCTGTGCCAAGACCATGTGCATGATTTTCCTATACCACCCATACTAGTTTCACTGATTACTCATTTCCTTAGCTACAAAAACACGTGGCAAGTTTCTTCAGGCTCAAACATCTATACACAAACCATTTGGGCAGAGATGTTTCCATTCACTTGCACCTCAGTTGCTGTGACTAACATTTTAAACTCACCTTAATCAAACAAAACTTGATTACAGAAAACACCAGGCTAACAAATTAAATTACATCCCTCCATAAGGTATCCTGTACTGCAGTTTGCTACAAAATCTAAAAGGATACACCAGCACTGCCGTTTTCATCTATGCTTTATCCTTTTCCCCTAGAAAATTTTATATCAGGCTGAAATTGCCCTCCCCCTGCAGGGATGTATTCCCCTTCTTTGAACAGCTTTTAAAGACAGACCTCTGTGTGCAAAAAGAGCCTCTTGGTGCACCATTCAGCTGTTGGAATTTTTAAAGGAAGTTGATGGGTTTAGTTTCAAAATTGAAACAGTGTTAGAAATGATCTGTTCTTTTTTTCTGTAGACCCTCCCCAATACCATTTTGCTTAATGCACTGTGGAATGTTTAAAATGCAAACTCCCCTTCAATGTGTAAATGTGCATGTAAAATATTTTGAATCATCTACATAAGGTGTATGAGGATGATTTATACATAAAAAGAATCAGAGTTATCCTAAAAGCTTGAATTACTCACTGCTAAAGAGGTTGCCAGCTTTCTGAGATACCTCCTGCGAAGATCTGGATATGACAATCTGTGAAAATTCTGATATATTTGCAGCACTGGAATCAGTGCAGTAGTTTGAAATGTATAACCCACAGGCTGGTTTTCTTTCTCTGTGTACACTCTTCTTTTCAAAACAGGGTGTGCACATACAACAGACCCCAGCACTGCAACCCTTCTCCACAGCAAATACCTTAAATGTGTTCCTGTAATAACATTACCAAAATTGCTAAATCTTTTAGAGGCACCAACATGGCTGACATCCAAATGAATCAGCAAGTTGAGAACTTGTTATCTTACCAGCCATAAATCCACACCAAAACAATATTTGCAGCTGAAAATTTCAATATATGGGTTTTATACTAAGCTTTTTGATTTCAGTTGAAGAGGAACTGTAATATACTTTCGGTAAGATAAAGAAATACAGAACAAGATAGTACACATTAATTTAATTATTGCTATTTTTAAGCTTGATGTAAATATTTTGCCCTGCTATATTGGACATAATAGACAGTTGTAGCTTTATTAAACAAAGGAAGAAAATTAGACAACTTCTGTGAAACAGATACCTTCATCTAGTTGTGAAGGAACTTGAACCATTTCCCACAGCAGTTGGAGGTAGTTACAATAATCCTTAGTTTCCATTCTTCTGCACTTGTATTTCTAAACCTAAATGATCAGTGACTGTCAAAGGAATGGGAACACACAAGCTTAAAAGCTGCATTTTTAAGGCTGAGAATTTTGCACTAAAAAAGCCCCACGAACTCAACTGAAAATCCTATTTGTGTGCAAGAAACAATTAGCTCAGTGCTGTCGTTTTCTTACAGCAATGCTGTAATTTCAGCCCTGCAGCTTTGCAGTGAATCCTGCCTGGCTGAGTACAGCAGCCACCCTGCACTGTCTGAAACATTCTTCAGCAGAATATAAACATTCAAAAGGTGTGCTGAAAAAAAATCCCCAAACCCACCAAGAAAAAAAAGATGAAAAAACCCACAGGGTATTCTCATATCTCTGCAAATCAGAGCCAAACTCTACTTCCCTCTTCTACTCTATTGATTTTTGCCAGTAATCTGTCTGTTTAGCTGCAATTAACACAACTTCTTCAGTCATTCTGAATACTGATGACAATTTATGGTCTTCAGAAAAATTCCCCAGTCCCTTACCTTAAATTATAGTGGATGATATGGATGTAAATGGTGTACTTAGAAAATAATTTGACCATGCAGTGGGGGAGGCATAGTCAGTAACATTTGCTCCTTCTGAACTTCTCTCTAGGTGTTTTTGCCCCAGGAGCTTTACTTGTTTCTGCATCTTAAAGCTGCCCTTTATCTAGATGCTTTTTAATTTGAGGGGAAAATACATTACTAAAGCAAAAAAGTCCCTGTTTTCCTTTCCCATGAGAAAAATGAAGTCAGTTTTAGAATGTCAGTCAGATTGACTGATTAAAAAATGCAAGCGTTTTCTCATTTGTTTGGTTTTTGTTTTTTTAACAGAGTTTCTACTTAAAAGCAGACAAATAGGTATATTCTCACATAGAGACTCCAAACCATTATAGGTTGGTCATTTTTTTTGTCCACGTACAGGAAATTTCAGTTTTCAGATATTCCGTATTTTCACGGACCAGAGAAAGAATATGGGATACTATTCTTCTCTCATATTTCTTTCAGACTTCTCCTATAGACAACAGATTTGAAGCTCACCAGAATTATCTTTATTTTTCTGACCCATGAGGATTGTCCCGTGGAGACGTCTTTTATTTTTAAACATTAGCTCTGTCAGCTGCATTGTGGTTGTCAGGGTCAGCCTCGTGGAGCGTGGGACTGCAGTTTTGTGCATGTAACAAACAAGACAAACTGTACTGGCAGAGATGATGCAGAGCTGCCACCCAGGCCACCACAGTGCAGAGATGGTCACTCTGTGGACACCCATGTGCGCCCTGTGGGTGGTCTGGCTTGGGACCATTTACCACCCGGCTTCCCATGCTTTACATGATGCCTTAAGATCTTAGCTTTTATATTTTTCAGGTCCTGTACACTGCATTAGTGTATAACTCTGAACTTCATATAGAGTGTTAGTAACCTCTTTTCACATTTTGGTCAGACAAAAACAATCCTTCCAGGCCTGAGATCCAAGGACACCCTTTTAAAAGTATAAATGAAAGTGAATCAGAGAAGACCAAACTGGGGAATGTGACTTCATCATCTGAAGCTGAAATTGGAGAATTAATCCCTAATATGCAAATAGACCAAGCTTGCAGACTAACAAGTCTGAAAAACTCGTGATCATTGTCCGTTTTGGGTGTAACCTCTGCAAGGCTTTTGCACTGCCTAAGGTGTATCTGTTGAAGGCCTTTAATAAATACCTGCTTTATCCTGCTAACTCTGTCCAGCCTCTGTTCTAGGTAGCCATAACAAAGCATCATACATAACATAATAACTAACATAGCTAACATAGACAAGGAGGAAAGCACCTCCATCCTAAGAACCTCCATCCACCTAAGAACCTCCATCCATGCCTCCCTCAGAACCTTGTCCTTTGCAGGTAGCCAGATCTATCCAGGGACATAGGCCTGGCACTCTCTGGGTGAACATGACCGTTATTCAGCTGCCTACATGTCTCTTTGCAGAGCATTTACACAAGAATACACCTCAGTAAAATCACAAGGCTGTCTGCTCTAGGAATCCATTCATCTCACATCATGGTAGGCCTCTGCCTCTACAGGAAAATGTTTCAGGAAGGATTTTTCAGGTCCTTGTTCTCTTTCCTCAGGATCTGTTTCTATAAATGAGCTTCAAAAAGGGTCCCTTTGCTACAGGAAGTGGCTTCTGGAAGGATAATTCACAAGGCTTAGAAACCCCACCTTGTCTGGAAGATTTATGACAAGAATTGACAAAAGATGCTGAACTGCATTCCCAGAAGATTTCTGGCACAGAGGTTTCATAATATTGGACAGAAGCTTTATATTTTGCCTTTAAGTACTCTGAGATCTCACAAGGTGTTACAGACTCAGTAACACATTTCTGAAGCACTGCTGCTCTGTGATCCAGGCAAGCTGCAGTTCTTCCTGGCAATACCTTTTTGTCAGGAAGAGACTCATCATCACACACTTCCCTTTAAACAATCCTCATTGTGAAAAAAATTGTTACCCACTCAGCTCTAAGAAACCCAGCAACTCTGCAAAAAAAGAAGGAATGAGTAATCTCTTAGAGAAAAAACTGTCATATAACAATGAGAATCTATAAATCCATAAATTCTAAAAGTGATAGAACTCCCAAGGAAGGGGAGGTTTTCTCCTGTCATTTTACATGCATTGTATATTAAGTAACTATTGGATTTTTTAAAAATAAATCAGAAATAATCCCAGGAGCCATTTTATGAACATGTAAAATCTGATGCTGCTGCCACACCATGAGCTGGACCTCGGAGGAGGCAGTGCTTCTGCTAGGATCTGGTCCCAGTAAGGTTAAAGCAGGAGCCAGGAAATAACAAGGAAAAACCCTGAGGTGCCTCTGATCAAACTGGTCATAGAAGGGAGTCAGGAAAACAGACTTGTGAGTTCCAGGAGTCATTAGCCAGGGAGGGTTTGGGACTTCAGAGTTATGTTCATATAGTCCCCTTAATATTGGTTTGGGCATCTAAAGTTTTTGGGTATGACTTTTGGGTTTCACAGATGCTATACGGTCAGTTCTGGTAGGGTTTGCAAGGAGTCCTGGCTTCTACCCCCAGAGATGGCAAACTCCAAGACTCATATTTGATTTGAAAATATTATGCTTCACAGATGCCTTTGAATGAAAACAATGTAAAATTCTTCAATAAATACTATAAAGCATTGATATTTCAGGTAATTTCCTACAGCACTGGTGAATCCAGTATTTAACAGAAAAGTTCCTTTAGTAACCTTCAAAGAAAGCTTTTCTCTGAGCGTCACTAAAATATTTTCCATAGCCTTGACTTGCTTTTCTATAAAAGCCGTGTCTTGCCCTTTTTGAATATGGAGACTTGAAGATAATTATATTTAATATTTAGATATGCTTCAGTTCCAAGCTCCACATCCATTTCAAATACTGTATATAAAGGCAGCCTTTCAGGTAAAAAAAAAAAAACAAAACAACTAATTTTGATTAAAAGCCATAACTGCAATACTGAGACATACACTGCAACTCAAGAGATGCTCCTGCCAGCTTTTCAGTGTGCTTCTATTTTTGTCTGCCCACATAATCTGTTACTGACATTTGGATGCTGGAGCTGGGGGCCCTGAATTGCTGCTCCCCACAGGCAGAACATGCAGCAGCGTGCCACACACTCTGTACCAAGAGTCCCTCTTGCAGATCCTCTTCCACCCCACTCACTCAGAGGTGAAAGGACCACGCAAACCTGATTTTTCCTGCAAAGGTTCCTATCACTGATACTTTTCCTCTTTTGGGAATGTTTCCTTTGGCAGGTGTGTGGAGGTGCATGAAATATCTCCCTTAACATAAACCATTCAAATGTAATTTAGACATTATCTGAGGTAGTAAAGCAAGCAGTAGTTCTCCTAACTTCTCATTTGTAGAACTATCTGGAGCACAACTGGCTCCCCTGTGGTAACCTCAGAATAAAACCTTGACGTGGCACAGCCTTTTTCCCTGTCTTGTCTATTCAGCATGCTTCTACACTGGAATTTCATCCCTGTGATCCAAATATCAGCCAGCATATTCCACAACTGCTTCAGCTCTAACACATATGTTCCGTTTGCCAGATAAAGGGAGAGGTTGTTTTGTTTTGTTGTTTTTTTCTGTTTTGTTTTGGTTTGGTTTGGTTTTTTGTTTTGTTTGTTTTTGGTTTTGTTTTGTTGTTGTTGTTTTTTCCTGTTTTTTATTTGGTGGGACAATGTAAAACTGAAAAGAGTAAAATAATGGATCATTTCTAAAGGATGGACAGGAAATATATACCTCTACCAGGGCAAAGTGAGAAAGATAAAATATTGGAAAAGTTAAAAATGTTTAGAAATCTTATTCAGAAATCTGAAGGAAGAGTCATTACATATGGTTGACATTGGAGGCTGTAGCTTCCCTTCTCTCCTGTCCTAGCCTAAGTGTTTATCTCACTTTTGCATCCACTGCTGTAACTTTGCCTCAGCCTATGCACAAAACAGAGAGCCTGGAATACTGATTTGGCCTGAGAAAGACATGAGAGATTTTGTTTTGCACTCAGTGTAAATATGATTCATAATCTGATGGTCAGCACTGACGTGTGTTTATATGATCCTAACCTAAAGGAGACTCCTAAAATCTGGTTAAGAACAAGGTCAAACTAGCAAATGCTGGGGCAGAGAAGGCTGTTCTGTCTGTCTGTAGAAAGAAAAGGAGAAATACAAATAAGGATAAGTTGCAGGGTGACAACATCTCTGGAGGAATCTAAACCATCAGTATGATACAGGCAGGTTTAAACCATCTTAATCCAGAGGTGGCACTGGAGGCAGAAGTAGCATTTGCAAATATCTTGCACTCATACTGATTTGTTTTTCCTACATTTCTACTCTTCAATGTGTATGGCAACAATACTAAAACATCCTTAATATCATTTTCATAACTCACCATAGAAGCCAAGATTTCAATGTTAATTTACTTTTTCCATGTTCTCCTCTACTTCCCAATTTTGCCTCAATACAGCGTAGATGTGAAACCTAGCATAACATGACAGCAATTTTGCTGCCAAAAATGTAAAGATTTGTAAAAGATTCTGCTTCTCTTCCTTTAGATGGTTTATGAGGGCAGCTGGGTAAAATTTGGGTGGTATGTGCAAGTAAGAGATTACTAGATATCTGGTGGCTAGCGGCTTCAGAAAAACACTGATTTAAACATACACTTTGCATTGACACAGCACAGTAAGAGTGTACAGATAGATCTATCATTAATCCATAGGCTTAGTGGTAATTAAACAAGCACTGTGCAATTTTATTGTTATAATTCCAAAGACCGAAGAAGGATGCCTTCCAAAAGGCATTATAAGGAATTGTGATTTGGTGTGATGCAGTTCAGTAATGTCAGCCAAGACACATTTTATGTCCAACTCTCATTAAAATAACCCCAGAATAACATCACTGAACAGATTTTAGTAAGAAATTACAACTACTACCTAACCCACATTAGTTAGCTTGCCTTAAAATTCATCTTGAAATAATATAAAGGCCTTTGGAATAATGAAGATGAAGAGACATTTGAAAGCTTAATGAGCAGGCTGCTGGCTTTCCTGCAGTTTGATTTTGCCCTGATTTTCAATAACTTTGCAGAGCTGAGAGCTGCTGCTGAGAAGTCAGACAGGATTGTCTCAGCAGAAAGGTTGGCTGTTTCTGCGACACAATTGCTGACCTTTGGAGCAATTTGGAATGATGAGTATGTTTTTCCCTTTCAAGAATCCTGCTTCCTTTACAAAAAAAGTGCCCCTTCTCACAATGATATCATCTTTTGAGAGTGTGTCATGAAAGGAAGAGGTAGCTCCCTTAAATAAATCCATACAGCTAAAATTTCTGTACAATGTGCTGCAGAATCCCAGGCAAGGAAGCTGGTAACGCCCAAGAGATTCTTATTGACTGTTTTGGTTAAACTGGGGCCTTAAAGGAATGAAAGTCATCCTGCTGGCTAACCCAGAGATGCCAAAGGAGATAGCGCTTTCTCAGTGAAACCCACGGAAATTCCAGGATGAATGTTTTACACACCCAGCAATGCAACAGCTAACACTGACACAGCCAAATTGGGACTTTTCCCCCCACAGTTAACAGTTGCCACTGATCTAATGTCATACACTGCATTTGGAGCAGGAAATAACTGAATATAATATAAGGTAACTTAGGAAAATAGTCATAAAAGCAGATATTCAGTGTGAAGAATACTACCTGAACAAAGGCTGTGAACATTTCAGCTGGGAGCATAAAGATTTCACATGACAGAAGCTCAGTTATGCAATTATCTTTTCCAAATAGAATACTAACGAGCATATCTTAATGCTAACCACTTAATGTCCTGACTCATGGAATTTATAATTCTCTAAAAGTAAAATTAGTGTCCTTAATTAAATCTAAAAGCATGTGAGCCCACATAAGGAAACACACACAGAGCTATTTACTACTGCAGTTAATTTACATTCAAGAAAAGCTCACATTAAAACATACCTGTCTTAAAAGGTAATAACAAATGTAATAGATTTTCTTTGAAAACTGTCCACAACACTGTAATTAAAATTAATCTGTGGGTTCTGTACTAAATGGAGCATACACTTGAACTGTGGCAAACAAGGGAAAAGTATGGTACATTGGAAAAGATATTTCGAAACCAGCAAAGCTTCACTGTGTACTACTACATTTTTCCATGTCAAAAAAAAATTATTTACTAATAGAAATACACTAAAAATTTATAACTATTAATTTGAATCATATTATAACAGCTAATAGGTCCATCTACATGCCTGTTTTGAAAAGCACTTGGTTAATACAACCCTCACTTTCTTTAGCCTGGTATTTCAAAAATCAGCAATGATCTCAAATTAAACTACTTTTTCTGCCTTTTTCCTTTGCTTTGAAGCATTAGTGAAAAACCACCAATAAACAGAACCTAAGATACAGTAGAATGCTTTTGGACAGAGAGTACTGAGAAGTTCCACACCATTTCCACTCCCTCCCCCAACCTCCTCCAGGTTGTCTGTATCTTGGTACTTCCACCAAGGAAATTTCTGCTGGAAAAATCTACAGCCAGCCATTTATCTCCCTGCTTTTTGCTTTGAGAAAGGCCTTTCACAATCCAACAAAGTCAGAGTGTGTTACAAAAAGAGGCAAACTCATGCCTACCCCACCTTTCAACCCCAAAGGCTGCCACCACTCCCTTTGTGTCAGACACAGATGTTGTGCAACTGTGCAGCATAAATCAGGTGTGGAAAATTCACCTGAGGAACTAAAAATGAAGCAAAACAAAGACATTATCATCAGACTGGCTAGCATCTCAAGAGATGGGCACAGAGGGGGGAAACTGAAGATAGAGGAGCAGGGCTGCCTCTTCCAGCAGTGTCTGATTATTAAATTGGCTTTAGGCTGCAGATTGAAAGTGCATCCTAAGCCTTGGTACAGAGCTGGGGAGGAAAATGACTGCGCAGTCACCTCTTCTTAGAAACAAAGGGGTCAGAACAGAGGAGAGGACCCATGGGTTGGCAGAGCTATAGGTACCAGAACTGCAGAGGATGGGAGCAGACCCAGGTGACAGGAAGCTGACAGATGTGGTGATTTCAGCAGTCTTTGAGAGTGGAGAGAGGGGAAAAGCAGCTGTGGGTGGGGATGGAGAGAAGCTGTAGAAAAAAAGGCTGAAGGTGGAGAAGACTTGGGGGACAGAGAATTGCAAAAACATGGTTTCATTTAAGTGCACATGAGAGCAAGAGAAAAATGTAATGACTGAAAGGAAGGGGCAGACGTTTCCTACATATCAAAACACCTGGGAAGAAACCACAAGAAAACACCGGCTCAAAGGATGTGTGCATACTTGGAGACACATATTAAGGTGTTAAGATTGTAATCATGCCATAAACCAAAGGCATATCTGTTAAAGGAGCAGATTATTAATGGCAAACTGCAAGAGTCTCAGCCATCCATACCTGCTGTCCCTGAAAATCAGCCTTCTGATTTGTTTTAGTATAATAGAGTCAGTTCACATAAATTGTAAGATAAACAAGAATCATGTTTACCTTCCTCTGCGAAAAGATACCACCTGATGGACTTCTCAAGCGACCAGTGGAGATGGAGAGGTGGTAACTTCTCTGTCCAATCTCTGATCACTGTCCAGAAACTTATAGATACGAAGTCAACAATAAACGAGAGAGTTCTTTTCTTCTTCTCTACCTGAACACCTGTTGTGTGTGTTACTCTGTGTTCCTCTCTGTGTCACAGTAACACATACCCACACTTCTCCACACTCTTTGTACACCCCCTGACATCCCCAGCAATCACCTCTCTTATGTTCTCACTGTGAGACCATGAGAAAAAAACAAGGGGAAAACTCCAGAGCTGGAAATCTGGGGGTTTGTTTCTGTATCACATACTTGCAGGTTGAAAAGCGTGATTGTAGTGTTTTTAAATTTAATGTGATAAACCTAAACTTTTAAATGGTTAACTGCTTTAATGGTTTAAGCACATAAAGAAAAGAAATATCTGAAGGTCTTCCTCGTGTTCTCTATCCTTCTTAAATTATTTTAATGAGGAATAGTAACCATTTCATCTTGAAATAAGACATAATTTTTGCACAGAGAGAACAATCAAACTCTGGAACAAACTCCCTGCAGAAGTGGTGGGATCTCCATCTTTGAAGGTTTTCAAGATGGGATTGGACAAGGTTCTGTATAAAGTTCTTGATGCTGCTTTCCCACAAAAGGGATCTTCCAACCTGGTCTATCCTGTGGCTTTATGACTTGTTTGATATATCTAATCTGTGAAAACTTAAAAAGAAGAAAAAAAAGAGAAGAACAATAAGCATTGTTCTGGGAGGACTTACTAAGCATCATAATTATGAAAAAATGTATTCATTACTCTTAAATTGTTCTGATTAATCCCAAGCACTGGTTTTCAAACCTCCTTCTAGTATCTTGACATTCAGCCCTGTTAAGGCAAGTTCAGGAAAGGTATTGGGGTGATTTCTAACTAAAGG
This sequence comes from Sitta carolinensis, assembly GCA_032173965.1. NCBI lineage: Eukaryota > Metazoa > Chordata > Aves > Passeriformes > Sittidae > Sitta > Sitta carolinensis. The sequence continues at coordinate 1,937,580 of CM063313.1, read as the reverse complement.
TTGCAGCAATGAACACTGAAAATATTACCAAATGAGGGTGTCATTGTTTTCACAAGCACAAGGTTATTTATCAATAAACCTTTCTGGTGTTAGATCTTAGTAGCCCTTAAGACTTTCCACATTATGAAACCACTTTTCACATGAAATACATGTAAAACTAAGACATAAAATAATATTGAAACACTTGTGAAATTTAAGAGAGAAGATAGCTTACCAGAACTGGAGACTCCTCATTTTTGTCTCTCAGGCTTTTCAGTAGTATGACAGATTTTTTCTCTGTTGCCTGCCTGGTAACTTTGCTCTGGTTTGGTGGGAGATAATATTGATACATTAACTCTAATTCACTCCTTTATTGACCATCAACTATAAGTCAAAAGACATATTGTTCAAAATCCTCATTTGAATTTAAATAGAGACCAGAGGGTTTTAATTTAAAATAAAATATTCATTGGGGTATATACTGCAGAGCAACAGCAAACCAATTAGATTTAGAGTTTATTTAACAAATCCAGTTTACCTTTTTCCTACTGCAAGATATTTGAAACACTTCCTTTTGAAGGGGTGAACAATGAAAACTCACAGCTTAGCAGTGCCTGGTGATGTATCACAGCCTCTTCTCCTGTGCTCACAGCGCATGAAGGAGCAGAGCTTCCCCCTCCTCAGTCGACCTGCTCCGTGATCAGCCCTTTGAGGATTTGGCAATTGCTCATTTGAAACAACACACATATGAACTTTGCTCTCTACTTTCTCTCCATGCCCACCCATTTTGAAAACCTGGATGCACAGTCCTCCCTGTCTCACCCTGCTGTCCCACCTCTCTTGCCACCTCAGAAGCCCTGCCTGGCACAGGTCCAGTCGGAGGCTGTCACCCTCTGCAGGCTTTCACCACTTGAAATTGCACCTGCTGTCAGCAGAGACACCTCAGCATCCTCTTATCTGGGCGTCTACCAAGGACCTGTGCCAAAGAGCTGCACTTGAGTCATTTCTTCAAGTCACCCTGGCTTAATGGACAAGAGCCAACCTATTTATAAACAATTGATCAGTCCTGTGCTCATCCGTGCTGCGTCCACACCTGCAAGGCTCTGGGGGTACCTGGAATGCAAAGGTGCTGGGTTTTTTCAGCAAGGCAATGCCCTCACACCACAAAGCACAGCCTTGCTGTGTCACTGCTGCAATAGCAGGAACAACTGCAAAATCAGCTGTTTCTGCCATTCATCCTGCTATGCCGCTCGCCTAAGTGAATTTAATTTTAGAGAATTCTAAATGCTCACAGGAATGTTTTGCCTCAAATTTAGTGTCTTCAGTGTTCACCTGGTTCTTCATCACAGTTAAGGGAGCATATTATCACATTTACTTTGATTTTTTCCAGTTTCAGGAAAGAATAACCTGATGCTGGTAGACTTGAACAATTTAATTTTTCTGCACTACATCTTACCAAAACGCTAAGCATAGAGCTTCTTCACCAGGAAACAAGACACTCTCTTTTGATAGATATTTATAATAGGCTCTTAATTGTGTAAAAAATCCTCTGAGTTTGCTTTCATTTCAGAAAAATGTGGTCCCCTGCAGAGGATTTTGATCCTGTGGAAACTGCATTTTTCAATGAAAGGCATTTCTCTGAAAATCCTCAAAAAAGTTTCACATTTAATGACTAAAAATACCAAAGTGATGTCTTCTTCAAAACACAAAAATAGGGATGAAAATCTCATTGTCCCATTCACAGCCTATTCTTGTAATTACAAACAAAACTTGAAATCAGTGGTTTTTCAGTGCTCTATTTGAAACTAACATGAGTTTTTCCCAGGGCAAAACAAATTACAGCACAATTACTCTGGTAGATGTTTGTCTGAAATCCAACAAAGCATGTTTCTCCTTCTCCTCCTCCTCCTTCATTTTGTGAGATGGCTGTGTCTGTTTTGGTCCCACTTGCCCTTAAATCCTGCTTGCCAGAGCCTTCGTTTTTCTCTAAATGGAAGCTGAAGTTCTCAAGTGGTCACAAGCCAGTAAGAACTGGGTTTTAAGTAAAACATCAAATGGACATAATTAAATTTCTGGAGCTGGCAGCACCGCCTGAACTTGCTGAGAGAGAAAAGGAGGCGAATTTTTGAGTAGCTGAAGGCTCTCAAGTGGAGCTCTGACTCACAGAGGGAAAATACACAACATTGTTTTGAGAGCTTCTCTGTGCACGTTATTCTAATTTGGCAGTCCTGGGGCTCAACTGCTTTTCAGAAGAGCAGTGTCATAAATCACTGTCATTTCTGTCCTTAGCCAGCAAGACAAACAGACACCATGTTGTGGGACTTTCTTACCCTCCTTCTTCTGACACAGGTTTGTCTAGAAATGCTTTGAACTCTACATCATATGCCCCTCATACTACAAATAAAAATTTCACAGAAATGTTAAACAAAAACTGTGCACAACTGACCACAAATCACTAAATCTGTGACTGGCTGACTGACTTTAAGGTGCAGTTGTAATGTAATGCATAAATATTCAGCAGACATTTGTGAATAGGTTCTCTGTTCTCCCAGTGTTCTTATGAATAAAAGTAACAATTATAAAAGAAAATAACTATGATTTTGAAAATGTATCATCCTTAAATAAAATGACATAGGTTCTTGTGAATTAGGGCAAAAAAATACCTGGTAAGAACTGGGCAGCACAAGACAAAGAGGTTAACCAGATGCAGACTCAACAGGACATATGTCAACCTTCACCAAGTATCTGATAAAACATTTTCCAAATAAGCATATTGAATAAGATAAAATACTATGAGAGGCTCAAGTTTGACCACAAATATAACTGGGGACAGCAGCAAATGAGACACGGAAGATGTAGTAACAGCACAAGGGGGAAGTGCTTCTCACTGCCAGAGGGCAAGGCTGGGTGGAATTTGGGGCAGAAATTGTTCCCTGTCAGGGTGGGCAGGCCCTGGCACAAGGTGCCAGAGCAGCTGTGGCTGTCCCTGGATCCCTGGCAGGGCCCAAGGCCAGGTTGGACAATGGGTTTTGGAGCAGCCTGGGACAGTGGGAGGTGTCCCTGCCCATGGCAGGGGTGGAATGAGATGAGCTTTAAGGTCCCTACCAACCCAAACCATTCCATGATCCTTCGACTCTATGATCCTATGATTTTGACAAAATAGAGATTAGGACTTGAGAAAAGAGGAACTGAGCAGGAAAAGGTTTTAAGAGGGACCCCACACAAAATGGCCTTTTATCAAAAAAGGTCTCTAAAGCCCTAGTGCCACAGAAGAATGTGCCATGCCTAAGTGTGTTGTGGAGAACTGACAAAGAAGGTTATCTCCAAGGTAAGGAATTCTCTCCCTGGATAAAAAGAGCAGAAATAGCATAACAGAACAACATATGGCTGGTGTTAAGCTTTACCTTCTCGATGGATGGACTACCTGCATCCTTAAGTCTCTTAAACCTAGCTGAAAGGTCTGGAAGAAGAAACCAGAAAAAATCTGAAGTGATTTTCTGTTTTCAACTTATGCCCTTACTAAAGACAAGTGCAAGTACAGTGGCCTTTTGCTGTCATAGTGTTTGGTAAAGAATAGATTTGGCCATTAGCCCTAGGAATAATTTGAGAATGTTGGTACGTTTTTGTCCAGTCCATATATAGAAGAGAAACAGTGAAGACACAAAAGTCTGAATGCACTTAAAAAATACAAAAGGAGAGGTAAAGCACAAAGCTGTTTGTGAAGAGAGAACACTTTTATTACGGCTCATGTTAATTTGTTTTGATTAAGTTTATTGTTAAGATTTAATGTTGATGGTTTGTTCCCCTGTTCACACCTTGTCATATAAGAAGTGAGTAAACTTGAGGAAACAAATAACTGAAACGTGATCTAATTTTAGAATAGAGACCCCTGGTATGCACACAGGGTAAAATGCAGCACTTCTGTTTCAAGCTGAGAGTTGACTAAAAAGCGAAAGACCTGAAAGTATGAATCTGAACACAGGATGAGTACAAGTACTCCAGATAATCACTTGAGGCACTTAAATTAATTAGATGTGCTTTCATATGGCTGTCCATCTCTAGAGAATACAGAGGAAAATTCTGAGCCTCATAAGCCCTTGTTGGTCATGGGTGGGCCCAGCAACAAAAGATAGTTTAGATATTTATGTGAACAATAACACTAACCAATTAAATCCTTACTCATTTCTGTGGGGAAAAAGACATTAAATAAGCAACCAGAAAAAGCTGTTCACTACTGAGTTCTGTCAGATGCTACACTGATTTTTCATTATTTGCTGCTTCCACAGAATGTCCATGCAGCCCTGGGAAAACACAAGATGACTGAGTGTTATCATGGCTCTACATGGCTCTAATTTAATAAAGAAGTTCAAGCACAACTTCAGCATTAGAAGAGAACCATCCTCTCTAGTTCCCACAGTCTGTCATAGGTGCCTCTGCTTAATAAACTGTTTAGTCTGATTTTCCCAGTTTTTTCCTACAAAACTGGTTGAAATTCATATTGTTTTATAGTAATGTGTAAAAAGTAAGACAGCATAAAATGTAGGATGCAGGATAGTGCATTATTCTAACTTTATAATTCCTTACAGCAGTAAGTGAAGGAGAAATGAAAATTTGGCACTGTGAGCATGCTGGATTGGTGGGCATGGGTGATGCCTCCGAAGAAATTTGTTCCCAAATGGGTGATCACTGACATTTTTCCCAAAAGGATGGTGGTAGGAACAGGGTTTCCTCACCCTGAGGTCAGGCAGCACTCACTGGAGTGGACATGAGGCACACATTTCCTTGCTGGCTGTGCTGTGACCCAGGTGCTTCCTCTTGCTTCAGTGGCTGCCCTGTGGCTGTTTGTGAAACATAAGTTGTATTTCCACACCAGTGACAGGATGGGAATAAATGGCAGAGAGAGTGTCTGAAATGCCAGGGCGGGGGTTTGGGTTTATTTGGTTTTTTAATTTTTTTTTTTTTTTTTTTTGTTCATTTTGGTTTGGTGTGGTGTTATTTTCCAAGAGTTCCTGCCCACTCTGGAGGAAGTGGAGGTTTTGTATCCTGGCATGCATTTCTGAACAGGAATAGGCATGGGGTTAATAGGGACAGAAAGAAACCTGTTGTTTGCTTTTTCATTAGCAGAGGATAACTAGCCAGGGATGATTACAGAGCTCTGAAAAAAATCACCACCTACATCTAATCAAGTGAAATGGTCAGGCCAAATGCACACTATTATATAAAAGTCTTTGCAAAGATTCACAACACCGAGATACATAATAGGTTTTTCTTTTCTCATGCGTATTTCTTTTAAACAATGCTGAAAAATGGGATTTTCCATCTAGCTGAAAATCCAAGAAAAGGAGGTCTCTGCTGTATGAGAGGGAGAAGATTTCTGCAAATTATTTAACTTGTAGCAGAAAAAGCACTATCAATGCAGCAAGGCTGACATTGACATAGTTTGGACTCACAGCTGGAACAGAGAGAGATACCGATAAATATGGCTAGTGAAATTTATGGACATGAATTTCATCTGTCACAGCTTCTATTGAAGAACTTTTATTAAAGAAGTACTATTTCCAGCATTTTCTCCAGAAGCCTGAAACAATTGGCTAAATACTGCTGGAATTAATTACGCTTCCCCAATTTTTATATGTGTTTAAACTATCCAAGGATCTCCAAGGAGTGGGCTAAATATGAAAGGACTGTTTTAACAGAGGATTGTTAAAAATAGCTAGTTTCAATTAATTTCTTCAGTTTAAAAATACCTGTCTGTCACTGTTGATCTAGTGAGCTTTCCTTTCTTTGGAACTACATGCTAAAAAATCCACTCAAGAAGAAAAAAATTCAAAGGAAAAAGAAAGAAAAAGAGCAAGATATTTCTGAGGCCTTGAAAAATTAATGTCTCAATTAAAGAAATATCTTCAGAAACAGGAGGAAGGATAAGAGATTGAGAAATTTCCTGCAAATTGGAAGGTGCATCATCTCAAGGTAATGACTATTTTGATTTTTTTATTAGAGTTTTCAGGTTTGTTTAGTTATAAAGCAAAACTGACTAAGCCAATTTTACTTATGATACCTCCATAGTCCATAGATTAAAATGATCCATCCAAATACTATCAGTATTTTCATGTCTCTTTTGTCCAAAACTTACTTTTTTACCACTTCTTATCAATTTAAGAGAAACATTCAATAGGAGTTTGCTACAGTCCCATCAAACTGCAGGAGTACTTTCTACAAGGAGTTGACCAAGGCACAGGAAGCAGACACCTGAATTATCTCTGTGGTATTTTCTTGAGGGCAACATTTCCAGTGGGAAACAATTTTTGGAACACACCAATATCTTTTAGGCAGAAGTTATTGCACTGCTAACACTGAAAGCAGCTAAATGTACTTTTATTGTTACAGTTTCTGAGGTCTTCCATTCAGATTCATGACTGACCAGGACAGCTCAGGTTTTCAAACTATGCCTAGCATTTATGTGTCACGTGGCAGGCACATTATCTCCCTACTGCTGGCTCATTAAAGTAATTTTTCTTCCTCACAGGGCTGGACTCTGTAATCTCCTGACATCCAGTGCCATCATGTGGAGGCAAAAATTGTTACTGTCTGGATGCCTAAGAGGAGCTTTTTCTAGGGACAAACAAATACATTAACATAAAATCTTGTATTTGCAAGTGAAATATAGTGAAACCAATTCTTTTGGGGAAGAAAAATCACATTAATATGGTGCTTGGCAGTTAAAATTAAGAACCTCCTTAATACCTCAGATCTGCTAGCGGCCATGATTTCTCCCTGTGTTAAAATAAAAGAACCTTTTCTAAAATACAGTCAGAATCTCTTTTGCTCTAATCTTCTAAAATGGTGTGAAAGTATTATCCACTGGAGTTTATTTGGTTCTAAAATTTTCAGTGTCTTTCCTCAAGGACAAAGAGACAGATTCCTTCCTTGAGAAGAAAAAAATAAATCAGTTTTATCTTTCATTCATATACAAATATATGTGCACGCACTCACAAACACACACACAGACACACACACGTATATTCATATGCACACATATACAAAAAACATAAAAATATTTAAGCTTGAGACAGAATATAGGGGAGATGATGACCTTCTTGTGGTCACCAGACATTTTGACCGCCCTGAGACAGGAGCTCCACCCTGGTAGATTTCATATTGAATGGTAGCCCGAAGGCAAATCCATGTGAAGAAGCAGAAATAAAAGACTAAAACAGTTTGTACTAACTTCCAAATTGTCAGTAGCTGTACATCTAGACAGAAAATACATGTGATAGGTGAGTGTCCTATCAGCAAATGTCAGGTGCTTCAATGCAATGACTCCTTTTGCCCCATGTGTTTCCTGCCAGACAACAAACACATTTACCTTTGGCACAGTAAGTTTTCTAGGGAGGTCAAAATGACCTTCAAACAAGAAGGGTTATCAGTGTTTCTCTAAAGTAGGTCCATGATGCTTATCAGAATCAGAACTGAGGATAGCAACAGCACATTAACTTTATTCAAAATGATACCCTGTGGTCTGTCTCACTGCCACAGGCCAAACACTCAGTGTGGAGATATGAACCAAAGAAAACAAGTGGTCATGTTTTACCAAGAGTTAAGAAGCTAGGAAGTAACCACAATTCACCATGTGACTTTGGCAAGAGCTCTTTTAATTAAATAGGCAATGAATTAGGATCTGTATGAGGTCTGTATGCTGGGAGAAAACAAATATGAAATTTTGAAATTCTCCCCCAAATGCTTACAACCACGATGAAAAATGTGCACAGAAACAAGCAGAGAAGCAGGAATTCTACATTTGTCTCACTCTGCCTCAGACATGGAAGCATTGACAGCACCTCTCATGTCTGAAGCAAACAGGTTATCACCCCATATAGCAAAGTCCTAATCAAACTACTGTGACACTTTTAAGGACTCGCTGTGCCAAAAAATTTTTTACTACTCTGGATTAGCAGAGGAAAAGCACAGCAAAGACAGATTTCCTTCCCTTTTGAAGAAAATTCTCTTCTTGAAGCCCAAGTCACCATGAACGGTTGTACATTACAGCTTAGAACTGTTCTGGCAATACAGTCTCTTCTACATAGCTCTTATAGTTCAGGGGAAAAAAAAGGAAACACATTCAAATGAGGAGGCTGACTTGCCTTCTTTATGCATACATTTTCTAATATACTATAGAAAATACATGACAAATTTTAATAATCGTGTATACATATATATACGTATATGTGTGTGATAAAGTAATAGAAACAGTCAGGCTTCTTGATGAGAGTAGTTTCTGCCCCGTTTTGCCTAAGCTTCTGTAGGCAGGGCAACTATAGCCTCTTGTTTTGGTGGGCCATTTTAAACAGAGCCACTTTAAACCAGGCCAGTAATTACAGGTCCTCAGGATTGTGTCCATGGTGAATAAACCAGGAGGATTCTTTGTCAAAAAAGCGTCAGTAAACTAGTCTCTAGGCAGCATTTAAATTAGTAAACAAGCAGAACTGAGGAAGAGGCTCAAGAACAGCATTCTAAGAGTGTCACGGGTTAATGCCATCTTGCGCTCTGCTTCACAATTCACATGGGCCAAGGCCAAAACCAGAAGTTAACCTGGCTACTGCTGTAACAGACAACAAAATTTATTTTTACGAATACCTCAGCATCTAAAGGAGGGCCAAGGAGAACCTCGATTACATGCAGGGGGAAACACAGAGACACGAGAGCAGGAAAAGGCTGAGGTGGGGTACCTGCCCTCATGAAATGGAATAAAGGATGAAACCCTCATAACCAAGGAAAATGAGTCAATAATATGCTATGTAATTTGTGTTTAACTTGGGACAACCACAGATCTGTGGGGCTGGATGGATCCACCCCAGGATACTGAAGGAGCTGATGGAGGGCATCACTGAGCCGCTTTCTTCTCTTTACCACAGTCTTGGTGACCCGGGAAGGCCCTGGGGGACTGGAAGCTGGCAAATGTGACACTCACCTCCAAGAGGCCCAAAGGAAGCATCTGGGGAAGCACAGGCCAACGGGGTGAGGCACAGCAGTGCGAGGTGCTGGGCCCTGCCCTCGGGCCACAAGAACCCCCTGCAGCTCCAGCGGGGGGAAAAGTGGCTGGAGAAGGCCCTGGGGTGCTGGTGCCAGCAGCTGGACACGAGCCCAGCTGTGGCCAGTGGCCAAGGTGGCCAGTGGCCCCGGGGCTGTCCAGCCGCGGTGTGGCAGCAGGAGCAGGGCAGTGACCGTCCCTGTGCTGGCACTGCTGAGGCCACAGCTCCAGTGCTGTGTCCAGCTCTGGGCCCCTCAGGACAGGGAATGGAGGGGCTGGAGCGTGTCCAGAAAGGGAACGGAGCTGGGGAAGGGGCTGGAGCCCCAGGAGGGGCTGAGGCAGCTGGGCAGGGGCTCAGCCTGGAGAGAAGGAGGCTTCAGGGGGCCCTTCTGGCTCTGCACAGCTCCCTGACAGGAGGGGACAGCCGGGGGGTCAGGCTCTGCTCCCAGGGACAGGGACAGGAGGAGAGGAACAGCCTCAGGCTGGGTCAGGGGAGGCTCAGGGTATTATGGAAAATTTCCTCACCCAAAGGGTGGTCAGGCATTGGAACAGTCTGCCTGGGGAAGTCTTGGATCCACTACTCCCAGTGCAAGGAAGTTTTAAGTCACTAAGTCTATGTTCATCTACTCGTGTCACTTGACTTGTGGGTTTTTTTAATTTTTAGATTTTCAAAAGTTCAGCTTGTGCAATGGCAAAAGAATTCCCTTGGCTTTGGCTGAAGCAGGACACAGCAGATTTATGCAGGTGTTTGTGCTCAGCAGAGACACATCAGATACACACAGCTGTTCTGTCTGCAAGCCCCCATGCAGGAGACTAGCACTTCTTGTGATTTCCCTTTCATGTTTTTTGGCCTTAGTGTCCCTTAAGCTGGTAATTATAGGAGAGCTTTCAGGGTACCTCACCTTCCTTTCAGAGAAATACACAGAACAAAATACACACTCAAGGATAACACATCCAGAATGTAAAATGCCAAAGTGCTTTAAGCTCAGTATATGGCATATACAACCCATAAAATTAATATGCAAATACAGCACTAAAGCTGATTATGAATAGTGCAAACTGCAAGCACAGAAGGAAGGTGTGTAGAAGGCATAGTTAAATCCCTTACTATGAAACATTTTCCTCTTACTATACAAACTCCAGAAAAAGATATGCACTGAAACTTAACTATTTTATGCAGATTATTAAAATTTGCTAGAATTTCTCCATACAATCAGGAATTTTCTGAGTAGGTGGTTTGAATGGCTTCAAAAAACCGTCAGTAACACAAGCCTTTCATTAAAACACTAAATTTAAAGGTTGTTAGGCAACTCCACAGTTGGAAGGATGCGACAGGGGCAGAACATTCTGCTCAAGTACATCCTGAAAACATGTGTCAACACTGACTGGAAGGATCTGCTCTCACAGAATAGTATTTATTCAGATCTTTTTTCACTTCAAGATGAGCTCATCCAACACCAAGAAGGGAGTGTTTGATCACAGTCAATGAGCAGAAAGATTAATTTCTGGGGAAATTCTGGGCAGCATCTGAACTCTCACTTCTCAAAACTAAGAGAAATATGCAATCTTAGGTTTCTCTGGGCTTTATTAAACTTTTTTTATATGTGGATTAAAACCCATTTTTTTGTTTTGCCATGACTCAAAAGTCAAAACAAACTGTGAAGATTTGTTTTTTTCTATTCAATTAAGTGTATGGGAGCAATGCTTTGGTGTTTAGACTGTTCCGCAGATCTCAGAAAAAAATCTGCCATGACCTGCTGTCTTTAAATGAAATAAAATAATGAAAATGTGGAGCCACCTTATCATCCCACATGAACTGCTGTTTCCACTTATGTTAATAAAACAACACTGATTTAAACTAGCAAAGGACTGAGACTTTGACTAAAACCAGTCATGTTTCATTCAGAAAAAAAGTGAGAGGTGGGCTTCCTTATGAAGACAGCAAATTGTATACATGGAATATAAACAGCCTGCAGTGAGAGGAAACTAAGATTAGCAGAATAAATTAAACAGGTAATTAAAAAATGCAAAAATGCAATAGTAGAGGTCTTTTGTGTGCAAAATGATAAAACCTTCTCTTTCATAGCAGGAGAAACTTCACTACTAGAAATTAATCTAAGAAAAGGCAGCACTCCTTCTGCTCCCTTTACCTAAAAGTGCGCATTCAAACCCATGACCTTATGCAATTATGTGTGGACTTCACCAATACTGCTTCATGTGCATCAGATAATGGGACAAATCTTACAGTGCTTATTTAATTTACAAACCTTCTAAATATTGGGATGTTCACTTCTCTAAATACTCTGAGAACCACGGACAAAAAGAACCAGGTAACTGTGCAATTATTTATTACAGCAACTCTCATTATGTTAAAAATATTCTCCTGCCCTTTCCTTTTCAGACACAAGTTTATTGATTTTTAGTTTTAATGGATTTTATCAAGACAATTAATTTCAGTATCTGCCTTGCATGTGTGTAATTCTGTTATCCAAGAGCAACATCTCGAGTCCATCACTATTATTAATATAGTTAATAATAGTAATATTAGTAACAATTATATATTATATAATATTATTATTGTTGTTATATAACTGGTCTGCCTGGGAATTCTTTCTGAGCCTGTTGCTGTGCCAGAAAGTGTTTTTTACCTCTTGTTGGATGGCACAGCTATTCAGAATCCCTCTGCTGGTCAAAACACTTACGCAGAACTGCACTTTTCCAAGAACCTGCAGAACACTGAGCACTTTGAAACGGTTGCTCCTACAAATG